>VWPU01009339.1:460012-782933 GCA_013398955.1 Callaeas wilsoni
TCTTCTCTTCTCTTCTCTTCTCTTCTCTTCTCTTCTCTTCTCTTCTCTTCTCTTCTCTTCTCTTCTCTCTGATGTTTATAAGTGTGTTCACAGGAAGACACACACAAACCATTAGGATTAGCATAAAATAACATCTGTTTACTATTTTTTAAACTCAATGTCTGCAGCAGTTCTCACAGGGGTCTACAGGCAATACCAAGACAAGAATGGAAACAGCCTTTTATTCTAAATTTTGTATGTACAAGGAAAGCCATTTTACACAGTTTTGTAAATTCTGCGTAAAAAAAGCTATTGTCATCCAATGTCAACTGTGCTTACACTAATAAGGACTTTTAAACATGGAGTACATTATTAACAACAAAAACTGTTAACAAACAGGCATAAAAGACACAGATATGTGTGCTGATATTTCACATATATTCTAGAAATGAGTTGGCGCAAAAATAAAATGTGCCAGTAAAAAAAAATTGGCTTTTTTTTTTTTTAAAATCACATGATACATGATTTTCTTTCTTGCTTTCTGTCCTTTTTGTACACAATATGCTGAGATCCATTCTCAAGCCTTTTCACATCAGGATTTGCAGGCACTTCAGCAACCCAGCTATGTTTTTTACAATACATGAAGTTCAGACCAACAAACATAAAAACAGCTGCTGCAAAAGAAATTCTCATATCCCATATGCACATTCAAATATTACTCTCTGCTAGAGCAATCTTTTTTGCTTTAGTAATTTTTGGATACTGACATGTTTTCAGGATGATGTGTAACAGTTTGTCTCCACTTATCTCTCATTCATATACTTAAAGGTTTCTTTTTAATGTAGCATCACAATGCAACAACGTGGTATAAGGAAGCACAAAGGAAATTGTCCACAAAGCTTCACAATGTCTAAAAAGAGGGAATTGTTTCTTTGCAGCTATTTGATCCAAAGAAAAACTTTGATTTCCTCTGCTCTTGCTTTGAGCTATCTCCAAAATTTGTCCAAAGACTACTGTGTATCAGATGAGCTCACATGACACCCTCCCTAGTTCTCTTCCTAGATACAAGTGTCATATGACCACATTAATTTAGAAGTAAAGCAGAACTCAATTGCATGTTTGTTCATAGTTTCCCATCTTTAATAAAATAGTAAAATATACTTATCAAAGGTTTGGCTGTGTCTGTATAAATAACCTCTCTCCAGTTATTTCATTTGAAATGGACTGTGCATTAAGATTATAAGGCAATTGGAACAGGATTCTCAGGATAACTGAAAGCTTAATATTGTTTTCCTCATGAGTCAGGATAACGGCTTTTTTAATAAGCTCAGACAGGGGAGAGAGAGAGGAAAAAAAGAGTGCATATGTGCATAATAGAAGAAGGATAGTTTTTCAGCATATAGACACTTAAATATTGATCAACAAAGACTGGTAATGACTCCACCATTAAACATATCAGAACTCCAACTGCAATCCAGAGTAGAGCTCAGCCTTATCCATTCAAGAGTGATATGTACACCTCCTTCTGACCCGAGAGAAATAATAAAGGACATGTCAATGCTTCCTTCAACGTCAAATTCATTAATTTTATGCCACAAAGCTGCGTGTTGGTGTAATAAGTCACCGCAAAGTAAAACGCATTACAACAAATCCTAGCAAAAAGCCATTGACAGCTCCTGGACTGGGCTACGGAGCTCGGAACGCAGGGGCGGCGCCGCTCACTCCCACTATGATTGTCAAATGGTGGAACGTCCTTCCACGGACTCAGCGCTCGGGGCACAACGGCAAAGACGTGAGGCCCACCAATGCTTTGCCCATATTTTCAAAGGCACTGAAATAGAAAACGGATATATTCCTTAGTACCATCAGTTTAAAAAGTTTTCAAAATATAAGTCTTTATATGAAAATGTTCCTTATTGCATGGTAAGTTGATCCTCATTTTCTTCACCTCAAGAATAAAATGGTCTTCCCTTTTCTGGTGTTTGCAATCTGTTCAGCCTCGCTACCTGAGATGGTGAAGGCGGTACATCTTGTCTGAAAGGACCTTTAGGAGGGGTATAATTAGGGTCCTGTATTTTCTTATACGAGTCATAGTTGCTAGGCCCTTCAGAAGAAGTTTTTTTTTTCAGTTGCTGTTCTTTCCGCCTCTGCTCTTGACGGAGCAGTTCTTGTGTTTCTAGCATCACCCTGGCATTAAAGCCATGTCCCCCCATATAGCCATTCCTTGATCCCTGGTAGCTGGAATATCTGGGATTTTCCTTCGCAGTCTGGAACCCTTCTCCAGGGGAATAACTCTGCTCCCAGGAGTCTTGAGATACAGAACTGGCATTTTTCCTGCTTTGCCTGAAAAGAAAAATGAAAGAGGTTTTTAAGAGCAATGTTCTGGTTCCCCTTTGGCTGTTATTGACCACAATCATTGGAAAGAAGGCAGCTTCTGCCATGCCATCAGCTTTTCCCCAGCTATGGCATTCTGTAGAAGTCACTTTCTAGAGTCACCGTTCTCTTCTGCCGCAAAGTGACATTTTGTCTCTTTTGTTGGGAGAACACTTCCCAGAGAGTTGAACTGTATTCCTAGGCCTCTGCAGGAGTAATATGCCATGAAAACTCATCCAGCTACAATTACCCTCATGTTCTCAATAAAAAAGTTTTACAATTCAGTTGCAGACTGGGAAAGACCATACATGTTGCTGTGCTTCCTAAGAATGCAGGTAACAGCCAGCAATCGTAAAGTCACTTATGAAAGATTTGAATCTAGACTGACACTTGATTAAAAATGTAACAGGCAGATCCTTAAAACACTTGCCCTAACACAGCACAAGTCAGAAGATAAAGCTCGTTACTGATAGGTAGTTCCAGTTTCTTCCTCCCATTTCCAGAACTAAGGAATTTTGTGCTATGAGGAAAGTTTCCCAGTCTGCTATAGCTTTCATAAAAGAAAAGGCAGAGATAACCTATTTTGCTCATTTTTTGGCTCCAGGGAGTAGATAAATAGGCCAAATACATATAGGAATTACAAATTCTTATCTCTTTTCACAATAAATCACCACATTATTTTGAAGACAGATTATGGGTTTGAAATAACTTTAATTTACTATCAAACTGCTAGATGCTTGTATGAATTTAAAATAAGATTGGTGGTGATAAAGTAAAACAATTTTGTGCTGCAGCAAAAGAGATACCCACTCTGAGATTAAAATTAGAGTATGACAATCAAGCAATAAAATAAAATATATTGCGACATAAATCAATAAGAAAATAATTTAGTTGTTTATATATGGCTTGGTTTTTCATGTCAACACATATGACAGTATGGCCTCATCCAATGAATATGTAGCAGAGAGACAGGAGAACTGGAAAATTTTTCTACCATTACTAAAAGTAACAAGTTACCTAATCTTTTTGTAATCTTCCTACCCCATTTATAATTTGAAAATTACCATATCTACCTTATTTCATAACTGATTCTGAGACCTCTGGATGAAAAATGTTATGCAAGATGAATATAAATTATTGCAGCAAAAATTACAACATAATCTAAATTCTTACAAAATTTTTTATAGCTGTTATTGGTATTCTCATATCCAACTTTGCCAAAGAAACAATGCTTCTGAGTCATGTTTTATCACTCCCTGGAACAAGAGCAAATTGAATGAACTCTGTAGGCTACGAAACTGTCAGGTTCCTGATCTAGAGCAAGATAAATTTTAAGTAGTAGAAAATTAAGGTGGAGTTAAACCTTGCTCTTACAGTTTCACATGGGACAAAAGGATGACTAGTTGAACCAATTTAATTTACTGACTGTTTTCTCATACTTGCTCACAATTAGTTGGCACACTTTCCCTGTCTTTCTGGGAAGTTCCTTTAAAATTGACTCAAGAGTTTATTTGCCTTCAGTACTAAAGATTTGAATGTGCAAAGGGGGAAAAAAAGGAGGCTCTTAGAGAATACACAAGATGAAAGGCAACAAAGCTCAAGAATGAAGTCAGTGTACAAACTTCAATCATTACAAAGTCATGGTTGCAACATTAAGTTTGGGACCTAGGTATCAGAGCAACAGTAAGATTTCTTTAAAGATCAGTCACAGCATTAGGAACAGTTTGTAAAGCTGGAGAACTGGATGCCCCAGGCTGTTACAGCAGTATTGCGGTATTTACAGTGCTGAACTTTAGCCCTGCAGTTCTGTCTGCTCTCAGCACAGCTGAAATACCCAGAGAGCTCAAACTAAGCCATTAAATTATCGTTAATTACTCAGTAACATGCATTGCTAGATTGCTAGCCATTTCTCATGTTGAAAACCACCTTGAGTAAAGTTCTCAGTAACTCTTTTCAAAACAAGCATTTCTATGAGCTGTTCTATGATCTATTTTTCATATTTCTTGTAGATTAATTTTCTTGTAGATTAATTTTCACCTTAGGGTTATTAATTTCTGCCACTGGAACAGCAATGCAACTGATTCCAACTTTTAAATGCTATCAGAGATTGTAAAGAGGGGAAGTGAGTTTTAAGAATCATAGTTTTAAAACTATAAATAAACATGGTTGAGTGGGGTTAGCATAACTGAAAGAGAATTTCTCAGGAAAACAATATGGCATTAATAGGTGTGGTCACTTCTAAAGGAATGCAGAGATAAAAAGAAAAGGGGATATAAAGATTTTCAAGATGAGAAACTAACAATCTCAGAAAACACAAGAACTTTACATTTCCCTTTCCCACCTTCCAAACTTACCAGAAAAACCCTGAAAGGTGTTAAAGCATTTGTAAATCTGAAACTGTTTTATTTTCAAAGATGTTGCTAAGATAAGAGTTCATGGTTAGATAACTTTGCTATGAGGCTTGTATTTGTTTCCACAAAAAGGGTTATAATATACCTGGTAAAACATATCTTGTCACAACAAATTTTTTTTCCACACCATTTTCACACAAGTCATGAAAAATAATACAGCCTTATTGGAAAGCAATTTGACACCAAGCTCCAGTGTAAATTATTCTCCATTCAACCATTGCTGCTGATATTTCAAAATGCAAAACTATTTGCATAATGCTTAACTATGAGAGTTAATTTGTAATACAAGCTGGCTAAACTTCTACTAATTCTTAAAACTAAATACCAAGTAAAAGAAATTTTTCCCAAACAACTAATCTTTAAAAAATCTACAATTAAAAAAAAAAGGTTTGTTTACACAAAAAATGTATGAATTTTCAGCATTTTATATATCTATATATATAAAACATGTATATATGTAAACTTGAAGACCCTTGCATACTTGGATAATTTTCTCAGCTCCATATTTTTTTGTTGGAAGTCTTGAAATTTTTTTCTCTTTTAATTTTTGTTCTGTATTAACATCTCTAAGATAGAATTTCTACCCAGTAAGGAATTAGGCAACAGAAAAAAAATTGTCTGACATGTCAAAAAGGGACACCTCATGTCATGCTCAGGAGACTTTTGTAATTGCAGAAAATTAAACTGAATGGTGTCCCACAAAGAATAGGTTTGTTTTAATATTTCAATTCTGTTGGGTGCTGAATGTCATCAAATTCCCCTGAAATCAGCTATGAAGCAATTCTCTGAAGCAATTCTCAGCTACCACACGCTGTCACTTAAGAAATTCTATGCCTCTTCCACAGTGATATACATTCCACCTGATATCAATGCTGAACAAAAGTGTCTGCACTAAGTACCACACGTTCCTCCACAAATGAAATTGGCTCCAGGCTCCTGCGCACGGAACAGCTTCAGAGAGTTCCCATACCTGGGCAAGGAGCTGTACTGGCGCTGAGCTTGCTGGAAACTCTCTCGCTCTTCTTGCCGCTGCCGCTGCATTTGGACCTCTACTGACACAGAGTGCCTGCCACTCTGTGAGTACGTCTTGGTGCTTGGCTGCAAAACAAAAATGAAAGTGTCCTAAACAAAGCAGAAAAACACCCACAAAAGAGCCATCATTTAAGTTGCTATTGTACAAATACAGCAATACTTGTTTCAACATGCAGTTCAAGTAGATCTTTCACAATAATTAGGTTAAATTCTGACCCGTAAACAGTGGCCTGTGCTACAAATTCTGTTTCTGACCTACCATTTCTGAGATGTATCAGGCAAACAATCATGCAGAATGGGTTATGCTTTTATGGCAATGCTGTAATTTAAATGAAGTCAGTGGAACAGATTTTCAGACTCTTTAAGTTAGCCTAGCCATGGTAATGCTAAGTTCTACACCCCTCTAAGGATCTGAGGGTGGAAGGAGCACAGCAGCTCCTTTGACCCTCACCAATACACTCAAGTGATGCTCTTCCTTAGTGGAACCATCCTATTTTGCTGTTGGCCCAGAGATCGGGAAAACATTTTCTGTCTCAATATGATCAAGTAGATAAATTCAGCAAGTCTCTTGTGGACAATGAGGACTCCTGTATCTCTGAGCAGGATCTTAATGAGGTGACTATTTGAAACCCTGTAGCCAATACTAAGAGCAAGTGAAAATGGATGGTCTTTCTGAGAATAGAGAGTATAACCAGTCAAGATCTGACAGAATGGCTGGATTTAAACTCTGGAACATAGAATAGTTTACTTTTGTAGAGATACCACTTCCCATTTTACCCTAGTACTTTCTTCAGATTTTGTGATTTCATTTTGCAAAATAGAGTGTCACAAAAATCAAAGAATGTCATGGGCTTTTCTTGTTGTTTTACTAATAAGGTTTTGCCTACAAAGAAACTGAGCATTATTTTTTTTCTTCTTAAAATTACCAGTACTATTCAAAATATATAAGTTTAATCATTGGGAGGTTAGGGAGCATAATCACTTATTTGAGTCTGGGACTGAAACAGCTTGTCTCAGACTTACTTTCAAAAGCATGTTTTGCCTTTTTATCTCTGCTTTTCCTTAAAACAAACATCTCTTGTTTTTTTCCATTATAATTTCTGCAGCAGAAAGAGATCCTAATGGCTCACCAATATATGCAAGATAAAAGGCTTTTCAAAAGCTTTGCACATAGCAGACGAGATTTAGAAACTAGAAAGTTGTCATTTGTGACAGAAGTGTCTTACTATAGCCACATACCTGCAGGTAGCCAAAAACAACAAGTTTTAAACAGGTGTACAACTTTTAGAAACTTTGTTGTCAATGAGAATACACTTCAGACAGAGCATCAGTCTCAGCTCAGAATTTAACAGATACTATTTTCCCATTCTAAGAAGATTACTGGGTGAAAGAATCAGAATGTGAAAGTACGGACTAGGAAGAACAGTGAATTTATTTAAGAGAATCCTGAACATAACAGTAATGTCTATTTCAGAATAGGTTTGCTGTGTAGAAACCTCAGTACAACAGCATTTCTAATGAAAAATGCTTTAGGAATGGTGAGATGAAGCAACAAATTGAGAAAACAGAACAATGTGACAGCCTTGTGGGAAATTTTCTTAGAGATGAATAAGCTGTACATATGTATGTCCAAACCAACAACCCCCACAGAGATTTCCCACTATATTAAATAAGGGCAACACATACAGAGCAGCATTTCAGTTATTGCATATGTCAACATTTCTAACTTTCTTGACTTTATTGAGAGTCTTCTGACATTTGGTATTTTATTGAAGGGCTCAGCTCATGGAAGGGAGTGATTACCTGAAAATCACAAGGTTTATTTGTGAATTCTCTCCTGTGTGGTTATAAGCAGCTTACAGTGAACCAGAAGGAAACTTGAAAGTTCCCATATCAACTTCCCCATAAAGAATAAAAACATTTAAACTAAGATTTTACAGCCAATCTCCTCATTTCATGGGTTTCACTTCAACAACATTGGAAAGCTTGCAGCTACATTATATCATATGTGAGAAAGTAGTTATCACAGGTAAGACATGAAATCAGAATTGCTTCTCTTTATTTGAAAACAGTTTCACTTTTTTCAGTTGGCTGTAAATATAATGGATTAAAGAATTCGACAGTACAGAGAATGGTTAAATCACCAAACAGGTGGAGATAGGATCGAGCTGCTGCTCGGTTTGGGTTTATACAAGACAACAAAATGCATCACCTAGAAAGCACACACACGTGTGCAGAGAGATGAAGTTACCACAAAAGTCTGTAGTAAAGTGACAGAGGCTGTGAAAGTCCTAATGGAGTGTGAATGGACTAAGATCAAAATGTAGCTTCAGAGATATTTCTTTTTAATGCATAGAGTAACCAGTGGTTCAATAGAGGCAGGAGCTGTCACTCCTGTCTGCCTGCTGTACTGCATGCCCAGAATGACAGGATCTGAGGACTCAGGTCTGGATTCTCTGCAGTTCACAAAGAATTTCATCTAATGGACGGCATTTATAATTTGATGGGTCCAAAGGCAAACATCTCAAATCCATTATCTGATTTACTGAAGGTATGAGTACCTGTATGCCCTGTTAAACTAAGAGGATTTGCAATACTTAACTAATCTGGAAAGGACACATTTATTCTGAATGTCGTTCACATCGACAATAAGCTGTTCATATAATTGAATCTATTATCTCATTTCAAGTATCCAAAATTATGTCAATGAGACATAAAAATACTCCTTTTATATGTAATCACATATTCCATAACATAACATATATCCACACAGACAGGTACACTCAACCATCTTATTAATGAAAAGGCCTTTCTTTCAAACGTTTTCATTCAAAACCTCAGTGATACCATTGTGAATGCCCTTGATATATGGTTATGAAGACTTAATACATTCCATTTTGGACCCTTAACTTGCTCAGAAAAATGCAAAGCTCCATGCAGTGATATAACTTTTCAATGTGCTGTTGATTAAAGTAACTAAACAAACAGTATTTATATAATAAGTAACCTTAGTCTTCAAAAACTAATTGGTAATTTTGTCTCAATTCTTATAGTATACTTTTATACACATGTATTTTTATAAAATACATTCCTAACTACACATCTATATAAATGCTTAGCCCATTTCTGTTAGCAAAAAATGGAGAAAATTAAGAAAAAAAATGTTGCACTATTTTCAGATCTTTCAACAGCAAGAAAAAAAAACGTGTCCAAGAAACACACATAATACAGTACTTTTAACACTGATACCAACACAAGGCTAAGTACAATTATAACAACCTGAAACCATCCAACAAAGCTGGCAACAGCTCGGTCCTCACCGAACAGATTGATAAGAACTCTGGCCTTGCTTGCAATGAGATGTATGACAAGCACTGACCTTTTAAATTAGGATGTGGTCAAGGCCACAATAACAACCAAGGCTGAGTTATACAAATAAATGTATGTTCATGTCTTCCAAAATACCTTTAAGTGGCAATGATAGTGCATTCAGCATTGTTAAACAATATTCAGCACGCAAAATTGTGCTTTAAGATAGATGAAATTACACAGCTCTCTTTCCAAAGAGGCTGCAAAGTTACAAGTTCCTACTTTCTCACTTTATGCAAACAACATTTTTTCATGTTACAGAGAATGGCTCTGTAACAGAACACATAACCCCCATGGCTCATGTTGCAGTGACCATTATCAGCAGTCCAGGGCAACATATTTCAGGGACAAAGGTCCCTCCTCTCTTTTCTTACCTCTCCCAGGGGCTGCCCACACAGCTTCTGTCCCCACACAGGGGCATTTCTACCCACACAGGGTAGTTCTGCGTGGTGGCAGTATGGATCCCTCGGGAAAGGCACAGATCAAAGCTGCCACTGAATTACAGAGAGGAGATCATGGGGGCCATCCAGGGCACTGGCTCTTCAGGGAGATCCACCCAGTTCAGGTGATAGGAGATCACCAGTGTAGGTGACACACCTGCCTGACAGCCTAGAGCCACAGGGACAAGCTGGGAGAAGTGCTTACTCAGACTCACAGACCTCTTTGGGTTGATAAGGAAATAGTTAACAGGGAGATAACTAAAGGAGCAAGTCCCTTAGTATTCTCCCAGTTATTAAAAAAGACTATTATTTAATATTAAGATAAATGTGCTAATGTTTCCTTCCAGATTAAGCTCTGTGTTTAGCCAAGAAGTTTCAAGTTCACCTGGGCAGCTGGCAGGCACAAGGCCCCCCAAAAGTCCGTGGTGGTTCTCAAAGTGCAGCACTAATTAGAAATAGATAAGATTAAATGACCTTGCCTGCTTTATGTGTAAATGTACTTGGCACAGATGACAGACAATCCAGTAACTGTGTATATCAAAATTCAGAATGATAAAAAACATTCAGTGTCTCTGGGAGATGTCCTTGAAAACTATTTTTACTTCCATCCTTGTGTTTATGTTGCTATGGTGAACAGAACATATAGCAACATGTCTTTTTAAGAATTGCCAACAGGTGTATGTATTAATTCAAACGACATGTAATAAGAAAATCCTGTCCCTATCTGTGCCTTTCTGTGGTGTATATGTAGGAAGCTGAGCAGTCTGGAACAAAGATTTCTGTTCTGTGTTAGGAGCAGCAGAAAGAAAATTTTCAGTATGGCAGAAACAAACTACTAAGCCCTGAAATTCTGCTTGAGGTATTTATGCTCACTGTATGCCTGTCAGCTATAAATATGTTTGTTTACTAACTAAAATGACTTTATTTCTTTTAAAAATCTTATATCTTAATTTTTAAATTTCAAATATATTAGTACATTAAAGCTAGTGGGTAAAAAAATGTTAAAAATATAAAATGTTAAAGTTAGAGCCTAAATCTTAGCAAAAAATGCTAGTGTTTTATTAAATCCTTTGCAGATTTGATATATAAGACAGATATTAACTACACAGCTAAAGAGAAATTACAGGCAGAGACACTGCCCTGCATAACTTTGGTTTCCTCTCTGAAACAGATTGTGAGATAGGAGAAACTGCAATTTAGCTTCTAACGTTTTTGTCTACTGCAATACTCCATTAGATATTGCCCAGTATCTTGCATAAAATATCCTAAAATAGATGCTTGAAATGGATTAATAATAGAAAGAATTATTACACTACTTCTCTTTCTCATTAATGTGTTGAGTAATTCTACATAATTTACAGTCTGATATAAACTTTACAATGTTTGTATTGAATAAAATCTGTTATTCATTTTTTCAGGTGATATTAATATGCTATGGTTGAAGTTATAGCAATAAAAATTAGGCGCTTTTTTTCTAAAGAATTTTAGACTATTTAAAATTTAGTATGGCTTTGAGAAGGTCAAGGACTCGAGTACAGGGAAAATAAATAAGTATCTTAAACAGAAAAAAAAGATTTTTTTTCCTACAGAGACAAGACCTACACACCAACAAATGGCAGAAAAAGCCCAAGCATAGTCCCCAGATTTTCTGAGCCTTTATTTATCAGGCCATGTATACACATATTATTTTGACTCCTGGAGTCTTTCCTCTATGAAAATCATGTAATTATTTACTTTTCACAAATTTGCATGTAATTAAAGCTATACTCAGACAATTCAGGTAGTGTATACATTATGACCCAGTTAGTTGTTTTCTTTAGAAAATAAAGTACATTTTTATTTGACTCCTAAATATTTAAAGTGCCGTTTGCTCAGCTGCTCTCTCAATGCCAGTTTTTTTCTGTCATTCAAATAGATCTAGGATGACTGGAGATGAATGTATATGTGAATGGAATTTGCCACTTCCCATATTCAGCACCAATTATTGTATTGAAAATGATGAAATACAGCACCAACTTTTGTCCCTCAAGCATCTTTGTGGGCTTTTTTGCATCACTGGTGTGCTTCTACAAGCAGGACTGGCAAGCAGCTGTAGTGTTTTCCATGGATTTTAAATGCCCTTTTTAAAATTGTATTGTTCATTCCCATGGCATTTAGGGCTACAGAGCTATGGTTGTTATTGAAGGGGCAGGAGGGTCTGTTAATCAAGATGTGATTAGGCAAAAATATGAGATATGGAACAAATTACAACAAAAGTCTCCCAAAGTCTGGAAATGGTACAAGGCAAGCCTCAGCAGATCTAACACAACCCAGAAAAGCACAGAAAACAAAGGCTCAACTTTGGTAACAAATCGAAAAATCAGCCCCAAAAGAATCCTCATTGGTATAAAAGTGTCATAGCAACAGCAAGGGCCTTAAATATTAGCAGACACACTGTAATTCCATGCAATTCTACACGCCCAGATACACATTTCTGCAAACTTTGACTGGAATTAACAGCAGCAGGATTAAAATGGATTAATAAAATTTTATGTTATTTTTATTTTTTTTCCATGCAACATCAGGCCTATAGTATTGCCCTTGAAAGCCTCTTGTACCTTGCTTTTTGAAATGCACACACATAAAAAGTGCCATATAAAAGAAGAAAAGGAACAGCTATGACTGAGAAAGTCATCTCAAAATAAAGAAATGCAAAAATCTCTTCCATAAAGCTTTGACTCAGCTGCAGAATGAGTCAATTTTAGAGATGGCTCGATGTCGCAACATTTAGGCAGTTATTTAAACCCTAACAGTGTCATTCAAATGTCCTTGAGCAGAAACGTTATGCTGCTTAATAGACGGTGTCATCTCATTCCAGCGCTATCACTTTTTGTGTCTGTTAAGCTGCCTGACGCTGTCTGAGCGCTCGCAGGCAGTCAAGTACTTTGTTTACTGGCAGGACAAACGCAGTGGGGCAAAAAGTCCAGCGTTGTTGCATTGCTCAAGTACAGAGCAATGACCTTCACCTGATGGGCCCCAGCAGTAAGGGATGGGCCGGGCAGCCACAGGTAGCACACAGAGCCAGCGCCATGCAGTGCTCCACGGAATGAGATCCGCCTCCCTCCCAGGGAGGAGACTGAAGGTATCTTGTTGTGGTGAATGAACCAAACACAAGAATAACCAGGGGGCCACAGAGCCCAGAATAAGAGGTTTGGTGGGCTGGCTCCAAAGAGTAAAACCCCCTTCTGTGAGGATGGCTTCTGCCTTTGAATTCCTAGGATTCCTGAGGGGGGCTCAGTCTGCCTGATGGACAGTGGACAGACTCCCCTTGTATCTCCTAAGCAAAGGTAACCAGACCTGTCCCGCCTTTCTCCTCTTCCTATAGGTCCCTGCTATGTCATCTCCGCCCCCTTCCCTGTATCCCTTTAAAGCCCCTCAGTCTCTTATCTTGTCCTCTTCGCTTCCAGTCCCCTTCGAGGGAGTTTCTACAATAAACCCTTGGAATACTGGCCGAAGGAGCCTCCTCTGCTCATTTATTTCTGGTCACGCACAGGCTAGCCCAGGCACGCTAGGCTACGTGCCTTCCACCGCACGGGCTGGGAGGCTGGCTAGCAAGGCACCAAGGTGTCACAGGGAGTTTTCCCTTTGTGTTAGGCACTCCTGGACAAGCTGCTGCCATCTCAGCCCGGCCAGCGTGCCAGCGTATTAATATAGTATCTGTCACAGGAAACTGGACTCCTGTGTCACAGGCCATGAATCATCTGGGAGGAATTGGAGTTGCTGAGGTTTAAAGGATCATTTTGATAATATATTAGTAGGTTTCTGAGGCATTGCGCTCCTCTGAATATCCTCAGATCTGCCAGATTTCCATCAGCATCCATTAGTCCCACTGCAAACTTCATGTTCATTTATACTTCCTTAAAGTAACCAACAGGCCCACATCCCATCAGCACTTTGTTCTCTATCCTCAACCATCCCATCATCTTGTTAATCAGAAACGCAAACTACTTATCACCTCGTAGCACACACTTCTCCAAGGATTGGTTTTTCCTCTCTTTCTATCCAAACCAGGTCAGAGTTGGCTGCTGCCTTGTGGCTCAGAGGCTCCTCCGTATGCAAAGCCTTTTGTTTATGTAGGCTGCACAACCCATCTCCCTCAGGTGAAAACACTCTTTTCAACAATGGCCCACATACAGGTGCACTTTGCACTGCTGTGGTTTGGAACCAACAGCTTACAGATGGAGAAGACTGAAAAGACACTGAAGAATGTACCTAAGTATTTTCCTACATGTGTATTATAAACCAATTCTGCATTTTTTTTTGTGTCATTGGTATTTAATAACACATCTGGATCTGTTTTGAGAGGTTGTCTGAGGAAAGTCCATCATTTTAGACTAACATATTAAAGTAGTACAACACGCTCCTTAAGAGAGAGGGTTATGGTTCTTTAAAACTGAAATGACTGTAAACTGCTGAAATGGATGAGATCATTGCTTTATCCTTTCCAAGCATTGTGATCTTGAAAGGCTGGAGTACACAATGGAAAAATAAAATTATAAGTCGAATAGACTCTGGGCAACTTTTTTTTAAAGTACTTATCTAAAATAAAACATTTGGTCACCTATGTATTTAACAACAGAGCAGCTCCTACAAAAGCAACAATAAGCTTCAGAATTAATATTAATACATTAAGCCGAATTAGTCACTTCAGTTTGAGCTCATTTGCATGATCTGTAGAAGGGGAGTAAACAGAGAGATACCATTTGTTTGAATAAGAGAAAATAGAAAGGTCAGTGTTCTGACCCACAATTTAGGAAATTATTCTGTTCCTAAGGTAATCAGTCTGTCATCCAAATAATTCCCTTCTCGCTCATTACAAGAAACTATAATAAAAGCCAAGTTGACTGTCTAAAGTTGCTATGGCATTTAGATATACAACAATTTGGCCCATGACCTTCAGCAGTTAAGTTCCCAAGTCTTCAAGAATGCAAGCTTTTCTCATACACAGTTTTCCCAAGAATGTTGTTCAAATCTCTCATTTGGAAACTGAACAGTAGCTGATATGGATAACAGAAGTTATCAACTACACCTAGCCCCAATCTACCTCAAACAGCGTTTATCCCTGTGATGAGCTATCACATTATCCTCCACACCTCAAATTGAAAGCATCTGATCATTAAAAAAAAAAAGTTTATGCTATTTATTCAATTTCAGAGGAAGTTAGATGTTTTCTATATCCTGATACTGTTGTTCTCAGTGAATTCATACACAGACATGTGGCTCTTTGGCTAGTCTCACCTCGGTCTCACGGGCATGGCAATGCTGAGCAACTGTAACTCACCACCCTCACCTGCTTCAGAGGACGCTGTGGGAGATTCTACTCCTGTCATCATACAGTTCCCACTTTTTTGGGAACACAAGCAAGTTGTTCACCATCTTTATAACGGAATTTTCAACAAAATTACAGTTTTTGTCCCATATTTGAAGGATCCTAATTTAGGATGTGTAATTGATTAAAAAGCAGCACTAATTCATTCAATTATGTTAATCAAGATAAGCACATGTATTTAAATAATTGTATCACATCACTAGATCAGTTTGAACAGTATTTAAAAGATCAATTAGGACATATATCTTGATACAGAACTGTCTCAGCTATTATGTCAGAGTGGTACTATTGTAAAGCAGGCATATCTCTCTTGTACTGTGAAAAGACATAACTGCCTTTTAAGAAAATAACTGAACAGTGATATTGTTTCAGAGAAAATACCATTTACAAGGTTACATCTTCCATTATTTGTTGTTAGTATGTATTTTATTCTGGTTTTCCTTGAAAATTTCAGATCAATAGATACTGCCTTTGATACTAATCCAAGCAGTAACTCACAGAGTCAAGGGTCTAAACACAGAGCCAATAATGTTCACATGACAGATGGCTGAAGAAGTTTAGAAATGGAAGTAAACATCAATGAACCAAAAATGGGGATCACAGCAAGGGCAGAAGTATGGAGGCAGAGTACTCTGCCTCCCTTTTGATCTGCTCCCAACCAGCCCAGGAGCAGCAGGAGTCAGCCAAGCCTCCCAGATCTGACAGGCCCTGCACACTTACCCACGGCTGCTCAAAACTGTAAGTGCGTCTCCTGTCTTCCATGTCCTCGTCTTGCTTTGCTTGCTGGAACTCTTGTCTCAGGCGCTGTATCCGGTCGTGATTGTTGGGGGTCGATCTGTTGCTGAAAGAGGAAGGATGGAAATGATCAATATACTTGGGAACTGCCACCTGGGACTGGGACTGCTACTGCAGTGCAGGACTACAGACCTAAAAATAATTTACAAGCATTTAGTACAAAGATCTTTAGTTTTTTAAAGATTATTAATGCTGTTTGTCTTATACAGAAATTTCAGATGTTGCAAAGACAACACAAATAAGGATATTTCTAAAAATTATCATAAGTTGTTGGCACCTTTTCATTATATGTCAGTCCTAGAGAATGAAGAGGAATAGATATACTACTGTCAGACTTAACATAAAGGGAAATTAAAAGTCCTAATGATCTCTGCTACTGAATAAACAAGAAAGATACTTTCCCCCAATCAATAAACTGTAGTACTGTCCAATCTTTATTCACATCAAATTAATTACAATGTCTGAAGGCTCTACCTATATAAAATTTGGTCATTTTCCCCAATCAATAAGAGCCTGTCATCCCTTAGTTCTGTTTTTAACAAGTCTTTTAAATTGATCAGTCTGAAAGCATTAAAAGGCTTGGGGCCCAGTAAAAAGCCTTCCATTTGACAGGGCCATAGGCAGAAATGGATCTGGGCAGCAGACAAGAGCCGGCTTCACTTGGCCCCACAGACCCTGGTGGCCTGGGGAGGGCTCAGTCCCAGAGGTGCTGATACAAACCAGCACACCCAGAACCCTCAATCCTTCCAAACCATCAGTTTTTCCACAATGCTCAGTAATCCACGCTCCACGGTGCAGGTGTATGTGAAATCATAATGAAATATGCACAGGAATGGCTTATTTCATGGGGCAGGGGGAAAGTGGATATTTATTAATCTTGTTGACATTTCTCCAGCTGTGCAGCTCCTACCTGACCCCACAACCCCACTCTTTCAAACATGTAAATGTGGGAGTCACAGAAAGCCTGAAAAACAAATACATTATATCAAGACTAACCAGAAGCATTTTAATCTATTCTTGTAGATTTCTTGTGCCCTGCATTTCATCGTTTATTTCAAAAGAGCTGATGAGGAATGGACAGCTATTACTTTGTTTCAAAGGAGAAATCTGCAGAGAGACAATGGAAGAGAATTCCATAGATTTCTTTTCTTGGACACAGAGTACAATAAAACAGTGAATTCATATTCTGTGTCTCTTGTATGAGAAGAGAAAATTCTGGAGTCCATTTGTGCCTATTTTCCATGTCTTTCGGGACTGGTAGTTGCAGGGGATTGGAGGTTGTAGATGTTTGAGACGTTACCTCCCACTCTTTTCAGTGCCAATAAATAGAGTTTATCACTGCTTGGTTGGCCACACAGAAAAATTAGTATGGTTCTGGCAAAGACTAATTTTTGATGTGGTTTGGGTTGATTATTATTTTTTAAAAAAATTTATTTGAAACCAAAGGCAAAGAAAAGGAAGGAATTTAGAGAAGTGTTTTCTTTCATGCTTTTTTGTAACCCAAATGGGAGCTTTAGGAAATGCTTTATTTCTAGAGTAAGTCAACTTCATTGTGCAAATTACCCTTTTGAAAAGTACAATTAAAAGAAAACTAAATTTAGAACAGGTGGAAATGAAACACTGGTATTTTCAAAATTTCCACTTCATTGTAAGTGTGTTGCTAATTTTATTTCCTTAATTCGACTTCATTTTGTGAAACAGCTTATCTCCATTTACAGTTTTATTTTATGTAAATTTATTCCTTATTGTCAAATTCTGCCCAGCTTTACTATACAACCACTTGGTTTTTTCCCATGCATTGCTATACACTTCACACTTTAAAGGGATTCATCATGATCCAAGACATACAAAACACTTTTAAATGGTCTGTTGATTTTTAAAACTGGTGTTGTTATCCAATGAACAAGTAGTCCACTGCTTTCTACACAGACAAGTGTTTTCCGCATGGTAAATTGCACTTAAAAAAGTAAAAACATAATAAATATTAATATTTCAGGTATAAGAATACATGTTTGAAAGAGAAAAGTCATTGAACTTTTGTGCAAAAATTACAAGAAAAGTGCCATCCATAGATACCTTGTGGTACTCAAGATGATGGGTAAATAATCAGTGTATCATTATCAAGGTTTCACGTTTTAGGGATCATAGTGCAAAAATTACACTGAAGCAGTTTATCCAATGGCAAACAGAAGGTAAACCCCAAAAGTACTACACTAAACCTTGTGCATTATACAGGATACACTGCACCAGCCCCAAAACGGGCTACCAGAAGGGTTATTACAGATCTGAGGGCTTCTGCACATTTTATGATAGCTATTCATTAAAACAATTGCCTTATCAGAGGAATAGCAAGCAAATGCACACTGTCCATGCCATGAAGCCAAAATGTGTCTTTTCCCAAACAGCAAATGCATGAACTTGACACTCTCTACACTGCAGAGAGTAATAACAAAGGACAAGGAGCACCCTGCGATTTATGATCAACTTGTCTCCAGACCTAAGAACTTATTTTAATGCCAAAGAAAACCTTACCAAAAAATGAAAAGAAAAAAGAAGTCAAGCTGATTTAAGAAAAGTTATTCAAACTTATTAAAGGTTTGATAATGGCAGAGAAGATAAATCTTTTTACAATATTTTTATTTTATCTGAAAAGCAAGGGACATGACTCAGATTTAGAAAACTGCAAAAGAAGTGAATTATAAAAAGGACTATTTCATAGAAAAGAAAGAGTAAAATTAGAAAAAGGCATTTCTGTATCTACCCAAATTCCTTTGAGCTCAAAAAGTCTCTAAGAAACAGAAAGGGAGATCAAGTTGGTGGGGATATAATAACAAAAAAATTAAATACTTTTACTTAGAAGAGGAAAAGGCATACAGCTAAGGAGGCACTAAGATACATTTCTTAAAAGATTATTTGAGGGCTTGGACTATATCTTAGATTTGCCTCCTTTGGCTTCCATTTTCACTTGAACCTTGTTCTGATTCTCTAGTTTAAATTATAGCTGCCTTAACCTTCTCACCACTGATAGCTTGCACACCTCTGTCCTCGCCTGCCAAGATCTCACCTCTTTCTTTTTGTGCCTTTCTTCATCTAGTTAATCTTATCATCAGCACTTTTTTTGCTGGTTTTTATGTCTCCCACTGCACTCCCTCTGCACTCAGGGAACACTTGGTACACCCACTTGATATCTCATTCAACTCTCAGTTAGTTCTTCCAGAAGGAGGGAAATGCAAAAATCATAATCACAAGAGAAAACTGTCACCAATAAAATTTTGTAGTCAACTGCGCAAAACTAACTTTATTCCTTTTCAGATCCAGAGATGTTCTGCTTTATCTACAAATCTTCATGTAAGTCACATCATTACCCCTTGGGACAGAGCTAAACAAATTATATCCTGTGTGAAGTGTCCTTAGCCAGTCTGAAGCAAAATTAATTTTGACTTATTGGATGAATTGACCCAAGAGAGGTAGGGTCGTATCAATAGACTACTAGGATGCAGGCTGCAGGTATTCTTGCTGCTTAAATTCCCCATTGTGAGTGTATGGGGCAAGTCCTCAAAAGTTCAATTAAATGTGCCATGTTTTGTTTGAGTTCTTCATTAGAAAGCACAGAAAATCTGAAGGCAGATCCACCTCAAAGAATTCAGGACTATTAGCAGGAAGAAAGAAGTTTACCTTGAAATCCATCAAAATTCTATTGAAGATTTGATCTATGATAGCTTTAAAATTTTTAGCAAAACTGGAATTACCACTCTCTACAGTAGCTGCAGCTTGCCAGCCTTCCCTTATGCCTACTTAATAACAGGATGGTTGTGAATTTACAGAGGACAATTAGCACCTCCTAGCATCAGATACCAGTGATGTTCTTCTATCAAAGTGCTCTCTATATTAAATGTTCTTAAAATAAATAAAATTCAAGGAAAGGCTTTTAGGGCCAAAGTTTACTTGGGTTGCAAAGCATCTGTGCTTTCTTGTATCACAGCTCTACTTGGCACCCCATTGCCTTCCATCTGCAGATGGCACATTTCACAATCAGTTGTTTTGTGAGTGCTGCTTCAAAACACACCACCACCAGCACAGATTAAAAATGCAATGGTAAGCAAGGCTTAGATAGGCCAGGGCTGTCACATATTTCCAGAAACAAGCAGTTTCAGCAATGGCCATCAGAGTCTCAGATCATTAAGCAATGTCTCAGTGTGATGTCATGCACTGATGTGCAGAGCTGCACTCCTTTCAAAACAGTCAGATTTTCAGTGTGATAAAGTATATACAAACATGCCACTGAACAGGGATGACTAAAGCTTTGGAAAAAAAAAATTATTGGCCTGAAAAAGGATGGAAAAGGGTCTTAACAACACCACCAGGCAGTTACAACTTGACTAGAATAACCAAAAGGTTAGTAAACAAACAGTGTTCTTTACACCTTGAAATCTTCTATCACACATTTGAGCTGCCGGGGCCTCACTGGTCTGACCGGCTGCTTAGATCTCTGGATAGCAGTTATAAAACACAGATGGGTTCTTATTTGCTTCAAGCTGGCAAATAACTATCACCCATTTGTATCATATAAATTCCTTTTCGTTTGAACAGATTACTTGTGTCATATTTAAAATCAAGGTCTGAATTTGTATCTACCTCTCTTTACACATAGAAAGGAGCAGAAAACGAGTTTATTTCCATCACACTGAGGATTGACAATGTCCTCACTCTGGTGGCCATGCCATGGTTGGTGGCACACATCCTTACCAAAGTACAGGACTAAATGAATGTCTACAAAATTGGCCCCTTTCTTCATCACTTGAGCAGGATGAAACAGCCCAGCAGAAAGCAGAGTGATGATAATCTAATATAAAAACTTCTGCTACCTTTACCTGAACTCAAGCACCCTCTCGCCACAATGCTTAACCCCAAGCAGATGGATTTGTCTGTTTTGGATGGCCCTTTAGGGTGAATAAGCAGAAACTGTCAAGTTATTTCAAAAAGTCATGGACATAAAATGAAAGTCTGTCCTTTACCAGCCTTAAAGTTACCACCACGTCCCAATGCCTGCTGGTCTGTTCACTTTAAGCAGATTTTATAATCATCAGTGACACAGATGACCGTGCCCACACAGCGCAGGGCAATGAGGGCTGAGCAGCAGCACAGTTTGTACCATCTCCTTCCTGCCACCAGCTTGCCAGGGCAGGTTGATCTTTTCCTGTTATTTTGTTCTGTGGTTTATTTTTTGACATCTAAATGCCACTTCTCAGGCTCAAGTTAGTGTACTGGATTTGGCTGGTCCTCTCCTTCCATTGTGCCCTACATATGGTCCTTTTCTGAGACATCAGGGAATAGATTTTTCATGAACACATGGATATTAACACATACAGACATGGTACACAAACAGGAGCAACCATGGACTGTGCTGTATAAAAGAGCTGTTACATGATTACAGAATTTCTACAGTCAGACTGAGAAAAAAATTAGCTGAGCAAGATACGAAATTTGTTAGACTACAAATGTACTTGTACTGTGGCTGTAACCTGGAAAGAGGCATAAAAAGCCTTATTTCACACTACTTTTGTTTTTCTTAAGTGTCAAAGAATTTATTGGGAATAAGGCATAAAAAGGTAGGGGAGAGGTGTTAAAAACCAAAAAATGTATGAATTACAAAACTGCAAATAGAAATAGTTTCTCTGCACAAGCTTCATTAAGTTTTATCAGCTAGTATCTTGGGTTTTTACACTCAAACCACAGGTCATAAATTCACAGTAAATCCCCCATATGTTCACCAAACACCTGAATTCAATTCCTCCTCTAGTTGTAAGAAACAAAATGTGCAGCTCAAATTAATTATGCATGCAAAGTTAGTTTCTAACAAGGGCAGCTTCTTCCATGCTGAAGGGTATACATTCTATCCGAATTTCTTTTCCCCCGGATCTCTTTAAATTTTAGCTTATTTCTACTGTTCACAAGGCTATAAAAAGCATCTTCTCTTGCCACTTTGTATTTGCTAAATGAACACAGAGCATTATATATCCTTTAAAGTCTGCAGATTTTTAAGGCAGTTAAATTCAGAGATCAGCTTAATGTGACAGGCAAGATATAGCATGTTACCTGTACACATACCTACACACTTCAGCATAGTAATTCCATCAAAACAGGATTTAAACTTTAGGATTTATGTCACTATGTATGCATGTGAAATCAGCTCATAGGGAATTTTAGTGTCATTCCAGTTTACCTTCACAGTGGAAGTTCATCAACTGCAATACCTTGAAGAAGTACTTAAGTCTCCAAATGCACTCACTTTCTTCAATGAATAACATTAATTTCCAAATTTTGACATTGTGTTTAGATGATCATTTTATGCAATTTTAACAGAGTAAATAATTAAAAATTAAAGATACACCTCTCTTCTGTGGATTAAAAAGGTAACCTCAAATGCTCTAAATTCAGCACTTGCTTCTGATGTGATGGCCATAAACAACGTGGAGAGGTGGAGCTGATGGGGAGGTCACTTCACCACAACAGTCTCTTCAAACTTTCCAGGCTAGATTTCACTTTGAGTCCCTCTGTGGCCCTTCTGTAGCAGGGCCATCATTTTACAACCAGTGAAATACGAAGAATGCACCCAAGACCCTTTTTATTGCTGCCATCACTCTTCCTTATTAGCCTGTCAGAGCCTGCACACCGGAGACTGAAATCCAGTCTTACTTTTCAGTGGAATTCTTCTACTAAAAGGAAAAGCAGAGATTTTAGGAGCTTGCTATAAACATCTGAAAACAGATACTCAGCTACTGGGTTATCACACAGTCTAAGCCTTACTTTAGAGCTGTTAGATTTTGCAGATATAAGCCAAGCCAATTTTCAGCCACACACAACTTGTTACAGCCATTGTCATAGGGTATTGAATTTTCCAAGTTAGAAAAAACCAAAAAGGGAAAGAAGAAAGAATACCACAAAGCCTAAAAGAAAATACAAGACATCTCCTTGTGAATTTCTTATGAGAATGTTAAAGAAATAGCAGAAACACACAGGGAAATATTTAATAAATCATGAAAAAAAGAAAATTAAAAAAATACTAGTGATCTAGCAAGGGAGAAATTTGCATTTTTGATTCCAAATGAAATACAAAATTACTTCAAAGTCAGGTGGGGAGAAATGGGCTCTGACCTAAGAATCTCCCTATCCTAACTGGAACAGACAGTGATGGCTCCAGTGCTGTTAGGTCTGATGAACATCCACAATTAGGCATCACAGGCTGTTCTGTGTCAATGTGAGAGTTGCCTGGCACAGTAATACAAAGACATTTAACAAAGACCACAGAGAAGAAATCCCCTCCTGGACCTAGCTGGTCATTTCTGTGCCAGCAGAGGGGATCATCCAGAAGATCCCTAGTAGGCTTCAGGCCATGTCAGCCTTTGTTTCCATTTAAGCTAATCCAGCTGCTTTGCTAGAAGCTGTTCAGGGAGAGCTCCCTCTGATCTCTCTGGATGAGACGTGGGGGCAGAGACCTTCAGCAAAGGGGCAGCAGCAAGCAGCCAGGGAGCAGCCACTTCTTAAAGCACGGCAGGATTTGCAAAAATGAACATCTGTCCGTGGCCAGCAGCACGTGTGAGGTGCGAATGTTGTGGCGTAGGTACAACCCAGCTCCCTCCAGCACATCTTACACGACTCAGCATCTGCTCTGCGCTGACACTGTGCTTTGCACTATAAAATCTGCTTCAGAGCCCAACTCCAGCCAACACTGGAGTGCAGGGAAAGCATATGTCTTTTCATAGGAGGAGTCTAGCAACATTAAAAAATAGAAAAAAAAAAAGATCCTGATGGCATCACTTGATTTGAAGGATGCACCAAGAGTGATATTCAACTTATTCAAATTTCCAAATTTGAAAAAAAGATGTGGAAAAAAAAGTTTCTTTAAATAATGCACCATTAAAAATACAGTGTAAATGGTGAAATTTAGCTTAGTTTCAATGCAAAACCTCACTTCACAAGTATTTAGATCTCGCTTAATGCATTGGCATAAGTTATACTGGAAACCCCAAAAATATTTTATGTTGTTTACTTCTCTTTAATCACAGAAAACACTTAGTAAATACGTACCAGGCTGTTGCAACTTGCAAAACAAAATAGAATGTTTTTGACTCTTGTGAACACCTGCCCTTAATAGAAATGACATCTTGTTTTAAAGTATTCATTAAACTACAGTATTAAGCAATACACTGCTAGACAAACACTGATCTATGGACTAAGACATCTCTTTAAAATGCCTGAACATTAAAAAAGATAATACATTACACCAAGTTCACATGTCTTCCCCTGTCCTTACCAGCCTCTAACATAATTATAGTATAATTATTTCTGTACTTTGACAGAGGGGCTATTGCATTATAAATCTTCAAATAATATTTTGATTGATTTTACATTATATCTTACATTAACTATAGGCTAATTTCAAACTGCAGAATGAGAAATTTTCCATTAAAAACAAACAAACAAAAATGACTTGGCCTAAGGATACCAAATCTAGGTGAAAGTTGAGGAGACTCCCTTTGACTGGAATAGATTAGAAACTCTATATAAAACACAGAAAAATATGGGATCATTGTTTTATTTTTCAGACAAGATAACTTTAAATTACTAAATTAAAATTTAAATCTGAAGTTACTGTTAAGCACTTCATCATTCAGTGCCTGTGAACACAATATGAATCAACCAAGAAAAAAATAAAATCAAAGCTGATTGATTACTTGAATTGATGCCTAAATTCACCCGACTGTTGCCTTCTTAAGAAGTTTATCACTAAGATTAACACTGAGTAGCAAAAAAACTAATTAAGATTTTTTAATTAAATAGTATATGCATATGGAGAGTAGAAACAAATCTCAGTATTATATCTTGCAAAAAACTGATTTCTGGATAAATCCTTGCAGCGTTTTACCTTAAAAATGAAGATTTTAGTAAATAGATGTTTTAATCATGATTTACCACCACACTGTCTTGATTGACTTTAAAACTATAAATTGCTGTGAAATTACAGTTGTATTAAAAAAATAATCAATTCTAGATAAGGACAGAAAAGACCCAGCAATTACCTTTTATCCGAAAATTCACTTGGTTATTTAGTGAGTTAGGTGGAACTCAACTTTTACTACTTAAAATATTTTCAAGTTATTTCACTTAATTTTCTTCTTGGAAATGCTAAATATGTCTTTTCCTCAGGAATTCTTTTTCAGATGTATTATGCAGGATGCCCAGTAATTGCTGAGGGTCTTGCTATGCTTTGAACACTGGATTAGAAATCCTGAATTCTAATATTTCCTGCCATTGGACTGTTTAGTCTCAACCTAAGTGCAGATTTCAGAAACCCAAAAGCACGTATCCCTCATACTGCAGAAAAAATATGACATTTATTTGTAACACCACTTGTAACACCACTTCAATATTTTGCCAAGACAATTAGCCTGATAAAGGCTATAGAAAAGCTAATTTATTTACCAGGAGAAGGTGAGATGCGATTTTTTGCAACCAACAGTAATAATTTAAAACGCAGGTATGTAGTTCAAACTACTTACTTAGACCCTTTCTACAGGAAATACAGAGAAATAAGTTATTCCAGAGGGCAGTCACAGTACTTGTCTTTGGAAGCAATTATTACTCTCAAGAGCTCATTACTTTTTTTCATTGACCAAGAAGAGTAGAGGGACAAGCTCTAGTTTTAGACAATTATATTAAGGCAGATGAATCCATTCTAGATGGCTAAGTTGTGCTCAAGGTAGGTGGAAAACGAATCACCCTAAGAAATCTAGTACTAGGAATGCCTGGTAGGAGGTGATGGTCAAATGGCATAGCAGTATAACCCAACACTTTAATCTTTTGGCAGAAAAACTCATTAGAACAAAACGAAGTCACTCAGCCTCTCTGTGTTTGCATTCACATAACCACAAATGGGCAAGAGCCTTTTTGAAAGCCCCGTATAAAGTTCATACAATAAACAGATCTCATTTACTCTAGTATAATTTTAAGGGTTCTTTACAGAGTACACTATGCTACTGTTTGTAATTCTCTTTTATGAAAAAAAAAAGCCCTCAAATTCTTTGGTTCTAGGTATAGAAGTGTATAGGCATGCCTGAGATAAACCAAGGATTGCAACGCAAGAGTTTTTGTGGTCAAGGTCTCATCAGCATGGCTAATCTGTATCTCAGCTTTTAGACTGCTTCAGTAAATGCTACGCAAATGCTATAAGGTTTTCTCAGTAACATAATTGCTACATGCTTTTTAGTAAACAGGAAGAAATGAAACATATATAATAAGTAATTCCACTTAGCGCATCAAATTTATTTTGCGTGATATTGGCAGTACATTACAAAGTTAGAATAGTATTATTTCTCGTTGTTATTCTTGTAGTCTTAGGTTGATAACGTTTCATTTTGACACCGTAATGGTGTCTCTGGGGATTTTGATGACAATGTGTTTTGACATCATGTTAAAATATATCCAAACTGATATCACTTTATTTTGTCATCATTACCTAGCTGGATTTCTAAGATACTGCTTTTTTTTGACATCTTTAATCAGAAAGATTTCAGTCCAAGTGGCAAGTGCTAAAAAAAAGGTTTTGCAGATTTTAAACATGACTGTGTAGCATACACTACTGCTGCTCAAACTTGCACTGGCCAGATATCCCAAAATATAACAGATTAGTCACACAGTACAGGGCCTCTGATCATAAAACATGAAAATGCCTTTTCTTCTACAGCATGATAATAAATGTAATAAATTGTACTGTAATTCTATTTCAGACACTTGAGGCAGGAGGCCCAGCAGCAAAAATGCTGCTGTAAACCAGAACCTTCTGCTGCCGTTGGAGCGTCTGACGTGCACTCGCTTCATGGGTCCCTGTATAGAAACCAGAAAATATTTCCTGAACGCTATTAAAAAAGTGAGATTTCTAATTTGTAAGCTTCGCTGAAATGGAAATTGCTACATATGTGATTCTAACTAAAGAACAGCAATGCCAGTTCCTGTACAGAGCTCTAAAATGCATCTCTGGGCTTGAGCTTTAACTAGTACAAACCTGTCTAGACCCATTGCATTCAACAGAGCTTTGAGAATTTATGGACATGTGAAGACCTGAACAAGGTTTTGGGGGAAGAAATAATGAATAATTTTCAGCTCCAAGCTTCTTGTTACCAGTATGAAATTCAGGGATTGATTCTGAAACAATTTGCTCTAGAAATTTTCTGGTAAGCTATCCCTGGCTGCCAGAAAGATGCACATCATAACAACTGGAACACATCCACTTACAGCTATATCACTCAGTTTCTTCTTTTTTGTTATTTACTATTTCTTCATTCTTTCTCTACAATGAATTACAGAGCAACTCCAGGGAAATGAACACATTACATGTACTGAGAAGTGTATTTATTCAGCACAGCAGCTCAAGTTCTACTTACTAAAATGACTGCTGATAAAATCTCTAATTTTAAGCATTAATGCATAAGATTTTTCTGCCATTCAAATCTGATCAAAGAGATTAAAGAATTTTTTCTTTTCCCTGCACTCTCCTAAACCATAATACTTAACAGAAATTGCTTGTATTATCTTATTTCAGAGAGCAGGCTAGAACTGAGACAATCCCTTGATCCCAGTTCATGAATAAAGCATTTAATGGACTGCACTTGTCAAAGGACACACTAGGCATTTGATCTATACAGTAAACAAATATCTATGAAAAGCAACTCCCCAAAATAAAAAAACTTGCCATTGCAACTCATTGGTTTTTTTCTTCCTTCCTCTCTTACTTCAGGATTAAGACTCTGAAGGCATTGATGGGATGACAGACTCGCATTGAGATAAAACCAGAATTAGTCAAGCAACTGATGGCAACAATTTATATTCCAGGGAAACAGCTAATTAGGCTACCTTTAGTTCATACACAACCACTCTCCAATAGAAGGAATTAATTGTTACAACACCAGAAAATGTATAATTATTAAAGAAGTGACAGAAGACTAAGTTGTACTCTGACATTCCAACACTCTCCGCATCTTTTTTAAGTTTCCTGTGGGTATTTCCAGCTAAGGAGAACTTCTGCCAGCAGAAGAAAATTAAGCTAGAGAACTGTGAGCCTACATAACTATGAACCCAAGTGACCTGAAGAATTTGATACATACCTACAAAACGCTCTTTCATGCTCTCAGAAGACAAGATGAAATATTACAAGCAAGTAACTGCAGCTATTACCATAAGCCATACTGCACAGCCAGTTCCATTTAATGCAAATTATAGAGTTATTTCTACTGGCATCGACCATTCTTCACTAGTCAAAATCCTAGCAGGCTGAAATGTCTAAGAGGCACATATATAAGACTATGTCAATTCTAACAAATATATTTATTTTTAAAAGGTATTAAAACTATTTTTTCTACCACATTTTTCATACCTCAATTTTAAAACTCATTCCAGATTCTTCAATTATCTTAAAAAATAAGAATAGCAATTAATTTTTAAAAAATCTTTTTCAGTACAATGAGGCTTATTAATGCAATGAGCTGTTAAGTGACAGACTGAAGAAACATCAGCACAAAACTGCACTGATATTTAAGATTAATCTCTGAAATAAGCTCATAGTGTAGTACTGACTTCGGAATTCCAGGCTTATATTGTAACAAATCACCCTATTTTTTTTTTGTTCATGTGTGACTGCCATGATCCTGTAAAGAGGGAAGCAGTACCAGACATTGCACATCACTTGCGTAAGCACCAGCATTCTTTACAAATTACTTCTCCCATACAAATGGTAAGAGAAACACCATGAGTATCTACTGGAATTTTCAAAAAGAACTAAAGCAAGACATGGCTTCCAGAGAGTAGTTTATGTTGCTATGCTGCTAGCTCAGATTAAGTTCAGTTCCCGGGAATTTTCCCATTTGAGCTACACAGTAATGTGCTTTCCAGGGAAAACAAAACCAGGAATTAGAGGCTATGTAAGGAAAGAATGATAAATATCCTTCGTAAGCAGGACACACAAAGATCTGATTTTGCTGCACTTTCGCTATTTACTTTTTATTATTTTTGCCAGATTTCTGCATCATTAAGCACTACTTAAATAGCAGGACCCTATCTGCAGCAGACACTGCACAGACTGCCTACAACCAGTCCTTAGCCAAAGATTTCACAGTTTAAAAACAAATTTGCTCTTGCACAATGGAGGCACACACACATTTGTGAAATGTTCCTTTTCCCCAGAACAAATGCATGCAGTGAGGGCTCAGCTCAGTGACTGACTGCAAAAGGAGCCAAGCTATACAGGACTACCCCGGAGACACCTAAAACCAGATGAATTAGATATTACAGCAGGCTGCTAAAGTCACGGTACCTGAATGAGAACAATCACCTTAGGAATGATACTTGAAGAAATTCTGTGGGATTTAGATATCATCCAAAGTAATGGAGAGGGTCATGCCAAAGTTGCTCACTAGGTCAGGAGCTGACTAGCACAGAAGATGGTGATGGTATCTACCATGACTACGAAAAGAGCTGGCAGAAAAAACTGAGAGTGAGATAACTACAAACTCATTTTTCCTACGCTGAAGTTGAGCAGATGCTTTTTACAATCCATCATGATTGCTAAAAAGGAGAATCCTTCATGAGACAGTTCGATCCCTCCCTGTCTTCACAGTAGGCAATACTTACTCCCGCCACCCCTACACACATGGGAAGGGAGGTCAAGGAAGTCACAGCACCTGGGGAATTGACTTCATTTGCATCATTTTTACTGCCACTCTGATTAAGAGACAATGTTGAAGTATAAGCAACTCCCAGAAACCATTCTGGGCATTTTTAAAATCAACCGATACTTCCCTTTGCTGTGTACAGGTAAATGCTTCCTTTGCAGGGCTGTAAAAGCCGGTATTGAGAGAACAATACAACTCTTTAGCTCATGGAACTTATTTAAAACAAACCAAATGGCATGTCATATTGCAGCTATGGCTCTATTACTAGTGACCAATTCAGGTTGCATTTTTCCAGTTTCATCACGCCTGGTAAATTACTTGCACTTGATGTAGACCAGGCATAAAATGAGCAGAAAACAAAACTTTGGCCATTTTAATTTAAATTCTCATAATGGTAGGTCAAATTTATGTGAACTCTTTGGTGAATTGGTTCCTTTATTAGTACCCAGTTTAATTCAAATCAGAGTCCTCTACAGAAGATTAATTAAATATTAATCAGAAGTCGAGGGCAGTCTAAGCTTCTGTTCCATTAACCTAAATGTGACTCCACACAGAACCACAACGCCTTGTTTTTACCCCTGCCCTATTTTAAAGAAGGCTTTTAGTTTTTTTCCCATTATGGTGCAACTCCTTGTAAATGCAGACGTGCTATTTGCAGTGTATGTTTAAAGGTCGTGATTCTTTTTCCTTTTCCAATTAAAGCTGCTCTTAATCACAATTAAGCTTTCAAGAAACAATTAACAGAAGTCAGAACTTTTTTCCGTCAATATGTTTAAGAGATGTACAGTGTATACCCTCTATTACCACTGGTGTCACTGAGCTAATTATGTGATGTTAAGGTTCACCTTCTCGGGTGTAAATTTTGGTTTGAGTTGACACTAAAAAGAAACACCAATTTATTAGGAGATAAAACTTGTTCCACAGTAATGGAACAGCTGTGTATATAAATTTATTGCAGCTTAATGTTCTCACACAGAAAGCAATTAGAGCTTTCTGACAGACAGACTTGCTAAGTATAGTGTGGAGCATATAGTAATATGCAGTTACAGGCACAACATACTTAAGAGTGATCATATATATTCTGTACAGTAATATCAATTTCTCAAGCCTTCCAACCCTAGATGTGTCCTTAATTAACATAAATATATGCTTATAATCATGTGAAATTTTCCCTTTCTGAGGACGAACCTTTTCATGCCATGTCATTTTATTCATAGACACCTCTTGTGCTTAATTTGGCTTCTCCTTCTGCAGGAATAGATACAGCCTAGGCCTGGTTCCTTTAGGTGGCCTTAATTGTTTCAAGGCAATAATGCTGTCATGAGATTGCTTAAAAAGAGATCCAAAAGTAAAACCATATACATGGTGTTTGCAATAAGTATCTTTATTTCTGGAACCATAAAGTATGAACTCATGGAACAAGGTGTGTTCATCTAGCATCATTTCCTCTCATCATCTGTAGTTGCCTTCAAATAGCTTCCAGGATATTTTTCCTTCCTTTCCATCTTTCCTATAGGACAATTATATTTAACTTCAGCTAAGGATTGTGGTTTTAAGGATATTGATCAGCAAGACAAGCAATGGGAACTGAGCATTATGGAGCAGTGGTGTTCCCAACTAATGGTATTTGATACGTTTTTGTAGCATATTGGAAGCTTGAGAAATATTAGATCTTGGACAAGGATACATGGGTAATTGAGGATAATCTTCCAGCTGATGGACTAAGTGGTTAGACTAAATGGAGTTTTTCAAAAGACAGTCCTGAAAAAAAATCAGTTTCACTATGTGTGAGGGTACAGACATGTTGGTTTCTACAGGATTAAATTAAGTGACAGGGAGATAATTACTACAAAATAACCACACTACTTTTTTAGGCTAAGATTCTCAAAACTGTCCAAGACACCTGCAGTGTGTTTCACTCTTTCTTTGAACTGATGTTGAAGTTCTGCCCTCCGAGCAGAATGTTCCTGTCCCAACCTTTGAGCCCCAAAGCACTCATGAAATTACAGTTATCCAAATCAAAGAGCTGAATGAAAAATCATGTTATTTCCTCTTTCTTTTCTATTCTTTTCTTCAGCAGGACTTGCTTTCAGGAAGATCAGTGCCCTGATCCCTCTGTAAGCTCTACCACAGTCAGGGACGCAGGACGTGGGGCAGAGGAAAAGGCAGGAGTCTGGCTTTTTTAACAGAAATTGGTCCCTAGGGTGTTCTGCACTCTCTGTATATCAACACAAGAGGTATTTAGATCCTCAGGCAGCCTTAAGGAAACCAGGGCAAGGTAGAAAAGGAACCTTAGAAGGTAGCTCTGCAATCAGAGTCTGGAAATCCACTTGGTCACATGAGGAAGATAAATCAGTGGTGCGATGCTCAGAGTCCTTCTCAAATTGAAACATTAACAGCTAAAGCAAAAATTTACAAACAAAGAAGATAGACAGGCATGTACTTTTTACCCATTTTATAGTTTGAAGGGATGTGGTTATCCTCTGCCAAAACAGCAGCATGAAACCCTCTCTAAAAAGAGGGAAACTGCACAACAACACAGGTGACAACTTGAGCTTTGATGGTGCTGTTATCATTAGGCCATCAGAAATGCGTAAGTGGTGCCAATACACCCAGCATTTTCATTTCACTGTCTTTTCTGCTTTTGTCTTTGAGATATGACATGGGTCAGTGAATCTGAGCACAGAGCAGAAGCCAGGAATTCTTAACTCTCACAACTTTGGAAAAGCTATTCTTAACCTGTCTCTGCTGCAGGTGCAGGAAACACTATCTGAAAAATTCAACAATATTTAACTTCAGTGGAGGACTGATCTAAAGACTAGTGCTTCTGGAAGACTCTTGAAGATAAAAAATGTCAACAACTTAACTAACTATTCTCCATTATGGTATCTTTGAAGCATACTAATAGAAAGTAACTGGCAAATAAAAAAAAGTCACTTTTAGTATTGTTACAAACAAAATCTGAGCTACTACTGAAATTTAAATCCCTTATAAAAGACTCTTCCCAGTAACTAAACATTTTTGCAGTTCCAGACTATTTAGTTCAGGGAATAACTTATTCTTAACAAACTTAAAAAGAACCCCCTATCTCCTATTTCTTTCAATATATACTTAAAAATCTAAATTACGGAGCAGTGGTGGTGCTTTTTGCTGTTTCTCTATTTTCTGGAAAACCATCACCTATCCACCACACTAAATAGATTCCTTTCCACTCTGCTGACAGCTGTTTCCCAGGTAACCAACCTAGCTAGAAGTTGACTTCAAGCCGTGTAGGGGAACCAGCACTACATCCCTTCATTTACGTGTATTGAGGAGCCCTTTTTAGCAGCTGCAGTGTCCCCAGTGCCCCCAGCATTCAACAGGAGCCGGGAGTATCCAGAAAGTAATTGAATAAAGCTCATCAGCAGTCAAAAAATACCAGCTAAGGGCAATTTTATATACAGAATAGTAAATGCCATTGGCAGTTGGAAATTAAAATTATCCTCAGTGGTAAACCAGCAGGATTAGACTTCACACGAGCTGTCACTTTTCACGGGTTCTGCCTGATTCTTCCCTTTTCCATAAGGGAACTGGGAGAAAAGCGGCAGGCATTTTGTTGCTTCTTTCTATAATCAGGAGTCATTGTCCCCTCAACTTCTGAAAGCAGCTGTTTAATAAACCTTATTTCAGAAATCAGATTTCATCTGCGGTCAGCCAGCATTCTTCTGGATTTCATGGTGATTGAAGTACATGCAATTCTAGTAATTTTTTGTCCATCTGTGCTTTGCTGCTGTGTATTAATTGAAAACTGAATTGCTCTATAAGGCACTGGCTACATTTGAAAGTATCTGTTACACTTCTCTGTTGTTCTGGTTCAGGCACTTACTTTTTAGAGCCATAGCATGTGATGCCGCAGTGCAGAGAGCTGACAGAAAAGATTATATATTGAACAATTGAACAGTGCACTAAAGGAGCAGGATTTACCCCAGGTTGTTTTCTTTTTTTCCCTAAGATAATGAAAAAGCTATATCTTTGGGAAATTCAGTGCCAGATGTGAGTAGTATTGCTGATCAGTCAGTTCCTAATAATGCTTGTTAAGGAAACCCTACTGAGCTCAGGTAGGTTTATTTTTATGAAGAGAGGAATACACTTCTTTCAGTTGCCCCACCCCCTTCCCAGAGACTCCCCTTTTATTATGTTGGAGTATGGGGTTACAGATCCAACAAATGGGATGATCTCAACAATTATGTAGGAAATGCACAATGCCGTACATGAATGAGCACATGCACACCTGGCCTGCCACATGAAGACAGCTGAAAGTCTTGAACAATCATTGCACTCTGTTTTAAAATAAAATCAGGCTTTGGCGTGTGGAACACAAAGTTATTTGCTCACATTGTGTTCAACTGTTCAGATATTCAGTCATCCAAGAATTTCCTATTCACAATTTCATTTCAGACACTGCTTTTTCTCCAGTGTTAACACAATGGTCCCTTACAGTTAGCTGCAATTTAATTTTCTTGTCCTCCTAGTAGTTTGGATCTGACTGCTGTCCAAATAGACCTGCTTTGAAAATTGACATTGTCTTCTCCCTTTCATATGCCATGAAAGACAGACCGACCACTTTGCACAGTAAAACAAATGTCATCACAACTATTCTAGTTTCGTCTAGAAAGACTCAATGGTGCCTCTTATCTAAATAAGCATATCTAGCAAATAATCTACCACACTGTCAAATTCCTGCTTTGGCACAAGCTCTGAGGTCAGACCTCCTCAGCCGGGGTCTAAGAAGCAAACAGTGATGCATGGAATCAGCCTGCTTTGTGGTTTCTTAGTGCCTGTGGTGGAAGGTACACCAGGACATGCCAAATCTGGCCCGTTTCCCTGTGGAACACAGTGAGTCTCTGTGAGAGGGTCACTGTCACCCTAGAGCAGTACAAATAGCAACAGCATGTCGAAGAAAGCAAGAGAAATTCTTTCTTCTTTATGTCCTCACTTGGGCATGGAATAGGGCAGAATACTATGTATTTCGGTACCGTACCACTGTGTCTTCATCCAACATCTATTACGTTGGTTTTAATAATTTAAGGAAACTTCTTTTGCATAATGTAATCAAGTTTCTTAAAATGACATTGTGTTAACAAGAGATCATATTGAGAGCTACACATACCATTTTCCTAAAGATAGTACTTTTAATATATTTCCTGTCCCTGAAATATGCACTGGAGCTTACTGATTTCTAAGATCAGTTTAAGATGGTCTTAGAATTCTAAAATTTCTATTAATTACAAAATTCAGACTCAGGTAAAAAGTCAAATAGTAAATTCTTCCATGAAAGAAGCAGCTATAGAAAAAGCTAGGATGCAGAAATGGTGAAAAATATTGTTCTAAAATTATCTACCAAAATGAAATACTTCATTATTCCTTAAATCATAACATTTATTTTAATTCACCTGAACTGTACATGTCCCATTTGGGATCACTTCAAGAAACAACCTGTGCTGTTCCCAAATTGCTACAGGGTCTCATGGACTGCATTTGAAGTGGTTTATGCAGCTATTCTCCAACACAGGATTTTTCAGCAAAACGAGCTGTTTCATGACGAACACCACAAAAATTCAAGCAGAAGTAAGAATATATTGCCTTATGAGAGACAACATTCAGTAATAAGTTGCCACAGAAGACCATATCCATGCTACGTGGAGGTATCAACATGAAAAAAAAAAATTGTTTAACATATTAAAATATTTTCTTGTGGATTGAATTGCCTGATATACAATTATAGTACATTACAATTACACCTTCATAATGAAATATTTTTAATACAGAAAAATTAAAACCTATATTTTAGGAAGTTCCAATGGTTTAGTACACTCTGCTCATCAACAAATTTTATCATAAAAGAATCAAGTTTTAAATTAAAAAAAAATGTGAGAAATGGAAAGAAATATTTAATTTCTTATTTGTACAACTCTGTGGAAGCCATATAAAAATCTGTTGGAAAAGCATCCACTTCTGGTACCACTGGTAAAAAAACTCTAATCCTCTTCAGAAATAATGGGCAATTTATGCTTTCTGAAATTAGCTACAACAGCATAATTGCTGGGTGAGGCATACAACATTTTACAGGCTGAGTTTTTCCTCAGAACGAGATTCTTAGGCTGGTTATAAAGGTGTCATCTTCTGTAATCACTTCTGGTGCTCAAAGCAATTACTTTTCAATGGGAAAAGCAAGTAAAAGAACAATAGTATACAAGAACAGAGTTCAGTAGTTTGTAAACCTTGACCCATCGTATCATTCATTTATTGACCCAATTGATAAAAGAAGTGTGTTACGATTAAAGGACTATAACCCTCATCTCAGATGGCACATGGAGCACCAGGAAGCTGGTGGCTGGTAAGAAGAATTTAGAGAAAAAACTTGTTTAAGATCTGATCCCTTCACAAGGACCCTTCCTTCCTCTGTTCAAACAATGTGAGAGCTTTGTACAAGTAAAATGCCTGTAAGGGAAGTGAGAAACAAGAAAGAAACCCGTCACCTCCTGCTTCATTCTCCAGTAGCAAGCAAAGGGTGTCTGAGATGGAGGGGAGGTGAGGCACAGATGATTAAGAGTGTTCATGGGAAGTCTGGGAGAGGCAGGTGCTGCTGCTGCAACAACGGCGTTTAAAGTCAGGAAAAGAAGCTGCCGAGTACAAACATATGGTAATAGACCAAACTTGCTGAATGGAATGTATATTTTTCCCCTGCCTACTCCCTCCCAAAGACTTTGGTTTTATGTGTCAGAGACTTTAAACAATAATAGGCCACTGCAGGAAGCAAATGTTAATGACCATAGTGTGAAAGAGCTGTTTCTGAGTAAAAGGAAAGGATTTCTAGAGGTTTTAGGCTATTACTGCAGGTCAGTACACACATCTGCTCTTTAAGAGTTTAGCTCCATGGTTTTTCCTTTCAGGGCATCCAACCACCTGCCTTCTGCAGGAAGAAAGTCAACTGAACTGGGTTGTGAGGATGCTGGGGAGGGGAAAAAGCAAGGACAGCACAGCAGTGAAAACCGGCTGAGTACTCCTTAATCCTGTTTTAGCTGGCGCAAACGCAAGAAAGAAGACATTATCCAAGACACCTCTGCCTCTCAGCTCTTATTTTCTTCTGCAGATCAGCTATTAAAGAAATTAAGTGAAAAAGATTGTGGAGAACTCATATGGGAGAAAACAATTTTTTGAGAAGCAAATTTAAAATAGAGGAGAGCTAAGGGAACTTCAAGGAGGGAGGAAGGGGAACAAACATATGTTTATGGAGATACCAGGAGATTTAAAGGTTGATGAAGTACTTACGCATAAATCTGAAGGGGAGATAGAGAATAGCATAATAAAATGTGACAATATTACTGGAGAAGGTACTGGGAAAAGATGGAAAAGAGAACAGGGTTTAGGGAATCTATAAAGAAGCTATAAATAATAATGTGAGGATCATCTCACTTAAATTTTAGATGTCTAAAGATAAATGTCTGAGTGAAAGCTTGTCAGCTTTTACTCTAGGAAGAAAAATCAGTACACACACACTGTGAATGATGGGTGTAAAATTTACCTTTGATACCTAAGGATCCCAGAGGACATGACCCCTAGAGAGGCTTCTTTCTACTTGAAACTTCAGAAAAGACTCCCAAGTCTATGAGAATGAGACTAAGAAGGTGAAGATAGATGTTTTAACTGAGTGAGAACCAGACTCAGGCAAGTGAAGGCAGAAGTAGAGGGGAGACAAACCACTGGACAAATCACACAAGTGAGCAGAAATGGGAAAGTTAATGGAGGAAAGAAACACTGAGGAGCTGAGATCTAATAGACAGTTGGTTTCATTCAACTTTTGAGTATGCAGTGAAATAAAGAAAGTTTGACCTCTGAGATCACTGCCTTTATACTTGGAAATACAGAGTTCCTTTGGTTTTAGTCTGAAAACAGTATGTGCATAAACGTAGTTTTTCCTTTTCAGAAGATGAACATCTAACAGCGTAGGACTGGAAGGTCAGAAAAATCCACCAATCCCTGCACCCTGTAGCCTCAGGCTTAGCAAGACTGTACTCCAGAAAAATCCTCCTTTTCCACCTCCTAGCCAGGAACAGTGTAAAGCTACAAAATACTCTGAGAAAAAAAATTAAAACTCACCATACAAAAGACAGTAAAAGTATATGAAAGTCATTGTGTCACAGACAGAGAGAGACTACAGGCATCAGCAAGAGGCTATATAAAATGCCTATGTGGGTCCTTTGAGAACTACACTTCACATTACAAAGAAAACAAACCTTTCCCTTTCATATAGAGGTCTCCAACAACCAGACTCTAGGAAAACGTGTCTTGACTTCAAAAGAAGTGTCCAGCCCATCCTAGAGTTTTAGTGGGAAGTACTCGAGCAGTGTTTGTCAGTGCAATGAGGAGCGCCAGCATTTCCCAAGATGTGATTAAACTCTGAAACTTCAGAAAAAAGCCCTGTCCCCAGACCACCTGCCTTGAAAAGTCAAAGTAATTCTGGCCTTTTCAGGTGACTAAGGGATGACATGAAGCATGGGATTAATTAAATACAACATAAATTCAGAACAACAGATACAAACAACAAACTGTGATCTTGTCTGCTTTCAACTTCCTCTTGGCAATACCAACAAATCAAATACCCAAAGGTTAATATCACATACTTTATTTTCAAGACAGCAGCATGGAAACTGGGCAGTCTCAGGAAAAGTAAACTAGATATGATTAAAGAAATGTTACGACCTTTGTGAGACTTTGAAGACTGCTGAGCAGCCTGCAAGTTAATGTGACATGAGAGAGATTGGTGTTTGTTTACAGCATGTCTAAAGGCAATAAAAGAACCTACAGAGGAAGAAAGTAACAAAGAACAATTCTGCCCAGCTGAGTGCCCCTTCCCTGAGTCTGCTTCCCTGTTTTCAAGAGAGAGAAAACACAATGCATCCATGCTCTGTGCCCCTGAGTCATGTATTTATAATTTATTAAGAGGTCAAAAATGGCATTTGCTGGGTCTCAGTGTTCAAAACTCCTTGAATTGCTCTAAGAACTGAGATTCTGTGTTTAAATTCAATAACTAGAGCTTATTGAACACATCCATTATGACAGGAAGTTCACCTGCAGCAAAACTACAAATTCCTACCCAGTCTGTGCTGCACCTTGTTCAAGACCCAGGATCAGATTCTCTACAAGAAGCTTCAGCATTAGGTATTTCAAGGTCAGTCATACCAGGAGACATGAGCTCAGAGAATGCACTTAAATGCACTTTGATCCAGTTTTCTCTTTTTCTCTCTTTACTTTTATCCATGTACAGTATTCTAAACAGGCTTTGCCAAAATATGAAGTACTTTGCAAGTCTTTTGTGTTTGACTGGTCTTCTTAGATTAAAATAAAAGCTTAATGAAAGTCGACAAAGAACAGCCTGTAACATTTTAAAAGATATGTTCAAACATTAAGTGATTCATCCTCACTGGCTCATTAAGAAGAGGAAATTGCAGCAGAATTCAGTGTTAAAACCACTCAGAGAGTAGATGACAGATCCAGGATCAGTTCTTATAAATTACCGTCTCTCACCCTCACTCTCAGTCCCAGCCCTGCAATAAACCTCTGTGGGAAAGTTTCCTGGGCCAGCTCAGAGCCATCACGTACTCAGAATAGGCTGTCATGAGTTGAGAAATGTGCTCGTCCTTTCTTCTTAGCATTTCACCAAAGTCTCAGCCCTTTCAAACACCAGGCTTATGATTTCAATAATCCACCATGGTAAAAGTCATTTTTGCAATTAGATATATTGCTAGCTATTGAAGTATTTTCTATTACCTATTACTGCACTGTGAAGCACATCAATACAGAGCCCAGATATTACAGTAAGGGACACTCTGGAAATGCCTAAGCAGACTGATCAATTTAATCTCTGTTGCAATACAGTGCATTAGTGGGATGGCTAATTTTTTTTTACTTTTTCTTGGCAAAGCTTAGGGAGCTCAGAATTAGGACAAATATTCTCTTTCCTCCTCAAGAAATGCCTAACAAATGACAAAAGTGACAGCTTTGAAAGATTGATTTTTTAAAAGTGAGGTTCTGTATGGTAGCTTATGAAAGCACTTCCATTTAGAGTGATTATTAATCAACCATCCATTCAGATAATTTTCTAATTTAGGGGAAAAAAATCTATATTCTGTCTCTTACATCCCTATCAGGTAGTAAAGTATGAATGTCTGCACTTATTAACAAACACAAATAAGAGAGCATTATCTGATGCAGAGAGACAGAGTTAATGCTGAGACGTAATACTTCTACCTGACAGAAGATGTTCTGAATTTTAGTACAGAAGAGTTATAATCTGAACTTTAAATATTTTATTATATTGCAGTCATAAATACCACACATGTATGAAATGGCAAACGTATTCTGACAAACTGGAAAATAACTGCATGTTCTGGATGCTCTCTCTGGTTAATTCTACATAGAACAGAGACTTAATTTCCTATTAAAAAATCATGAGATAATAAAACAGCAAGTGCAACTAAGGACGAAAAGATAAGAGTACAAAACCAACAGCAGAATTGGCAAATAAAATTTTAAACCTGAAGAATTAAAAGGTATTTTGACTGACGCATTTATAAGCCTGTCCTTACCACTGATTTATTGTTGTGTGGTCTATCTACTTTGTTTGCCCAGCATGAATACTGTGAAAATTGGAAATATAATGCGAATATTTATCACCACAACATTATTCTGAAACAACCCAAAGCACTCAGCTAGTATGCAAATACCATAAATTAGTTTTCTAAACAAAGTGCATTTAAAACTCAATCCAGAGGAGTTATGTGCCTAAATTGGATGAGGACAGAAAAGTATCTACAAAGTAGGTCTTCAGTTTCCTGGCCAACTTTTCTAACTGACTGACAGCCAAGTCAAAGAGTAATGCTACCCTTGCTGCAGCCATGGTTAAGAGAATAAAACCTGACTTAGAAACAATAGTTGCATGTCTGGGGGACTGTTCTCCCTTCAATTGCATAGGAAGTTTCAGAAGGAAAACCAAAATAAACCTACGACTCCAACAAAATATTCTTGGGGGCAGACACTATTGACTTGGAGGCTACTTAATTTTCAGGTGTGACTCATAATCCTTTCTAAATGGACCTTGCAATCATGTCTGGTTGAAAAATCCAAGTTTATTGTGACATATATATACATAGGCATAATTTATGAAGGAAGACATGCAAACACAATCGTAACACAAAATATGTGGCAAGGGAGTCATTTACTAGGCTTTCATACAAAATACAAATTTATTACTAAATGTCTATGCCTAAAACTCAGTATGTAGTACATCATATTTTAAATTATTAACATCTCTGCTGGAGAAGCTTCCTTCATAAAATATTTACACAGCACATCTCAGGACTCTGTATTTTGCCAGCAGTTACTCAAAGTGTAAGATAAATATAGTTAGCAGGTCATTCTTTCCCTTGATAAGCTATTCTTTTCACTGAAAAAACCACCCAAATGTTTAAGCTATGCTACTGCTATGGCCTTTGTTATGAAATACTGCACTCCAATATAATGATATATTTTGACCCCTGAGAGCGGTCAGGGTCAGAGGGCATCACTTTTGTTAATGACAGGGCATGGCTGTAAAACACAAGAGGCAGGCATGTTCCAATTACTTTTCCAATTAGTAGCAACAATCAATGCAGCTGCAAAAAGCCTTAAGGAAACTGGCAAAATCTTGCAAAGTATGGATATGATTCTCCTTTAAGGAACAAGCTCAAGAACAATAAAAGTATTAGTAGTCCTTTGATTATTTTTTCAATACTACAAGAGCATTATCACCCTTTCTTTCAAATCAGGCAATCAGGAAGTGTTGCCTTTTCAAAATCCAGACAGTTCTTCAAGGCAAACAAGAATGACATAGCTTATTCTTTTCTAACCTAGGCAAGAAGAAAGCATCATGGTCATTTTGCTAGAGGAAGGAAATAGAATTTATGATGCAAACTTCAAATATGTTGAATTTTTATTTAAAACGAAACAATAATTATGCTCAAGTTTTCAGAGTGTGAAAATGTCCTGTTCAATGGAAAAAAAGTCTCCAGCATTTCAAACTCTTGGCAAATAGTTGCCTGGGCTACTAAAAATCTTCTGAACACAGTATGAGAATTCTCTTGGCATTTGTACATTCCGTTTGTCAATGTCAAAACAAAATTTTAAAGAAGATGTAAGAAACCAGAAAAGCAGAACTTTAGACTCAATTTGATTTAAAAATAAAATAAACCCAACTGTACCCAAGACACATTTGTTTTGAAATACATAAGACACTCCTGTTAAAAAACGTTCCGCAACATAATTTAAAAATGTATCAACCACTTTCAAATGTTTGAACCACTTTCTTCATGTTCATAATTTTCTTTAGGATAAGAATTTACAACTATTTGGATCAATTTTATATTAAGGTTAATTGAAATACAGAAAAATCATGATGAAATAGCATGAATTTTAAACTTATACAAACTTTTAAACAACATACAAACATCATTTTCTACTGTGGGCTAAGTATTCCACAGCAATATCCTTCACATCCCAAAATCATGGAAGCACAGAAAAGAGAATTCTGTCATCATTCCATTTAATTTTTTTTTAAATGATGTAAAAGGGACATCTTTTTAATGAAAAAGAATTACAGACCATATAAGAAATGAAAAATATCTTTATGTCCCTTACTACACAGAAATTATTAGCAATAATGCGAAGGAATTTTTTTTTATATATTTGGGGAGAAAAAATGGCTGTCAATTGAATAGCAAATAAGGAGATTACTACAGAGCAAACATCTACATTATCTTTTTTCAAATTTGCAAGAGAAGATTACTTGTGGTTTGTAATTTCTAAGGCATGGTCTGAAGGTTTTCTCTGGAAAAGTATTTTGAAGTGTAATATCTACTGTAATACAGCAGAAATTCTAAAATCTATAAAAAACACAATGTGTCAACATTTCAAGGAAATAAATGGGATCATCTCAACATGGCTTCATTGTAAGGAAAAATTGTGAAAATAGTGGTAAAAGAGGCAATCAGTCGGATTGAGTGGTAGCGTGATTAATACCAATCAACACTGTTTAATAGAAAACAGGTCTTCTTGGGAAATTTCATATCATTTTGTGATGATATTACAAATTCAGTAGATAAAGATAACTTTTGAAAATACTTGCTTTAATTTCTGTATAGATATCTCTCCCTGTTATTTCTCTGATGAAAAAGTAGCATGGCACAAAATCAACATGGCTCATACATTAAACATGTTAAAGAACACTGAGATTCTGAAAAACGACTTGTAAATAAGGAACCAACAGCTAATGGGAATATCTTTGGTGACATTATAAAGCCTTGCATTATGAAGAGCCAACAGGACTGAACAGCAAACTCAAGATATGAATCAAAACCTCCATACGTCAGAACAAAATTCTGGGCACAAGTGATAACTAAAAGCATCTTAGCAATCCTAATAAACAACCAATAGAAAATGGGTCCTTACACAGCGACTCTGAGAGCTTGAGTATTCAGTGGATCCTTGCACCTGGATGTGCAATGTAGGAACAGAAAAGTCACCTATATTTGCATGTGACATTGATAACATTAAAAGAAAGTAATTCGCAATTTCTGTCACCACAGTTTCAACTGAATGTCTATGAGAAGAACAGAATATACTGTAAGAGTGACAAACCTTTGTAATAATTTACAACATATGCAGTTATTTTTTCTCTCGCCTGAAACCCTAAATTGAAATTAGATGGATTAGAAATACCACATTGAACAAGGAAAAGAGGAACTGATTAAGAAAATTCAGAGCAGCAAACCTTTTTTTGCACAGGGAATATATTTTTGCACAGAGAAAAATATCCTTTCAGTGTGGATAATGCTTTTGTAGTTCACAGGAGGTGTGGGACTGAAATAAATTTTAATGCTCTTTGTAAAATAATTTCAACGCAAAAAATAAGAGAATAAACACATGTTCTTCCATGTTTACTGATTCTATCTCCTGCATTTCAATATTATTCATTAGTTCTATTGTCTTTTAAATGAGACTATTTCAAGCTATGGTTCAAATTGTCACTGATATTACCAGCGACCAGCTCAGCCTGCAGCCTCAGTGAGAGACTGAAACCTAAATTGTAAACAAGATTGTAACAATAGGTAGAAGCCTGGATCAGCTCTGTGTAACAATGAGTAAAGCAAGATGTACCCCGCACTTTTACCTTCGGAAAATCACCTGGTTTCGGACCAGTCCCAGAGTTCCCAGCTACGACACATAAATGCTAACATAGAATTTCTGGAGCCAAAGAGACACTTGACTGTGCAAGTAGCCACTTTATTTACTTCACCTATGAATCAACCAAGAGCAGTAGGAAGGTAAGAGTTAATTCTTTTTGCTGAAAGATTTGCTAATAGTTGTGGAATTTGCATGATAATACCCACTCATTACAAAAAGAAATACATGTATTATTTTAGATGAACAAATGAACTACAGAAAGGAAGGCTTTAAAAAAAAATGAAAATGTTTTGTTCGCTATGCCTTGTAATTGCTTTTCTCAGTGTGTATGTGTTTGGCTGCGTATTTGTACACACACAATTAGATCTATGCAACTGCAGCAGCACTGCAGAGTTCCCTTTAGAATCAGAACTCTTTGGCTGACAGGAGGCAAGTCTCTAGCTCTGTTCCATTTTGTACTGGACATCAGTAAATTGAAATTATGTCTAGTGTGGCAGACTCCTCAGCAAACCTCCCTCTTTGGGTGAATATGCTGGGGAGAGGAAAGGAGGGAGGAAAGCATCCCGCCGTCTTGGCTATCTCAGGGACACAGGATTAGGGCTAGTCCCACGCAAGTCTTAGCTGATTTTTACTGACTGTAATCTTAAAAAAATAAAAAGATGACCCACAGGTAGATAGAAACAACTTCTTGAACTTGACCCCAGAACCTTCTCCATGACTTTGCTAAAAACTGTCTTGCACATGAAGGTGGCATCGTAACTGACAGAATTAGAGAAGGGTCCCTCAGATGCTAAGCAAAAGCTACTTCAGCAAATACAGCAGAGTATCCTTTCCTAAAACGATGCACTATACATTTCCATCTTTTGTGATATCAGTGATATGGTAAGTATATTATCTCCCAATTTCCACCTACCTCTTTCTGCTCTCATTTCTCATATACAGACCATGCTGGCACAAGAAGAAAGGATGAAAGGTAGACTGAAATATGCTTCCATATGGCAGTGCATTGACCTCTGAGACACCACTCCGGATTCACACTTGCAAATAGGTCTAAAGAATTTCCCCTTTGAAGAGTGAATAGGGCAGCCCCTCTCTGCAAATTACTGAGCTGGGAAAGTCAAGCATTCAAGCACTGCAGTATTTCATGCTATATGAGAGAGGAATCGCTCAAATTTTAAGACATTACTAACAACTATCAGTTTCACAATAGCAGAAAATTAAAGTTGAAATATTGCAAAAAAAAACCCCTAAACATTTTTAAAAATTGCTTTTATGTGATGACTGAGAATCTTAAAGAGAAATTATATTCGTCACACATGCACTCGGTCTGCATTGTGCTTGTGCTTTCCAAAGCTCTTAAATTACTAAACAGAAAACAGGTGTTTAAGTTCTTATGGTACATCTGTCAAATTCATGCCACATTGTTTTTTCACATTGAATTTAAGCACTAATGTAAATGTGACCTCTGTTAGTTCAGTGATAAAGAACACCCTTCATAAGATACTGGTACAGGTGCTTGCAATGGGCAAAGTAGTCAGTGTTTCTGTCTAACACTCACTATATTATAAGTAATTCATTACTGTAACAGAGAACTGTAACTCTTTGTACCTTTTTTTAATAACTTCTCTTTACCAAAAATTAACCCTTCCATGATATAAATTAAACATTATGATAAATAAGGAGACTTATACCGTATCATTTCACTTACTGCAGGAACAGCAAGTAATGAATGATGCTGTCTCCTGGCTCTTGGATTGAGCGAGAGAAGGTACAGTAGAGGCTGCTTTTAAAGTTTTTCATGGTTTTATACACTGATGTAGCTTTATTTTATTTTTAAGGTCAAGGGGCGCTATTAAATCACTTGACAAATGGCATAACATATGTTCAGAGGAAAGAAGCAGAAAACCTAGGAAGATATTACAAAGTCGCACATTACTGTAGAAAATACACCAAACAGTAGAAATACTATAAAGTATTACACAATAGACTTCAGTAAACCTATTAATTAGAACACTGTGGACACGATGATGAAGAGACAAAAAGATAAATTACGTTCTTGTTAGAAGAGCCCCCATGTTTATCCACTAGCATGTACAATTAGCATTTAAAATTGCTGATGCAGAAAGTGGTACAATTTTTCATTGCTGCCACTTCTGGGAAAGGTGCAGTTACGTATTTTCAGGCAAAATAATAGGCACAGAGGTGATGTGCTTTCCCTCAGGGGCAAAGCTTGCCACCTGCACAACTGTTTAGCACCCCAGGCTTGCCAATCAACTGCAGCAGCACCGACAGAGAGCTCAGAGGAGACTTTCACTTTGAACTCATCAGAGGATAAAGGTGTTGTGCATGGCCAAGTGGGAAGGAATTAAATTTTCTTTAAACCACCTGCAAAGGCTAACTCAGAGCAAAGATTTGTTTCCTGACTGACTGGTGCCCCTGAGCATGAATTTTAGATGTTGGTAAAAGAAATAAAAGGTAACTTCCAGCAATTAAATTCACAGAGCTTTCTGTGGTTATAAAATCACCAATATGAAGTGAATAGCAACGCTGGGGGAGAGCAGAGGCTGTTACTCTCCTAACAAAAGTCCTCTGTCTGGGGTTTCCACCTCAACTTCCATTTAGTCGCTGCAGCTTTATCATGCCTACCTAACAGGCAGTTTTGCTTCTTCCTGCCAATAGTCTGCCATGGTAAATAGGAAAAATGCTCTGAAAACTGCACAGCCCAGTCACACATTTTATATCTGAGAAATTAGATCAGTTTATGAGCAGAATATAAAAGTTCTGTTATCCAAGTCTCACAATTTAATCCTTACTCTTATGACATTTATGTACTTTCCCAAAGCGCCAAGTGATGGAAGTTACACATCCCCTGCATTTTTAATCTAGTTGCCTAAGAAAAGGAAGCTTTTATGATCATGCTGGTCTGTATTTCAAACTATTAATATCTTTCCAACTACAGCCTGATTTAAGATACAATTAGGGATAAAAGTATCAAAAATAATTAAGTTCCTAAGAGTTTTATACAAATCACTGTCTGGGTCAAGGACAGAAACTGAAATTGCTGGCCCCTCCATTGGGACTATGGTCATAACTCGGCCCTAAGACAGTGCTGTGGAGCTGCCAGTTGGTTGACCAACATTCTTGTCCTGGCTACTCAGCACATGTGTAGCTTTAGACTTGCTGAACTGTGTACAACTGGTGCCTTTTTTTCAGGTGAGCGTCTAATAGGAAACGAGCTGGTATCTTTCTGGAAACAAAGAGTTTAGAAAATACAGGACAAAAATCTGTAGGACATAAGACTTTCAGTTGTGCTACTCAAAAAAATAATTTTTTCTCCTTTAAAATAAGACCTACTCACATGACTGGTGCAGAAAAGCCTGCAAACACAAGTCACTAAATCTCTAAAGTCTCAAAAATCAATAACATGCATCTAAAGAATAGAAAAATTTTAATCTCAAGACTTCTTTAAGCATCCTCATGATCTTGGGATGGCAAGCATCGATAACATGATGTAAGAAATTACATCAAAAAGATGACAGCGTTAAATCCTTATTTAAAAGTGGAACACATCTGAGATGCAATGCTCAGAGAAATACAGAAGTGGAATTTCCCCATAGAGAATATAAACAAGGAATTGAGAATGGGGTCTGAATTGCCCCCATTTACTATGCCTTGATTCACTGTGAAACACATCGGGAATCAGAAAGACACCTGCTTTACTGCTCAGAAGAGATGGGACATGGACTTGCATTGCTTACACACAACCTTTTGATGGAATTATTTTGTAATTTTCATGAATCTGTGCCTGAGAACCTTATAGGGCATCTACAGAAAGAATGAACATCCATAAACTCATATTCAACTGATCCTTAAAATAACTCATATCTGCACAGAAGAGCTGAAGCTATTGAGGGTTAATAGAAAGAAGAGACTAAAACATTACTTTAAAATGTTTCATTTCACCTCATTTTAAAGTTTGCATGCTGATATAATACTGCCATTACCATATTAAATCTGAACCCTCCACAGCTACTGATACGTCATTATAAATAATTGAAGACAAGCCTATTGGTTGCTGAGGCAGAAAAATAAATCCCTGATAGAAACCGACTCTTTTTTTGTCTAATGTATTCTAAAAAAATTAAAAATACCAGATAGTTTTTAATTCAGGCAAAATAATTAAAAGCTCCCGAAGTCACTTCTTCTCCTCCACTAATTCTGATCTTTCCTCTCGTGTTCATCTATTTTCTGCAGGCTTTAATCCAATGGCCAACTAAACTGCCCCCTGCATTAACCTGCAATCCAGCTATTACTCACTTAGTAGCATGTCATGAACAACAAGATCCCTCTAAAACTGCAAGAAGTCAGTCTCCTCAATGGAACATCATTGTTCCCTCTCTGCCCTCACAGTGACACAGCCAGAGTATTGACTCTACTGTCCTGAGCTACACGAACCCCTTTTTTACTGCCTCAGGGTAAGGAGAGCATGATGCCGAAGCACTAATGGGGCCATTCCAGTTCCTTGGCAGGCTGGTCTCAATGGAGGGGAAAACAGGCATTTAGGGAAGCAAAATTCTTTCTCTACTGAGTAAACAGCTGCGGAAAACTAACTTCTGTGTAGTATTCAGTACTGAAAGTTAAGGATGAAGAATTGCCCCATGTATTACAACAAAGCTCTGGTTACCTTTCTAATCAGCACGGTAAGCACGCACTTCTAGTCACAGCTCCCATTTCTGCATTAAAGCTCTCCCTTCAAAAATATAAAATGTCCTGTTTTTTAGCCTGGTTTGACTTCATCAGAAATAGGTGTAAAAATATAAATATGAGGGACTGCAACCTTTGCTGTTTCTTACATCTTTTACAGGAGCATCATTTTAGACTTGAATAAGGTAACATGCAAAGCTCTAGTGAAATGATTTGGGTTCTGCTACTTCCTCTTAAAGCTATGGGATATAACTGAGAGATGTCACTGCACTAAAATTAGCAGCTGTGCTTTTTTACAACATATTATCACTGAAACAGCCACAGGAAAACAGTACTCAGTAATTTCAACTATGGACCAGGAAGATCTTCATACAGACAAATCAAGTGAGCAAAAGATAGGTATGGCAGAAGGAGAACAAAAATAAATAACTCAACATGCAAATATCTAGGGGTCTAAGGTGGTTGATGGATAAGCTCCAAAACAATAAAATGCACTGGATTTTCTTGGAAATCCATTATTAAGAGCTTACCATTAAGAACATGGCTAGGAAAGGGTGACGCTCTTTTCTGATACTGATGTTTATGATTAAACATCCTAAGACATCGTTTGCTCAACAGAGACAGTTCCTAAATGGAACTTTGTCTTTGTTTTTAGCATGGCTTGTACTTGGACAAACTCCAGAGTATACAAAGTTCCTGTTTTATTCAAAGAGAGTAAATATAATTAATTTCCTAAATCAGGTGTCAATTGTCAAGTGTCAACAAAACACTTGTCTAGCTCATCATTTACAGAACAGGAGCCATTAAATGTAAAGACATGGGCAGTTAAAGATACCATAAATCTTCTGCTATTCATATAGCTTCCACATGATTTTGGCAGAGTTTTGTATTCTGTTCCTCTGATTTTACAGCAGTGTAAAACTGTCAGCAGTACACAGAGAACATCAGTCTTTCTCTGTGCAGAAAGATCAGACCCATAAAGTCAACTGGCATCTGCAAGAGCAGAGTTGTGCCCAGATTTATCAACAACAAAATTGTTAATAACTCTGCTTAATTACAACCTGTACTATCCAACACAGAATTTGCATGAGTTTTCAAGGAGATTTAATTATTTAGAAAATTGAAAGATGTAATAAGCTATTTTTGAGAAAAAAAAAAAAAGAGACAAAAGTCAACATTTCAAACTGGTAATTTTTTAATGATCTGTACTCAAAAGCTGTCAGAAAATATTCTCTCTAATATAATGAAGCAAATCCATTCTTCAAGTCAAGGTAATAGTGGGAAAAATAGGCTTGGTAACAAAAGGAATTGTTTTACTGACTGCAGAAGAGCTACCAGTCCATAGAACCATGGCCTGAAAATAAGAACAAATAAATAATACTTTGGACACTGACCAGTACAGAAGAAGGTCTTAAATTAGAAATGAAAGTTAATTTTGAAAACAGGCTCTACAAAAAATAGGTGGTTTGCACATGACCACAAACATGAAGCAGAGTTATTAAATTTCTCAAATAAATTATTAGTGCAAAGAAGCTTATGGTCTTCTTGAAAAAGGGACTAAATATCCTGGCAGAATATTATATTTAGAAATGTATTCATAATGTTCTCATGTGATTTTCACCCACATATCAGTATTTATATGGGAACATATACATACGTCATACAGAGAAATTTGCAGATATGCCACAGTGACACATTTCTACACCTCCATCTTTGTGCTTAGTCAAACATCTTGAGGGACCATCAAAACCTTCAGCTAAAATTTCATTTACTTTATCAGAAAGGAAGACATTTTCTCAGCTTTTCCAAGGCTCACTGGATTCCTTTTCTTCCAAACAAACTGTGTTTCATGTTCTCAGTCCCAGAATACAGTAGAAATATGCCAGCTGGCTTAAATGCCAGTTTTACAGGGGTTATGCTCGGCAAAGCTGACTAGTGTCTGTATGCTGTACAACCCTGGGAGAGATAAGCAAACTTTGGTTAACCAAGAATTTTGGTTAAGTGATGTTCTGTAAAACAGGGGTAGAATGTGTATTGCATGTCTTGCTCGAAGAGATGTTGTCTAAGCTGCTTGGATGCTGACATTTCAGCTGAATATTGCTTATTATTAACATATGCTAATTGCATGTTATTTATGAATAGCATACCATGCTAATCAGTTATGGAAGTGGTTCATCCCACATCCAGTTAATGAAGGACTACTGAAATAAGCCATGAGCCTCTGGTCTTGTCCTCCCAAAATGAAACATGAAGGAGTCATCTCTAGCTGCCCTTATACTATATGATCACCAGACACAGTGGGCTCCTTCCTCCTTTTTCAACACCAGCAGACATCTGAGATCTAAACAAAGATCTCAGCATGATCTACTTGAAGATGTCACTGCTCACTGCAAGGGGAGTGGATTAGATAACCTTTAAAAGGTCCCTCCCAACACAAACAATTCTATGATTTTATGATTACAAAAATGGCTATAAACAATAGAAACCTCCAAACTGTAGCACAATACACTGTGAGTAAGCAGAAAATGAAAATAAAAAATAAAACCCCCAAATGCTAAATAAGGTGCAAAAGGCAAAAATTGTTCCTGAGAATATATGCAACGACAGAGGATAATAACCATGCCTACAACTACAGCTGTCAAATAAAATCGCGCTGTTTCTCACAAAAAACCTATACTTTCTATATAAATTATATTCAACATCATCAACTCAGACAGATTTGTATTAAGTACAGATTTATCTTCTAGCTAGTTATCCAACACTAACACGACATAGCTCATAAATTAAGACAGTTTTATGTGAGTTCAAACCTGAAAGCTTAAGCCTGTGGTGAGTACCTATAAAGACATTATAATTGTATTTGTATCATATAACCTGAAAATGTAAACTTTATCATTTTTCTCAAGACCTGGTTTTAATGCCCACTTCTTCGTATGATGTTAAATGTATTTGCATTTTTAGTTCAGACTTATTTGTACCAAATGAGCCAAATTGATCAAATTCATCGCAATATGAAAATTCCAGTGTTTTATATGAGTGCATTATCCATTATTTAAAATTAATAAAATGTATCTATTTCCAAATTTGTCTTAAAATAACACTATGGGCTCTTTCCTTACAACAATACCAAGCCTGTCGTTGTTTTCGTGCATCTCAAAAACAGAATTCAGACACATAAGAAAACACTCAATTGGCCAATACAAAATAATTTAGGTTCCTAATCCTGACTTAATTAAATAGAGCTGAATTTTGTAATAATGCCTAAAAACACTCTTTTTAAAAAAATAACAATAGGGTCACCATATAGAAAACACTATAGAAAATAGCTGCCTAGCCTGTAGCCTCAAGAAGGATAAAAATTCCTAAAAACAAAGGCAGCCTAACATGCAGCTAAATTTTTGAGACTAAATTGAGAGCTATCCTTCTGTAGTACACTGGAGATGGAAAGACAGATGTTTTAAATCTGCAGAGTCTCAATACCACTGTGCTCTGAAGACAGCAGGCAACAGAATGGAAGGAAGAAAGCATCTTGATAGAAAAAAATCCCAGGAGTTAACCCGCTTGATCTTTCACACACAGCAACTTGATTTTACAGTGCTTCGACAGTTCCTCCGCAGTCAGAGGTGCTCGCTATTGTACTTCTGTGTGTGGCAGCCCTACCAGCACACCATCATGATCTCCTGTCCTTTGTTCTAGCCTTAGAACTCTTGAAAAATAGACTTTTCTAAATACACTTCCTGAATAGTTCACTTCTGTTGGAAATTGAACTAAATAACCTAAAAGAGATCACCTTTACTATACCCAGTAGACAGACTGTCTGGTGTTGGAGATAATCACCTTCAAAAAATATATAGTTAAAACAGCCAGGTTAAAAAACTATTGATTGGCTACATGAACACATCTTCTTCATCTGTTTTCTCACAAGGCAGATGATATAGCACTGCTTCCAATCCCAGGTTTTTAAAAGCTGTTCTTCAAACAGGCTATTGAGCAAAAAATAGAAAGGCTATTAGCTGAACTGAAAGGAAAGATATCTGGTTGATTTGAACCAGGTCAGAATTCTCATTAATAACTTTAGCTAGATATACTAATGCAAAAGTTCAGATTACAGGCATCATTACAGAGGAAAACAAAAGAGCTGCTATTTCTGCAGAAGGGGAGACAGCACACAGACTCTGAGACACCAAACAAGAGCAGCAAATATGTCTAAAGTCTGACCCCTCTCTTACTTCTATAGAAATCTTGATCTCAGATCAAGCCACTGACAACATTAATTATCCACTTGAAATGAGCAAAGGTTTCTTCTAATATTCACATTGTTATTGCTTCTGTCTGTCTCATCCGAAGCATAATTTAAAGTATGATCATCTGTCACAGGCTCTTAGCAGGAAAAGACACATTACCATAGCATTCTTTCTAGGACATCCTCTGGGAAGTCATTCAGAGCCAGTCATGTCATCAGCTGTAGGAATTAACATCAAGTAAAATATATTTTTACACCCTAAAGCAAACTCACTCCTTCGTTTCTGATTGCCTGGATAACAGAGTTACCTGCTACAAGCTACTGAGCAGGCAGATCTCCCACTAGATCACAGTAAATAAGATACTCAGCACCTAACAGGATAAAATTTAAAAACCCTGCTTCTACAACACTTACATTTGAAGATCAAGGCTCAGAAATGAAGGACATGATGTTTTCCATATGCACAGTACTTAATGACTTAAAAGTAAACATATGTACAAGTGTTTCAGTAATTAGGTCCTCAGACTGTAGTGCTGTCTCTTTATTATTGGATTCTCTAAAAATCTTACAAGTACATTACCAACATCCTCCAAGAAATCTTCTTAAGGAATGTTTCCAGCAAAATACAACCCTAAGATCTAAACTTTTCTACTTTGAAGATACACAGCTTTTCTGGTATACCAAGAAAAAAAAAAATCCTGTTCTATTCCAAAGGAACAAACGAGTCTTCTCTTGCAGCATTATGGAAAGCCATGAGAACTGAGAAACAATGAATATAATCTCATTAAATAGCAAACTGGATGTTTATGATTATATGTTCATTGTCCAATTTGGGAGAAATACAAGAAATGCAATAAAGAATGGATATATAACCAAACATTAACTTCAGGCCATTTCAAGAAATCAGCTCCTTTTATTGTTAGAGACAGAAACTCTTCCCCTGGAACTTTCAGGGCAACCCACCCCAGATCCCAAAGAGCCACCACAAGGCTGTCTGCAGGCTGCTTTGGTGTGAATCCACTGGCATTTGATCTATCTGTTCACAAGACTTTTCAAGTTTCCCTGTTAGGCCTATGAAGGGCATTTGAGAGAAGTGTTTGTACTGGTATTGTTGAAATGCAACGTATCATGAACATGAGTGGAATTGTACCACACTCTTTATTCTAATGATTTTTCATGATGACAGATGGCTCCATAACCTTATGCCTCAGCCCAAGTGCAAATTACTTTGAAAGGCTGTATTGACATGCTCATGGACACGGCACAAATGCTCCTTCAGACTCACAATAATATTTACAGGCATATTAAAACACATAAATATAAATATAATGAGAGAGTAATGCATATTTCAGGAATTTAATATTCACTGTAAATGAATTAATGATGTCACCTTTTGCCCTATAATGTTTCAAACCTCTGTCTAAGTTCTGGCATCACGCTATCATTTCAAATTAACTGTAATTTTCCACTGCTATGCTTACTATGAATGAGAGAACATCTAAAGAAATTACAAATGTGCTGACACATTCACAAAAAAACCCAACCAAACCAACAATCCCGACTAACTGTTTTCTCATGTGGAAAAAGCTATATTTTTATTCCATTTTGCACATTATTTAATTTCCAATGTTAGGGTTTAATCCTAGTGTGTTTTCAGTATTGAACTGAAAATTTCTAAGACTAAATAACCTGAAATAGAGAATTAGTGTATTTCTGAGGATAGCAAAGTACAGCCCAGCAGAAGGATTATATCACAATGGGACAATGTATTAAAAAAAAAAAACAACAACCTAAAAAAAGCACCTAAAACGGAATATAGCTCTTCAGATAATTAAAGTGCTTTAGACCACTAGCCAATTGATTTTCTCCTTGTAAAGGTAGTTCAACTGAAATGTTCAGAATAAATCATGTGTTAAAATTATCTTCTAAAGTAAGAGCAGAGTGCATATTGATTAATAATTATTTGCACTAACGGACTGAACTAAAGAAATACCATCAATTACTTCAAAAAACTCTAAGATCAATCATGATGGAATCAACCACTGAAAGATTCACTACACTTTTCCCAATATTTCGGAAGTGTTCATCGAAATGACTTTCTAGACATACCTTGGTTTCCTGTTTCCAGAGCTACAGAAATTTGTTTTAAATGCCAATTACCACTAGGTGTTTCAACTGCATAACACAGCCCTCACCCTTCAGTTACAGGGGAGTTCTGCAAGAAGAGCAAACATCTTCCACATCAAGTATGAGGCATGAGGGGGCACTTTCACCAGGGAAGTTTAGTTAATATTTCATAGTTATGCTCCCACAGCAAAGGAAATGCAAACAGCCTAAATTAATGATCAAGAAAAGATGATTTACATAGACCTCCCATCCAAAGACAGGGGATACTCAGTATAAATTAACTCTGTTTTACACACTAATGAGTCCTACTCACTGAATTTGGCCAGGCAGCACAATAAAACTCCAATAATTCTCTAAAAATTGCAGTTTAGTTTGCCTCATTATAAATAGCATGGAGATCATTAATCCCTTACGGCACCACAGGCATTACTCAAGCCTGGTACCTTTTTGAAAATCAAGCAAAATTTTCCTTTCTCATGCTGCATAGCACCATTAGAGTCAGGTGGGGAGGCTGCTGGCTGTAGCACCAGGTTTTAAGCAGGTTTGAATGAGAAAGAAAATTTTCTGTGGTTCTGGTTTTCCAGGTTTCTTTTCCACTAGGTTTCAGGTTTATCCATTGCAGAAGTGTTAACTAGAAAGACAGATAAAAACAGGTCATGAAAGCTGGTGGAACTTAGTCCACACTTGGGTGGAAAATATTCAAAATTGAAATGCTGACCTTTTAGTTATTTCCTAATTTCTTGTTTGTTTGGGGTTTTTTTTTTTGTTAGGTTGGCTGACACAGGACTAACTCCCTTATACACTAACAGGTCTTCAGAAGGTAACAAAATTTCTGTGCACTTCCTCTGTAATGCACAAAAAACCATTTTATGACCTGAAACAATAACATTTCTAGCTGCAATATTTAAGTTTAAACATTCTTTACATAAATGAGATGAACAGCGCTGTCTAAACATCTTAATTTTATGCATCTTTATACTTCTAAGCAACTTAGTAGTGAGGACTGCTTATTTGCATTCATTTACATACAATTTGCACGAAAAGCTGAAAAAGGGTAGTAAGGAAATCCATCATTTTGACTTCAAATGAAAATATTATTTCTGTAAAAAACATGTTTAATGTTTACTTTATTTTACTTATGAGATCACTTTTAATATCTTCATAAATATCAAATGGCACTTCTCAGAAATGGTGACTTCTTTTTACCTAGTAGGTTTAAGAAAATAATCCAGCAACATTTTTGATGTAGAGAGATGCAAAATGCAACCTTTTTCTCCCCCTAAGAGAATTAAATTTCTTAGCAAGGTGAATCACCATTCTGATATATGCTGGGTGTTCTCTGAATTTTTATTCTACTAATTTTCAAAGCCCCAGTCTTTGCCAGGTTCAGGAGGGGAAAAGTAAAGATTCCCTAATGAAAAACTGGTGTAACATGCATGTACAAATGTAAGTGTTTTTAAGTCCTGTGCCATCTGTGGATTATCTCTTAGATGATGTTAAAATGTGTTCAAATAAATTCACGGTAATTTCACACCTACATTCAGCATATTTTCTTAGTCTTGTAAAGATACAATTTTCATATGCAGCCACAGTCCTTCTGGCTGCCAGCTGTACCCCTAATCAGCTGGTACTAAATCATATATGCTCTTAGAATTAAGATGGTCAATGGCTTCTCATTCCTTAGAGATTGCACACAGTTTAACTCTTTTCGTTTATATCTTCATCACATTTAACTTGTGTCCCATTACACTCCCATGCCTCTGCAACATACGAGTAAAACCAGGAACTGCAGAAAAGGCAAGGGAAGATAAAACTATGGAGCAGATGCTATCCTGCAGCTGAGCTTTCTAAGGCAGCACATTAGGAAATTCTGCAGTGCAAAAGTGGTCTCTGGAAATAATCATGGCTCGGATTTGCTAAACGCCCTACTGTCAGCCCCAGTGACACTTAAATCAGCTTTCACCATATCCCTGGTGTCAGTAACTCACAGCGCAGTATCACGGATAACCCTGAAGGGCTTCAACTCAGCTCAAGTGCAGGCAGCAGAAGTGCGTGCTTGGCACATCCTCCAGTGACCCCATTCCTGGGGCTGCCAGGCGAGGGTGAGACCCCTGAGGCAATGCTCAAACCTCTGCAGGAGGACTTGGGGCACTCCACCTCTGCAGGGCATTGGCAATGGAGGCAAAACCCAGGGTTTACTGTGGACACGGCCCAATATCCTAAAAGCAGGGCTGCCTCAAGCTAACAGTAAAAGGGAAGATACTTTATACATTCTGCTTCAACTAAACCCAAACACAAAAGTGCTAGGAAACAAAATGTGTGTTTTCAGGCTCTCACGATCATTGTTCAGGATTCCTCCCACTCTTTATTCTTACATGTATGCTTTTCCATATTTCATCCAAGTTCCTGGGTGATTCAAGAGATGCATTTCATATGTTTGACTTACATGATTTCAAGTGCTAAACATTTTTAAAAATAATTTTGTGCTGATTTCCATTAGGTCAGTAACATATTGCTTTTTATTATATTGCCTTTATAACACAATGCACTGGAAGATTTTAGACTTTGAAACCCACAAGTCTCTACTATATACTTCTAATCTGGTTAAAATGTGGAAAAAAAGGAGATTTCACTCGTGCAAATTAAAAGATGGTACGAGTATATTAATTTTCATAATCAGACTGAAGCGTTGTAATAAAACTTTCAGTGACTCAAGGGAAAGATTGCTTGAGACAGCAAAGTGTAATTAAGCAAAACTAGTGTATCTGTAGCATTAAAGAAAATGTTGAAGGTAACTTGAGTCTAGGGATCAGCACTTCAAACCTTCCCTAACCCTATCCTTAACCCGCAACCTAACTTTGTGGTGTAAGCACTTTTTGTCAACAGCAGCCCAGAGGCCTCATGAAATTAATTAAGTATCCTATTTCTTTACAATGGAAACAAACCCATCCACATGCTGTTTGCATTTCTGGCATGATCGGCATTCGTTACTGAAGTCACTGGCATCAGCAGCTGGGAAGCACAAGACTGAGCTCTCTTTCACTTCTTTTGTCTTCTCTTACCACTTTTAGATTCACACATTAATTACGGCAGTCCACAGGTGTTGGTCTTATAAAGCAGGTACGTCCCCTACTGCAAAATTTATTATTCTGATGGTTCTTAGCACAAGAAAGAAAAAACCTCCCAAAATGCTGAAAGAAATCCTTTGTCCTTAAAGTCTTTATTCTCTCCCTTAAAAAAAGCCATGTGAGTCACAAGTGGGAGGACTCCAAGGAGGCAAGGATGCATTTGCTTTGCCATCGTGTAGCAGCTGTCAACTCTTCCATGCCAATGACAGACGTGAAACTGCATGAGAATTTGGAAATCCGATATGGCACAAAAAAAAGAGATGCCAGGAAAAGGTTAGTCCGTGCTTCCACACTGATGCAGCCTCCACAAGCAACTGAGTGGACCCATGTGCTCTGTCACTACATGGAAACTAATGGCAAGATGGCAAATAGGTCTGCGGCATCGCCAGAGCCGGGGTTCTCAGCTTCAGGGCAGATGCTCCAGGCAACCTCCCAGAGATCTGTGGCAGTTGTGCCAATTATCCCATGGATCCACCAGCTCTACACATTTATCAAATCGCATCAGCAGCCCAACACAAAGACAAGACACCAAAAGCCCCCGAGAAGCCTTATTTTTCACCCAGCAGTCGTATGAACACTGGCCCTTTGATGGCCATCTATATAATCATCATTCTCACTCTACAGAATGGGGTCCTGAGGCCCTAACTTGGTTTGTTTTATAAACAGAAGATTAATTTCCCCCTGCTTGACCACGAGATGCAGGTTTTAAAAGCAGCAGAAGACTCTAAAACCCTCAGAAGAAAGTTAGTGAGCACAGCTCAACCACTCACTGTCACGTTGTTTTACTCTCTTGTAAATAAACTGCACGTGTTTCTACATTCCCTAAGTTAATATGAAATATATTACCAAAAGGTTGCAATGGTCTCTGATTTTACAAGGTTCACTTTTGTCTTAAGAAAAGTTGGTCAGCGGTTTTAAAGTGAGACTTTACAATGGAATAACCAATGGCATGTAGTGTATGGATAAATGATTTTTGACAACTTGTTTACACTCCTGCAGAACTATAACAGAATCTCCGTAATCATCAATATGTTATTTATGTAGGACAATCGCATGATTGACAGTGCACACATCAGTGAGAATAGCTGCAGTGCCAAAACATACACATGTAACGATATTCACTCTTAACAGACATTTACCATTGGTAAAAAAATGCTGGCCAGAAGCCATTAACCTACACCTCTGAAATGCTGCTCTCAGATCTTTTCTTCAATTTGAATATACTCTAGCCAAAACAGGAGGAGTTTCCATTTAATATTTTACGTCCAGTGGTGAAGCAAATACTTCAAATGTCATGCCAGCAATTAAAATGTGTCTAGATTTTTTGGCTACTGTGGTAGTTGAACTTAGGACCTTCGCAGTGAGTCACCACAGTCACACCATTACTGAGATATTATATTCTGCAAGTACAAAGATGGGAAATTTTCCAGATTGTCTGCCAAGATTCACTGCACCTAGGATAGAGCAAGTGTCATAAATAGAATTTGCCACAGCAAGCCTTGCAATAACTGCCAGAGAAACGCAACAGACCTCCTGCGGTCTGATTTAACATAAACAAGCCAAGACGTGGAAAAAGTAAAAACACTGCCCTGCAGTCACTGCTTAATAGCTTTTCCAATTGAGCACGGAGAAGCCTGACGTACTGAGAATGTCTGTCTATCCAGCGCACGACTGTTCCTTATGCACTGCAGCTTCTGCCACATCACAGGGAACCTTCCATTCCTACTTGGAAGATAGCAAATTTATGTTCAGAAAGAGCTGAATTTAGAGTCTGCTGCGTGTGTATATGTGAGTATTTGCTTTTACTGCTTCTTCGCCCTGAAACAGCAAAACAAACCCCATGCATGTTAAAACATATGGCTTGGGAGCAGAATCAGTAAATGCAAAGCACCCTTATTTCCTCATTGAGTCTCACTTTATAGCTGCTTGTGCAATCCAGATCACACATCTTCCCGAGAACATTTTACAAAAATAAGTTTTCCTCATGAAAACACAAGAACCCTGAAGTTTTCTTATAGCCTATTACATTTTTACTCACAGAATGTTATTTAACTTCTATTCTTAAATTAATTACCTACAAATAAAAGATATTTCCATTCTTTCATAACACATGGCTCGAAAAAATGCTCCTCCTCCCATAGGACATCCTTTTAAGATTAAAATGTTAAAACACACTTAAGAGAACAAATTAGTAAACAATTACTTCAATTGTTATCACCATATTGTAACAAACATTACCAAGGGTATTACTTGCAAGTACTGTGACTGAATAATAGACTGAAAATAATTCTACTTGTAATTTCTACATAATAAGCTTTAGACTGCAGTTATGGTATGTTCCAGAGTATTGGAGGAGTCAATGGAACAAAGGAATAAAGAAATTCTATCTTTAACAACTGCATTAAAAAGGTAACACTACCTTTAAAACAAAACATTGGTCAATTAGTTGGAAAGGGCAAACTCTTATTTTTCTTCCTCTTCATCTTGCTACAAAGAAACACCATCCTGGGAAAGGTCACGGTGCATTATGGAGAAATTAGGGAAATAGATTGCTGTGAACTTAGTGCTACTCTTCTGTGCAAAGTGCAAAACCCTGCAGTTATAAAAACAGTCTAGAGATAATGGCTTATCAATGAAGAAGTAAAATTGCAAATGACTCCATCATGAGAGCTTCAGGCACAAAGCTAGCATGAACAAGACCGTCATATGTGCAATTCTTCCATGTCCTTAGAACAGGACAAACTCTTAAGAAACATTTCCATTTCAAATGGAAAAAAAATCACTAAAAACTATTTTGATAGAACTTAAAAGTTGTAGGATTTCCTAAATAAAAATTTAAAATAATATTGATTAAGTAAAATAATTTTTTTATACTGTGAAAATGGCACTGCATTTGAAGCCTTACATATAATGAAACAGAGATCTGAGGAGAAATAAAAAGGTTTTATTTCAGTTTAAAGCTCTGGTCACATGACACCAATGAGAAGAAAATGTAAATAATTTCAGGAGCGTTTCTTTTCATTATTTAGGGAATTATAAATTAATTTTCAAATGAATTTCATAAAATCCAGTGATTTACTAAAACATTGTTTACCTTTTTATAATACATTCCTTTGAATGTTGAGAGCCCTGATACCATTTGGCAGTTTGTCATCTGGAAAATCTCAAAAAGATTTAATTCCCTTCATACTTAGCTAGGAGAACAATGTTAAATATTGGAAAATAATAATTTTATGTGATTTTTTCCTTACAATTATATTGGAATGATACCAAGGTATCACTAGTATCATGAGAAGAGAAAATGCATCCACCCTGTGGCATATGTGAGCTATTTATCACACTACTACGGGTACCTCACATACAGCTGAAGACATTGCGGCTTCTGGATCTTACCCTGACACAGGAGAACTTAGAAACTATGAAAAATATGTGACATAAAAATGTGGTCTGTAAGGCTGAACTGGAAACATTCTGCTGATATGCGATTGGGTGACAGCTCATCTGACAGCATCTGCAGAACTATTTCTATCCTTTTCTAATTTGCCTGGGTTTTACACTGCTTTCTGCTGGCTTTTAGTGGCTTGATATGTCTTTACTCTGTAAGAGTTCATTTTGTAATATCAACACCATCAAAGAGACACAACTGCAGAGCTATAGCAAGGTCTGTAGTCATCTAGGTATCTGCAAGTCAACAATCAAAAGATTTATTTTGTCCACATCTCCTTATTCTTAGCTTGCTTTTCAATCAAAGCAAGAAACAAATGCAACTGTTATTCACGTAACATGAGTTCACTTTCAGTGGGAATTCAGCATTTGTTTTTCTAATTTTTTTTGTGGAAAACGAGCTAAACTACAATCAGTGGCAATCTGTGATAAAGCAGTGCTGGACCTTAAAAAACCATGGGTTTTTGATGTCTTCAGACATTGATTTGTGACACTCCACATCACTTTCCTGTAGTACCTTGTTACTATATGGCTATGCTAGACAACGTACAAATGTGCTAGAGAGTGCTCATAATTAAATATATATGTGCTACAACGAATTCACTTCCAATACAATTTTAGCAGCCAAAAAGACTAGTTGTAATGGGCATTATTCATTTGTTCTTTATTTTAATTCCCACAGTATGAGCTTATCTACTTTTAAGCTATTACTTTCATGTTTTTCTAGGCTAAAAATGTTAGAACTCTTTCTTTACAACTAGAAGCAACTCTGGGGCAAGTCATCCTGTTGTACACAGTACTGCAAGCTGCGCCTCTCATGCAATCAGCAGCACTGGCCCCCTGCACCAGGTGCTGATTTCCCCTATAACAATAGGCACAATTAAGTCAAAGCCAACCCGATTAACTCTGCTCCAGGCTAACCCCTGCATGCTCACTGGTTCCCTTGATTAACTGTACAGGACTGACGGACAGGAAGGTGTCAGGAAAACCCCTGAAGAATTAGCAAGCCTGCAAGGAGACTCTGCAGGAGGGAGAAGGTGCAAGAAAGAGCGAGCAGAAAGGTGGCAGTTTAAAATACTTATTAAAGGAGTTAACAAAATAAAAGGATGTAATTTAAATCACTAAATGACAGAAACCTATTGTGATGAGGCAGTGCAGTGTCTGAAAGTGGATACTCCCTGTAAAGATCACACATGTACCTGCACAATAGCATTAGATGAGGACAGAATTATAAACCTCAGTGACATTGGACATTTTGGGTTCAGCCTCCTTGCAATAATTGGAGTAGGTTTTGTATTGATAGTTATAATCTTCAGCAATATAAAGTATTTATTAGTGCCCACCTGCTGGTACTACTTTAGTGCCCCTTATGCATTGCCAACAAGAACATCAATCAGCAGCTCATTAAAATAAAACTCAAAAATATGCCAGTGAAATGCTAAAACATACTTGAAATATGTTCTGCTAGCTTTCCCATATTCATATTTTCATTTATAGCATCAAGGTATGAGCCAATATACAGAAGCTCAGATGTTGTTGTAATTTTAGCATAGGGCAATGTTAATTATAGCATGTCAAGATATTTAAAAATTTATAAAAGGAGACAATTCCATTTTTTGTCACATACCAGTTTGAACTACTTCAGTTCATCACAGCTGACTGCTGTATCAGTTTGGACTTTTATAGCATTGTGCTCTGTGTGGAAGGAGTGCCCTCCCCCACTTTAATGGCAGTAGACTGCTGGGAGATTGTTCAAAGATAAAAATATGTACCACCAAGTCCCTAAAATGTCATGATAAATGAACTCAAATGTCACTATTAAAATATTTCCTTTCATCAGTTTCACAGCACAGATCTCCCATCACAATGCCAGAACTGACACAACTTTGCTCATACTTCTATGGGAATACTGAATTTCTTTTTGAAGGTTGATTTTAAGACAATGGAAATGTGTGTGGCATAAAAGTGAGATAGCCACCTGTAAAGTGACTTAAAAGGTGTCCCCTGGAGAAAACCTCTTCTGCATGACCCTCTCCCAGAGGAAAAAATCCAAGTTGAATTAATCACAAGCAGACCCCTGAAACAATTCTCTAGAGGCTTCTTTAAATGTGAAAAGCATCATTTTGCTTTTAACTGATTCTGTTAACAGTCTCTGAGAAAGAGAAAAAAGTCACATAGCATAAGAGAGAACTGTTTATGAAGAAAACAGAAGACTAAATGAGAAATTCAAGGGTACCAGATTTCTTTCCTTTTTGCCACTCTTATTCAATGCTGTGCTCCCAGGTAGCAAGGAAAAAAAATAAAAAGAAAGAATACCTTTAATGCAATACCAGAATCAAGATGACCATGAAAATTTTGTTAGTTTATTATGGGTATTTTCTATAACATTTCATGCCTTTCTCCCTCATGTCTAAGTATTTTCTATTCAAATATCCAGGTGATGCTTTGGAACTTTTAAGAAAGGGCTGATAGGAAGTGAAGGCTAACGAACAATGAGTGTTTATAATGAGAACCAAACTGCTACCTGCAGAGAATAATACAGGATGATCTCTCTTTGGAGAGGGGGGAAAAAAATCAACAACATAAATGGAACGCTGTCAAATTTATAAGCAGCAATTTAGACAGCAAATATGTTGCTTGGGTTTCAGCAGTCTTAAACACTGTGAGCGGCTTAACCTTATCTCCCAGTGCCACTGCCTTCCTGGAGTAATTGATGCTCGGAGTCCCCCAACTTCACATAAACCAGGCCACTGTGTTATTGTATACAGCAATCTAACTGCTAGCAGAGACAGGAAACGGTGCTGAACCCAGATCAATAGACATGTCAACAGTAAGCTGCTTAATCTAATTCTGCCTATCTCATCTTGGAGCACAGAGTTTGCAATTTTACTGCTAGGTCCCTCTGGCAGGAAATGGTTTGGAAAGTTTAGTCTTAAGAAGTTTAAGCGATATGCTTATCCTTCAGGCTCTTGAATGTTTATTCAGCAGAATAGCTGCTTTAAATGTTTTATAAATGGTAGCAATGTAAACAAAGCACTCCTGAATTCCTTCCCATATGAAAGCCATAACGGTGATTTCCTCACAGTGGACAGGGAGCTTAACACGACAGCCAATTACACTTAAAGGTAAACTGCATTTGTACAGATGTATCAAATTCAAATAAACTTTGGTGATCAGAATAATTTTCCCAAAAAGCCCTCCGTCACTCTGATGATGTTCCCACATGGAAACACTTCTTTTTTAGCAATTATGTTGCTCCCTCCTCCTTCACAGCACTTTCAATGATTTCCCTGCAAAAATACAGACATACATATAGATAGAATTCACAGTTCACTGGTGCCTGTTCCATGTCCCAAATCACTCAGAGTTTTCAATTTCAGCTGAACTATGACAAAGTCATAGCGCATCCCCAGGGGTTTTGTGGTGCCCGCAATTCAAGGGGCCATGGCCATCGCAAACAGAGGGGAAATTTAAGCTCCTGGTTAACTTTGGAATCACAGTTGATGTTTTCCAGCCATGACAGACCTTTAAACCACTTTGACAGTCTATTTGTCATTGGAAAACAAGTGCAAACTTGTTTAGAGAGGAAAGATGGTGTTTCACTCAAGGTGCTGGAGAGGGAATTAGACGATACAGGTTCTTTCTGCAACTCTGCTACAAAGCGCCAGTGTGATTGTGCCAGCTAGTTTTTAAGTGCTTCAACTCCCCATCCATAAAATAAAACTTTCCCAACTGCACTGGAGTGCTGAGATACTAGAAGCATTAGTGTCCATGAGGTGTTCAGACACCACAGTGCTGAGCATTACAGAAAAGTCAATAAATGAACTCCATAAATAAAATGTTACAAAAGCCCACTTGAGTCTTTCAGCTTGAAATCATGGGACTGCTCCCATGAGCTAGTGCCTTGGAAAGAAATTTAGCAAAGATTCCAGGAACAATACAGCTGGGCTAAGATTAAGAAATAGCAAAGAAACAATTATTATTTAGATACTTGTACATTACTTAACAAACAAGCTCAACACACTGCATAATTCAGATGAGGAAACGAAGGTCTCTTGAGCAAAATTTTTAAAAATCAACTCAATATCTGTAGGCTTATTTGTGAACAAAACTGTCTAGAACAAAGACTTTAATGGAAAGAGTTTGCATAGGTGGACTAAACTCTCTTCAAACCTGCCTTCTTTCGGTTTATATGTTTTGCTCTTTGCTCTAAAAACTTAAACTACAGCATATTATTGCAAAGATCAACAGCATATCATGAATAATCAAAGGCAAAGCTGAAGAGATTCTTTTGTCAGCAAATAATGGACTCAACAACAGCCATTTCTAATAAGGAGCAATTTAGTAAAAATAATAAAAATCAGGAGACAGACTATCCATGAATAAAAAACCCAGTAATTTAGTTCAATTAGTTCACTTCAAATAGAAACTTATGGTGTGCTAGTCTATTTTGGTTTCAGACTTATCCCACCCCCAGTCCACATTTTCAAAGCTATAGTATATTCCAAATTCTAATTAACTACCATTCCTTTTAAACTCATGAATATCCCTACAAATCTGACAGTGTGGAGGTTTTACATGGAGGTAAGACCAAGAAATTACACTCTCATTAAAATGCAAACAAATCAGAAAGACCTTACTTTAATCCCTAATACACCATTACCTGTCTCAGCAGAGACCATCATAGCCAAGAGCAGCTAAGAACAGGAAGACGTTTCTTATCCTAGTGACCCACTCACGGAGATCATCATTTGTGGATTTCTCAGTGTTTGTAATTTCAACTTTGTCCTAATGACATCTTCTCTTCTTCTAGATTAAACTGTGAATTTTCATCCCTCACTGTTCACTCAACTTCTCATGAAAAGAATGCCACTACAGTGGTAAATGGTAATTAGCCAATTAACAATGCCACACGATGGAAATAATCCATTTTACCAGCTCATATATTTTAAAAAAATTAATCTGATTCTTTTCAATCATCAGTTTAGGCAACAGTGAAAATTATATAATCACCACTATTTTCCACATTTACATGACACTTCTCAATATAAATGAAGATGTAATCTCTGTGGAGAAGGGACTCTGTTTTCACATGCATTTGTTTATACCTACAAGTGAAGTCACTGATCATTTCTGCAATGAAAATAAATGATTATTCCCTCTGATCTGTAAGAAAAAAGTATACAGGGAGCTCAAAATATGCCCAACTCTAACATAAAATTGCAAAACAAAAGCATGCACAGAATCTTGCTGTCCAAAGGCAAAAAGTCTCCTTGACAAAAAAGGAGAGCGCATCTCGTAGTTTTGAGTGAAATAATTAATGTTAAAGGGTTTTAAAGGCTTGGCTTTATGAGGGAAAAGTGCACGGAAGATAGATAAATGGGTATTTAAGGCTTTCTGTATAAAAAATTATGGAGAACCTTATAATTAAATAATAATTAAAATATTATTGTCATGCCATATCTGGTACATGTTTACAAAAAATATCCTATAATTCACGATACAGCCCAGGTATCTGGACAATTAAGTGTTAGACCATTTTTATTAAAATTAAACTAGATCATAGCAGGTCCCAAAGTTTGGGTTCCCCACCCCGAATCTCAGGAATTCAATTTTTTACTGAGAAACATTTCCAACAGTGTTGTACAAACTGCCTAATACAGTGAAGACAGAGAGTTACAAAGATGGTTTCAACGTATTGTGCCAAAAATTGAAATACATGTAGCACATTTGCGGCAAAATTTGAAATGTACATGTTCAAAAGATGGAGGCACAACTGTTCAGCTGAGAAGTTATGTATACAAACGCCACATGAATTTTTATGATGTCCTGATCCTTTGTAACAAAAACGAAAACTATACTCCTTTTTTAAAACTCCCACACAACCAACATGAAGACGTCACTTTTTATGTTACCCTGGCTTATATGAGAACAGATAGAGATTCAGACCCTGCAGATCAGTAGGCACGAAACTCAAACATGGGTGCTTACCAGTTTTTTGAAAGTATGTGAGGCTTTGAATCGGTATCTAATTCCCTCTGAGATCAATAACATTTAGGCACCTAACCTGCTTAAGCACTTCTGAAAACCCTACTGCGTGCTTAAAGTCTTGCTTTGGCTAGTCTGTACTCATAAGACTGCTACATTTCCACAGCCACAATCATCATTAGCTCATGACTTTACTGACCCTGGTGAAATGGCAGGCAGTCCTTCCAAAATGACTAAGTCAAATTGATGGGTAGTTGTCTTTCTGGCCCTTTTGTTTAACAAATGTATTGGTTGCTTTCTATCCAGACTTAGATAAATGAGTAACAAATTAAAAGAAACATTTTTATGATTCACTGCAGTAGCTTGCTTTTTGTGCTCTTCTCTTTTCTGATACAAGGTTAAAAGTGACTGGTAAACCTTTTAAGGTTATTGAAACTAAATTATTAACGCTGTGTTTCACCTTCCTTTTGTCCTCTTCGTGGCATTCTCCCTGATTGCTTACTGCTACTCCACTCCTACAAGTTGTAAATCAAATGAAAAGCCTTTAAAGTACAAAACCATCTGATTAAAATTTTCATCCACAAGGGAACCACAGATATGACAAGAAGCCACATTATGCAGTTTTTACATTTAAAACATCTGACAGTCTTTTTTTTCTATGTGTGTGAAAATTGAGCGCTTTCATCTTTGTAAGCAACAAAAAGGATGATTCTCACTCATAAAACCCATTTGCAACCTTCAAAACACCTTTGATATTCTTCTCCATTGCATAACTGCATTTGGTGCAGTATATGCAGGCATAAAGTGCCGTGACACGTGGCTAGTGTGGTCACATTTGAACTTCTCCCAACGCTAACCTGGACAGCTCACAGGGCTGCGGGGATTGCCCATCCAACTCAGCACCAGATCACTCGCAGAGAGCCCACACTCTACGGGCAGTTGGAAACATAAAGGAAGACATGGTAAACTACGATCAAGGGTCTAATAAAAACCTACAGTGAATACTTCTGAGGGAAAAGACATATCTTTAAGGAATGAACTCTGTCTAGAAGGAAGTAAAATCTAATTTACATTTTAGTGAGGTTTCTAATGCAATTCCTATCTTAGATAAGATATGGGTTTATTTGACAGCACACTTCTGAAAAGTTGGCAAACAACAACTTTCTTAATGCTGCTTTTCAGCAGCAGAGTATAGGATGATCCATCACCAAGTTTTCAAGATCTGAACTCCTGATACTCCAAAAGAGAATAAACCAAGCAAATTTCTGCATTTCAGTTTTCATTGGATTTCATAGCTACTACACATTTATGGTCTGCTAGGTTGGCATGCAGTTACTGCACATATGCCACAGCAGTAAGAGGCTTGCTTGTCCAGCAGTGGAATCCCTGCACTGGAGTTAAAACCTCAGCCTGAACCATGAATGGGCCTTGAAGAAAGCCTGTGGTGCTAACACTACACTATTTAATATCTGATAACATATCAATGTCTGGTAACACATTCATTATGGAAATATGAAGTTTCAGGGAAGCACTGAGCTCTCATTAAATAGTAGCACTGTCTGCTGGCCAGCCCTCATTTATTTCATTGATGCACTATTTAAATGCTACTGCATGAACAAGGTGTCCTGTAAGCCAATTGTTACAGGTCCAAACCGAGTATTTGGTACACTATATTAGAGCGAAAAGCACAGAAAAGCTCCTTCCTAATACCAAGGCATGTGATGTGTGCATTGCTTTTCTAGGGAACAAGGTCAGTGACGGGGCACTGAGAGATCTGTCAGGAAAGGATGCTGAGCAGGAAAACCTTAATATGTGGCAAGCTTCAGGAAAGTATCCCAAGAGCTCCTGGAGAATCACTGAAATGACTACCTGAGATAGCATATTTGGGTCAATAATGCTAATCAATAGAGATTTCTTCATGAGGAGAGGGTCTTAAAGATGTTTGTTTTCCTTTGTTTAGGTTGTAAGGTACCAGTTCCATTTAGTGTTTCATACAGAAGGAAAGCATCATCTCAGCAGGAGTGAAAAGCACTGATGGCAAACTTTGCACGGGAAAGCATAGGGTGCTGAGATGGGCAGAGGGAACTAACCTGGGAGCAGTGGCTGAAGACAGCGACTGGGTCTCTGAGCCAGAAGACAGCAACATGTGGGCATTTGTGCTGTATTTCATCTCGCACTCTCGCTTTTCCCTACAGATTAAAATCTGTATTGCCATTTCCTACTGGCAAGATTTTCTCATGGAAACCTGAGCAAGCTGCATACGGAATGAAGGAGCTCTTAGGGCTTGTATTTATCGAACAACTTGTTTTCTCAGATGTCAGTTTTTCTTCCTTTCCCCCCACCTTTTTCTTCCTGCCTTTGTTTTGGTGTTCAGACACCTAGACTCTCACAATCAATCACAGCAAACTAGCTCCCATAAACCTGCTTAGAGGAAAACAATTTCTTCCTCAGGCCTCCAACCCATTCCCTAGAAACCAGCTGTTTCTCTAAATATACAAGGCAACAGCACCTGAAAAACTGAGTATGACATTACATGACAGGAGAAATCATTTCAGCTCTTCCATCCCATGGCTTTGTAGAATTGGGATTCATGCAATAAAAAAGATAGTTTAAACAATTTGGAGGTCCATTTATGCAACATACATTAAAAGAGTCACCAGCCAGAATAAAAAAAAGGCAAGGGCATAAACAGCTGGGAATCCTCAGCAAGACCTCATACACTTCAGGGAAAGATTCACCGTCTCCTCTTCTGTCCCAGGGAATTTTTTTTTGTTCTACAATGGCACAGTTGTGACAAAGGAAGAAATGAGGCACAAAAAGGTGAAAAACAAATTCCCAGCTTTCATTTGCTAAATGCTGCTGTACCCACTCTGGTGTCAGATGATGAGCTTGGCTCCCCTTTGTTTCAGCAGCCACCGCAACACATTGTGCAAGGCCTCCAGCTGAGTCAGTGCTCGCTTGCTGTGCTCCGCGCACACAGATGGGAGTAGGCAGAGAAATGTCAAGCTACTTGGATTAGCTCGGCTTTGGTCACGCACAGAAGCGGAGCTCAGGGCACCGAACAATCCTAAATTAAACATGAAGCCTCCTCCCCAGTCCAGGCACCTTGTTTTTCAGGCATTAGTCATTAAGGAACTTCCAAGCTGGTAGGCCTTGCTGTGGGTTTAAATGCTTGCTTTCATAGCTCTACATCCTGGCAGTAATGGTACCTTGCCCTGGCACTGAGATAAAACCATCACATAAAAAATGTGCTATGACGTTTTAAGTTTTTAAATCACTTGGAATGCATGCATGTAGTTAACTTTTACTGTTATTGTTGCCAATCCCCTTGAGGGAAAAGCAATCTTCCTATTCCACTCATGCTATGTATGGCATCTTTTTTGTCTGACATATTTCAGTAATTGGGCATGTTTATTCCTCAGCTAGTTCTAACACAATCAGTAGAGGCTGCATTTTGAATCTATGAGAGCAAGCTGGCAAGTGCCATGGAAAAAAATTAACATTTCCAACAGTACGCAACACATGGATGAATGTTACTCAGCCTGATGGGATGCGCAATTTTTAAATCTCATACAAATGTCTGTGTATTATTCCACCACTTCTCTCTGTGAACACTCTGGTTTTGGTTGAAGGCTATTTCCAGTTCAGACTCTTTTTCTTCTCTCTTTTCTACCTGCTGTAACACCCGTTACTGGCTCTCACTCTCTTCAGGGACTTGTTTCACCGCCTTGCTTTTCATTTTCTTTGTACTAATTCTGTCCCCTGGTCTTCTCTCTGACTTAAGGCTAAAAGCAGGTCCAGTTCTTCCTCTACACACAATGTAAAGGAATATGAAGTACAAATGGGTTTGAATTTGCCAGTTTCACCTTTTGAACAGAGATAAAACAATAGCCCTTTGCACTATGCTTCTGTTTGTCAATGCCAAACCACAGAACGACTACAAAAGCAGGCCTTCTCAACTAGGTATTAAAAAAGCAGTTCCACCCCAAATTCTCCTTTTGCAAATTTCTGATTAATTATGAGGGTTGCATCATAGATTAAAGTTTGAGCTTGGAGTGCTCAAACATGAAAAATAGCAGAAAGGGCAGTACTACCATGGCGTCAGCAGATTTTTTCTTCTTACCACTTTTAGCTCAAACCTTCAGGATCCTGCTTGCTTCTCACCCAACTTTCACAGGCAAAGAATACATAGGAAACACTCAAACATGGAACAAAATAACTTAAGAGAGCTGTTACCATATTGCTGAACAGCAGTTCATTGTTCCCTTGCCTTGGATAGTTTTAGGCCTTTATTTTACTCAAAGATCTCTTACTTACCAATGCCCTGACCTTGGCATCTGTGCTACTCTCTTAAAGCTAATGTGATCTGCTCACACAAAGCAGACTATTGCCAAGGAGCATAAGCAGCCCTAGTGATGTCACGGAACTCATTAAAGATATAGTTGACTTCTTGCCCCTAGAAAACCTAATTATTAAATGTAACTTTAGCTGAAAACAGTAGTGGTTGTTGATAAGCAAAGTAAAACAAAAGGTGTTTTGTTCAAACATAAATATAGTACTTGACCAATAAATAGGAGTTCCTGCTTTATAACTGTGGCAAACTGTAGTTAACCATTAAATTCCTGAGATAATTGATATAAAAAAAGAATAGAGTATTCTGAAATACAGTCACGTGCATAGTTTGAAAATCTAATTCCTAATGCAATTCATAACATTAACACCAGGTCTAGAAAACTTAGTGGTTCCTTTTAATAAACAGCAAGTGCTGCACATTCTCACTCCGAGGCCCCATTAGGAAGCTAACCCTGATGTAAAACTGCTATAATCTATCTTCTGAGAATTATTTTAAAATATACTTTTTATAGCAAATGTGAAACATAATAACTGTGTTGTAAATGTGACCGCTATATTTATTTGTTGCTATAGCTATGGATTGCAAATTTAGAAAGGAAAAGTACACTTCAAATACTATCACAGACAATAAGATCCTTATGCTTCTACACAATATTAAACATGCCACCTCCCACTGGTGATATATAAATCACAGCACTGTTAAATCAGCTTCTTTCTTTGAGCAAACTTACTTCTTGAAATTTCTTAGATTTTTTTTAAGATTTCATGTTCTTATTTTATCTATTTTTATCTATCAAAGGGCCAAAAACTACTGACAATTTACACATCACTGCAGTCCATCCATAAAATCTACACAAACAGCTAAATCAGAGAAACCAGTATCCTTGAAATACAGGTGACTAAAGGAACAGTTAGAAAATTGAGATTTTAAGTGGATAATTTTTAAGGGTCAAGACAGTGTCTTAAGACTGGAATATGCCTAGAATATTTACAGACATCTTTTCCTCTCCTCTGTCTTTATAAAATGACTGAAAAACAATTCTCCCTAAACACTAACTGGCTACACTGAACAGAATGTACACGTCTGTCCACTGAAGCCACAAATAATTTCAATGGGATTGGTGCAGCTTTGCAGGTATTGTGCGGTTTTACAAAATAAGCCAGATACAGTCACTCTCAAAAAAATCAGGTGATTTACATGCATTTTAGTATGGAAAAATTTTTTTAGGAGGAGAATGGCATTCAATTTTAAGTTGGATAAAGTTACTCTGGTAATAATGCTATGGAGAACAATGCTGCAGAGACAACATTCATCTGTCACAGAAACTAATACAATCCCCTCTAATTTCCTTATAGGTATTGCAGCCTCGTTTTGTACAATTTTCTTTCCTCCTTCTGCATGCTTCAGGATTTCATAAGAAATTTTTGCATGAGGTCTGTTCAACCTCCATGTAGAAGTTAAAGCATCACTCTAGGTTTGAAGAATATCTGCTGAAGGCATTGAGGAATCAGTGTGAAAATACTACTTCTCAGATCAAAATTATTCAAAAAGAAAAGAATATTCATATACCTCATATGTAAAATTTTAGTACACAGTAAAATAACACTAAAATATATGTGGATGGATTTAAAAAACAGCAGTTAAAATACAAAGTAACCAGGGGGAGGTAGTTTTAGGGGAAGTAAAATCATATACACATACGTGAGGTCCAAAATGCCCCTTCCCTCTTTTGTTTTTCTTTTTTTTTGGTGGGGGCGTGTGTGAGAGAGGATATCTGACAGATGTCAAGGTCAAATCACACAGCCTTTAGAGTTAATACAAACTATTACAGCACTCCACATGTATGTGTCACAAAAAATGCATGTGATTTTAAACTCTTAACCACAGATTACAGGCTGGCTTCCGGTGACTTTTTAAACATATGGTCAGAAGCGAGGATGGAAGAAAGCATTTTTGTGTGATCTGTCATTGATCTGAGAATGTAATCTTTGTTTTATTTAAGTGTCACAGCTTGCAACAGTAATGAGCTGAATAGAATATTTTAAAGGGTTAAGCTTTTGAAATGAGCAGATTCAGGGAAGGGCACAGTAACATCTTAACGCCTAACAAGTCAGTAAACACCTGAAGGCCTTACTGTTTAAGGTCTTTCTTAAATTTAAAAAAAAATGTATAAATCTCAAAGCACTAATTTTAATGTCAGATTTGGCATCATGCCTGTATAATTATCTAATGCCTAATATGTCCTTGAACGAACAAAATGCATCACATAATCACACCCCATAATTACAAAATACATATAATCCCTATTTATATACTCACATAACTCAGTATAAAATATGCTATTATAATCTTCTACTAAGTGAACTTTGCTAAAAATTGTAACTATCTGATGTTTTTCCTTCTCTCTCATTCTGGCTTTACTCCTGCTTCTGTCTCACCCTAACTATAAGCAGCAAGGGGTCAAGATTAGTTATTTACTATACAGTTACACCCAACACATTGGGGCTTGACCTACATGAAGCTTCTCCAATATCCATGTTAAATCACAGATCAAACAGCAGCAAGGTCTAAGCAAAGGCATTCAAAAAAAGGCTCATTCAGGTCTCCCTGAGCATTCCATGAACACAGGGAAGTGTGTAACAGGATGTGAGGACCCAATGTGGTAAATTTACTGCTCAATTTCTCAGCATCTTTTCCTCTCCAAAAGCTCTTCTTACCTGGAGTCAGGTACCCTCCCAGACACAGCTGACACACTATGTCTGAGCTTCAAAATGTGCTGACATTGCATTCATTGCTGCGTTGCAGCATCCCACATAACACTCTGTCCACTACCATACAAGAAATACATTTTATGTTTGCTTTTGCCAGTGATACTGCAAGGCAGAGTGCAAATTAACCAAAATAGAAATACAACTTTATGAGAAATTATTAAAATTTTTGAAAAAATTTTGGTTTTATAAAGTGGATCATAACCTCCTAACTACAAAACTAAGGGATGCCATGAAAGAGACTAAGAGTTACTTAATCACTACTATAGGCAGAGGTTTTTATGTTAATGCAAGGAATGTGCTTAATTTTTTCAACTACTAGAGATGAAAAAGAAATCTGTCTAATCCCATAAAATAAATAATTTTAAATGTCAAGACTCTGACCACTAAATTCTTGCCTGGTAACTTAATCCCATTGCCTTCAAATTAAAAATGGAATTTGAACTACTGCTGCTCTGCTCTAAACAATGTTGATTCAAACAGAGGAGTAAAGGAAATCAAGCAATTACAATAAAAGAATAAAAACATGTCAGCTACATTCACTTAGTATTGGTCTTGTACATCTACACCATGGACACTGCCATTCCTGAGCAGAAGCCAAGTGTGAAACTAAAAACATCTGCTCTGCCTGAGCAACCCAGCCTCAGGGGTCCAAAATCTTCCTTTTATATCTCCTCCCATTGGGGCCACTGACTTTGCTCGGGCTGCCCTTCTTCATCTGGAGCATCAATAACTTCTTCATCCTTCTCAGAGCTTTCTTCTACTCATTCTGTCAAAGCTGATCCTCCTATTTTCATTTTACTGCTACTGTGCTGCTATTGTGTGTCGGTTACTTCAAATATCAAAGAAGATTCATGATTAGTTACTACAGTACTTCTTCCCAATTTCATTTTCTCTTTTCATGTCATCCACTTTCACAAATGCTAAAAAACACCTAATGTTCACCTCGGATAAACGCGTCCGAATGTATTAATCTTGGTCTACCAATATTTGCACACTATGCAATCAACATTTTCCAAAGCTGAGACCTCCTCTGAGGCACCAAAATCAAAATGCAGAAAATGTCAGATAAATGTTTCAAAATCATGGATAATCAACGAAAATAAGGCATATTGGATTAGATTATAGAAAATGGATGTTAGTCCAAATTTAAGTACCTAAGCTGGAAAATATTGTTCTAAATATGGAGTTCTTAAATTGAAATGTTGAAACAAGTCTTGTAAGATGGCTATTTTGTCAATTACAGTAATGACAGAGAATGAATCACAGACTCGCTGAATATTCTGAGTTGGAAAGGACCCACAAGAATCACTGAGTCCAACTCTTAAGTGAATGGCCTGTACAGGGATCAAAATCACAACCTTGGTGTTATTGGCATCCTGCTCTAACCAACTGAGCTAATCATCCCTACCAAAATCCTATCAAAAACCTGCAAAACTCTACAGGATTTGAAACAGTATTACTCTGTATTTTACTTAAGGGTCAGCTATTAACATAACAAAGTAAGTACAAATATCACAGAACTATGACAGAAAGAAGCCAGGTCTGACTCCTGACTGTGGAGCTCTTTATATCATTCTAGGTCTGAAGCGGGAAAGGCACAGCACGACACGCATCCACCTTAAGCTGCCAGCAGACAAAAAGGTGATGCCATCCAAGTACACAGAATTATCTGTTTGTGCCCCTTCCATGGACACTTTTTCCCTCTCCCACATCCATGCTGATAAACTAACACCATTTTCACCTAACTCCAGCTCTGGTAATCACCAGGCACTTAATGAGACCAGTGACGCCTCAGGCTCAGCAGAAAATTATCCTGGGTAGAAAAGAGAGTTTTCTGTGCAGCCAGTGAGCGGATCTGGCTCGTCAAATGGTTCTGTGATTCCCAATCTGGTACTGGGAGGAGGTCAGACCATCGGAAATGGAGGAAACTGGAAAGGCAACAAAACATTCCTCTTTTTGGTGGCTGTGAGATACCACAGCAGCCCAGCTGTTTACAGAAGCAGAGCATCAGAGCTCTGGAAAAGGGAACTGGCTCTGTATGGAAATGTTAACATCAGTAGTGACGTTCTCAGGTTCATTTTGTGAACAACACAATATTTCTGTATAAAAAGTCTTTTAGCAACTTGGAAAAACTGCAAAACCAAGGAAACCTCCAAAATTGCTGCAGTCAAGGAGCTTCAGAGGTTAACAAGCTTTTCCAGAAAAGTATCTAAGATTCTGAATTTAAAAATTATTGTTGAAATTTTGTGTTGAGAAAATCACCAGATAAATTGAATGACATGGACAAAACCACTCAGAAATGTAGCAACTAACCATGTATCTCTAAACCAGTACAGAATTCCCCCTTCCTTCTGTTTCGAAGACTTTAAACTAGCAAATTTGTGATCACTCAGCTAAAGCCAAATGATTTCATGGGCACATTTTGCAAAATCTGATATACTAAAAGTCTGCACATATGGATGCAACACAAATAATTAAGATTGAAGAAAAGACCACCCTCGGGTCATAAAAGAGTCTTGAGAGAGAAAGACAGAGTGACACTGTAACAACAACAACAACCACTGCAAGCTAGAATATCTACATCCATAGTCATCTACATATTAAAAGGAATGCATATTCATATTCCCTAAGCGATGTCCCTCTGCTCTTCCAAAGTCAAAGGAACTCTTCTCCAAGCAGATACAATCTTTCTCACTATGTTTTTCAGCAGCTGTCTTTGCTGGTTTCTAATCAAAGCTCATGATAACTGGCTTTGGCAACAGACTGTAGTTTCCCAGATGAGTAAGCAAACAAAGAGTTTATTTTTTCCCCCTCTTCCACAGAACTTCAGATGCATTTTCTGTCTTAAGAGGGAATTGATGACTTCCATAATCTGGTCAACACCTCAAATACATTTAATGAAGAAACGTCAGGGGTCTATGGTATTTGTATACTTCAAAATGTGGACAGCTACAAGACAAAGATAAATGCCAGCCTGTAAAACAAAAATCTGGAATGCACCAATTTATAAGAGTAGAAAATGAGAAACCTTTAGACAATAATTGATTTAGATTTAACTGAGAAACAGACATAAGAAGAGCAAGTAAATTGACATATCATAAAAATCTTCACTTGGGTTATTCTTAAGTATTCTTTAAATTGGGGGGTGGGGGGGAGCATCACAACAACATTCACTGAAAGATGATATTGATTTAGAAGGCAGAGCCTGAGGGATGTCAAACCAGAAAATCACTATAATCAACTACAAAGGAAATTCATCATGACAAAAAAAGGAAGTGGGTGGATAAGCAAAACCCATGGAAGAAAAATAACACTGCCTGCTGTTAGATACATGATTTTAAAAAAAAAAGAAAAAAGTGGATGTTAAAATGATTCCTATTCTGTTAATATGAGAAATCTAATAGACATCAAGACATTAGGGTAGAGGATGTATTGTCTTGAAGACACATCGCAGAGTTCCAAAAACAAATGTGTTTTGCCACTCTGTCGAAAGACAAATTTTAAGTCAAAGATTAAAAATCTGAGTATTTAAAAACATAAAACTTATATTTCTTAGAAAGACTGCATAACAAGAGAGAAAATACATGCTAAACCCACAATTCTAATTTACTTTTCTATAATGAAACAGAAGAGTACTGACTAAAGTCCAGCAGAAGCCAGCATGTTGATAATTGACAAAGCAGACAACTTCAAATATCCTAGGACAAGAAAGATTAAGTTTAATATGTCTCAAATGTGTGGGTTTAAAATAATTTCATTCAACATTTGTTCGCAGTCTTGAATAGGAGAGGAGGAAGAGGGGAGATTAAATGGCAGGTGAATTGAATGTTTCTTTTGATGATAATAAAATCTAGAGCACTGATGGAATGTAATTTAATCTAAACCAGCACAAACCACTTATGTTTGTGACACAGACCTGATCCTGCAGTGCAATCTGGAAGCAGGAACAGCAACACACCCAGCTCAAAGCCACACTTTGCACATGGGGTGTGTACAGCACTGGGTTTCCAACACAGCCTTCACACAACAATCTGACAGCAAATTCAGGGAAAAAAAATTCAGAAGTGGTTCATGTTTTTGAGTGCCCTGCTGTTCTCATGTTTGACTTGAGAATATTTCTCTTGACACAGACAAGTGGTGCAAGCAGTTGAACATGAGGCTAGAGAAGTTTAATATGAAGCAGTCAGAAAACTGAAGTGAACAATATTTGGCCAGAAAAATTTAGTATACAAGTTGCATAATTTACATTCCCCTCCACAGCCCTAAACAGTGCTACACTAAGCAGTAAGTGAGGTGCTAAAAAATAGTAGACATGTTGCAAGTGATGGTAATTCTTGCCACAGCTGCTGAAATTGGTAGCCCTCACAGCCAACCTCAAAGTCCATCCTCCTCTTCTACCATCTATCTTCATTAGTGATTTAATAAAAACACCTCACCCACCAACCCCGAGAATAAAATTTGGGTACTTGCATGGTAACTACCTGCAGTTTTAGGGCACTGCCTTTTCACCACTGTCAGTCAAGAGCATATTGTCTCAGATTTAAATGGCAACTTCATGAGTATCTAGACTCAGACAGAGAGTGGGATTCATCTAATAAAATGAAGACATCGATATCTATGTCACTCATCTTAGTCAATAAAGATACATAAGACTTTTAGGTTAACAGCTGGACTCGATGATTCCTATTTGCTTTATGAAGTGCCTGCAAGTGAATTCAAGAAGTCAGTGAACTGCATATGCAAATGAGTTCACAAAACTATAGATTTCTTATTCATGCCCTTTTTTTTGGTTGCCTTTTTTTATTTTTTCCCTAATATTTTTTCCACCTTAAAGAAATAAAAACAGTTGGACTGGATCACAGAAAAGATCCATCTGCTCCGTGTCTTGTAAGAGCAAATATCCAGGGAAGAGTACAAATGTATAAAGAAACCTCTCTAATACACACCTCTCATCGATGAAATTTGCATCTGACTGCTGTAGCTGGGTTGATATTTTTTCTTGAGGCAGTGATAACAACACAGAGGGTTCCAACAGCAACTGTCTGTGCAATGCTTCAGAGCAGCGAAGCACTTCACAAGTGCTAAGTATGACTATTCAATGTGTTCACTTTTATTAGAGATTTGATGATGAAATGCTCAGATTTAATATGCCTATTACTTGTATGAGCACAAAGTAATTCATCCAAAGCTTGAAGCCTATTAGCTGCCAACTAGTCTACCAATTTACATGATTTTCTGATTAAAAGCACCCTGAAGATCACTGCAGTAATAATGAGGTGTTTCTTAAAGAAGTCAAAGCAATATACTTATTTAAAAATATTTATTACAACAGCAGTTTAAACATAGTAGTTAAAGTTTTCTTTTTCAGACACAGAAAAAGTAAACATTTGCCTCTCTGGCAAAGCTACTTTTGTACAAATTTTCAAAGCATTAGCTTTAAACTTCCAACTTCCCACAACATATTGAGCTTACGTTAAGGCAAGGTAATTTTCTCTATTTTGAACTATTTAGCAAAAAGGATCATGCTATCACCTCTAACAGCTCTCCTTTTCTTTTCTGCTCCTCTTAGTCCTAGCAAAACATTTTTCCAAACTTCTGAGTAAATACTACTACTAAGTAACAATAACATTAATAATATTACTAATAATAAAACCTAACAGCATGCCACAAAAAATTATTTTACCAGGACAAATATTCCTAAAAAAATCACATAATCTCACATGACTAGCAGAAAAATAATAATGTCCTTACAAAAAAAAAAGGTCAAATCAGTAATTTTACATTGGGGCCTCTATAAAATACCATATAATAGACAACACAAAAATGCTCAGTGAATTCAAATGGTTTTCCCTGTCTGAAATGGACCTGAAAGTCCTGCTCTCAGAAAAATGAGCTTTACCTGGTTATGCCAATCTCACGTGACCATAAAGACTTCTGATGTTGGAGAAATCCATAATCTTGACAAGTAATCTACTGCCTGTGCTTCATCCTCTTTCTCACTAGACAAAAATACCTTTTTAAGTTCCCCTGTAAATTCAGTATTTTTGCGCCATGCACTGCTAATAGGGAGAATAAACTATTTCCTTCTTTTGAGAAACCTATTACATCATATCAGGGGGCCTCTCAGAGTTCAATAGCAGTAAAGATCACCTCTTCAAAAGATGTGTATCCTTTTGAAAATCATTTATGAAACATCTTTCCATTAATAATTACTGCCTATGAAGTTAAACAACATCTATTTGCACACTCTCATGTTAAGGAAGTCCTTTGTTATGCTGGCACTGCCAACATAAAATTTTTAAAATGTGTTACTTATTGAGCCAATTATAATAATCAAGTGAGAAAAATTCCATTACAAATATTAAAATATTCTATTATTGCATTTTAAGGGATTGACTACATAATGCCATGACTTCTTAAGCAATATTACAGTTGCTGAGATATCAAAATTCTTATATGCTTTTTCAAATTATTCTTTGAACAATGTCTCCCCCAATCTATCATATACTATATTATCTACATAAAGCAAAAAGTCTTATAGTCTTACAGATTCTCAAAATACGTTATATAACTGGTTCTTGTCTTGCTTGAGTAAATGGTATTAATGGAACATGTACAGGTAGATGACTGCATACAATTGCTACTTTGTCTCTGAAAGGCAAATTCTTCTCTAGCAGCCATTCAAATTAGAGCTATCATCTGCAACTGAAATTGCTGAGGAAATGTCTGTAAACAACATTTAGTTTTTAAATTCAACTTCAAGTTTGTAGAGATTGCACAGGAGAGTTTACTCAAAAGCTACAATTCAGGCATTATTTTCACCGAAGCATATAAAATTTTACAGTACAATATGGAAACAATACCGTTCTTAAAAATGAAACGCCAGTTACTTATCAATTTGCTAATCATATCTATGGCTCTGTGATATTTAATTACCCATCAAAAAGAGACAGCTAGTTAGACACAATAAATATGCATGCATTTAAGTCACCTTACAAGAAAAATTAAGCTTTAAATTTAGTGAAACGGGCAGTGTTCAGTTAACAATATTTGAGTCTCCAGAAGAATACAAGCCCAGAAACATTCTAAAACTGGACAGATTCAGCAAGCTAAATATTTACTGCATATATTCTTGCCCCAGAAAACATTTTATGATGAAAGGAGAGAGAGGCAAATTAAAGGTCCAAGTACTTGATTATTATAATCCTATAAATTAATTCCTTTACACAGTATTTGTTTTACATACAAATGTTTAGAATTTACATGTATTTAAATCCTGTAACATTTAACCACATTGGAGTATTTGAAAGTACACAATAGCTGTCCAGACACTTACAAATTCAGACATAATACTTTGCCTTTTCATGCACAGGAATGAGGACAGAGACTGATCTAACCAACAGGAAAGGGCAGGAAGATGCAGAGGTTTTAAGCTTGCATGTAGATGAATCAGGTTTAACCTTCCCCCCTGACTACTCTAACTGTAGCTAAAAGTCACTTGGTGAGTATCATCAACTCAGATGCCTAAACATGGAAATCTAAGTGTCATTTTAGTGACCCAAAGACTTATTTCCATTGAAATGGCAAACATGAAATGGACCTATAGCAGCTGCAGATCTTTCCTGACTGGAGCCATAGGCTGGATTTGTGACCTTTAGGACATCCAAAGTTGTTGCAAACATTTACATTTAGGCATTGCATCTGCCTTTCATGGGATATTCACATGTCTAATTTTCAGTACATGTGTTATGAAAATCAGATGTCCCAGACATTAGAGAAAGGCATGTTCCTAGCGTGCTTTGATTTTCCCTGTGGAGGTATCTCTATCTATGCACTATATATAGATTTCTCTCTCTTAATACCTATACTGTGTGTGAACATCCTCCTCAGCGCCTCCATTAAATGAGAATGTCAGCATCGTAAAGGCAGATGCAAAAGTGATGCTGATTCACCACAACATCAGGATTATAGAACATCATCAGAGCAAACCAGACAATGCCCTGGAGAGCTACGGATGGCCAAGCCTTCACTGAATGGACTTTCATTTGAACTATGCCCAGAGAGGAAGCTTGGTTGACTTTGGACTTTAAGAGTTCATATCAACTTGGTAACTAAATGACCTCAGGGCAGGATTAATATGTATGGGTAGGGAGCATTTGCAACCCTGCCTAAAGCTATCTCACTCTGATGCTCTGAATTGCCCTCCTGAGGATACTAGCTCTCTCCTTTGGCTATATAGATAGCTTGGCTTTCTAATTTAGGCATGAATAAGCTCCTTGTGAAAGCTTTGAATTATTTTTTGTGGAGCCTCTGTAGCTTTGGCTAGAACACATCCCGACAGATTTAGGCCCAATGGAACCACATTATATCAGAGTATTTCAGAGATATCCATTCATCCTCCAGAAGCTAAGACTAGAATTTGGAAAGAAAAATTTTGGATCTAAACATATCAGCAGCATTTCCTTGAGTTCTCTACATTTTGCAAACATTTTCTCTTTAACTCTGCGAAATTTTCTAATTTGACAGCTAGATCCATAAACCATCATGACTATCTTAATGCTATCAACATTCTCAAGTGCAGTGTGAAAGCTCGGTTCATTGAACCATCAAATAATAGCACATAAGGCCTAGTCCTGTTAATCATCATATATATGTATCTAGAGAGAGAGAAGCATATGTAATCCATTGTACATTCTGTCTGTCAAAATGTTTTAATTATTCAGTCAGAACAGTACGACTGCATGATTCATTTCAGTGTTCACCACAGAGCAAGTTGGAAAATGGTCTCGATGAAATAACTGCATAGGAATTTTTAAAACTATTACTCTTAAATAAAATTTGAGGTATAAGTACGGAAGGCATAAGCAGGTATAAGTCAGGTCTAGGACTGTTCAGAAAACATTCTTTTTTCTGCCCCCTCTGCTAAGCCCTTTCCAGTTCAGATAATGTTTCCATTCTGCTGCAGGCTTCTCTCAGGAAATTAATTTCTTAGCTTGATGTCACCTGAGGACATCCAAATGAACCACCTACCATGTCTGTAGCCTCCTTTCTTTCTAATGCTGTGTTACATCTTAACATTTCACATAACAGCTGTAAGACAGGAAACCTGATCTTATTATAAACTCTATGAAGTCCTGCACCACACTCTATGGTATTGTGCAAATAAAAGTAAGATAATATCACTCTTGAGAATTTTTTTGTGCTCTAAATGTATTCTTTCACAGGGCAATGTACTGGGCAAAACTGAAGGTTTTGGCCAACAGGAAACAAGACTAGAAAAAGACTGATTTCCTCTCCTTTTCATTCTTTTACAGGCTATTCTTGATTTCATTCCCTTCATAATATTTCCACCCCTAATGTTGCAGGAGGAAAGGGGGCGGATGTTGTCTAGAGGGGATAATTGCAGGAGATATTTTGCATAACAGGGTGAGATACTAAACTATGAGACAGGACTCTTTCTTATCTGGTGTGTTTGCAGAGGAATGCATTAAACAGAAGTCCTTTAAGGTACATTAAGCTTGACAGTTGTCTTTCCTCCGTTGTGAGTTTGGCACACGTGACTGCTGTGAGACAAGGATCTGGGCTGCCACTCACTCTCCTTTTAACATCAGCTCAATCCTGACATTCTCCAGTGTCTACTGAATTTGTAGTGAGATACTCTGAAGAAGTTTTCCTTTTCCCTTGGTTTTTCAAATGAACTAATATAGCGTAAAGTGAGAGTTTATGATCCCAGAGAGAGATATACCATACAGATTAGAACAGCATAAAAAGTATCAAGATAGGCTTTCCAGCATCCCCCAGTGTCTCAACTCCGAGCCAAAGGGACTATTTCCTAATCAAAAGCTCTCATATTTTTTATTCTTTGCTCCTCTTTTGATAACAGAAGGCCCAGACAAACAGAAGCAAATAGATAGTCTATTCTGCTGTTCATGGAAGCCTGTTCACAAAATGCCTCCCATAGGCTGCTTTCCACCAGCCCTGCTATTTCATTTAATCCATTCAGTCCTGAAGGATCAACTTAGGCAATTAGAAAGGGGCTGTGGGCTCTGAGGGATAATTGAATGACTTGCGTGCAATAAACTTCTTGCACGGTTTCTTCACTTTTTTTTTTGGTCTCTTTGCTCATCCCTTTGTTTCTCATCATTAATTTTTTTAATCAAGTTTGCAACACCCTTGCAGTTACAGCAAGATAGTAATGTGACCGAGCAGCAAGAACTTGAACACCTACATTGCAACTCCTGCTGTTTTATGCCTCTTTAAATTGTTCAGATGTGGTATCAAATGGGATGCAGCAGTCAAGGCTTCATTTTCCTATCTGCAGTACTGCTGAAGTTGCAGGGTGGGAATAAATGAGCTCAGGTATCTTTGCCTAATCTCAGGTGAATCCTGGAAGAGAGCTCATATGGGCAGAAAAAGTATTTCAGCAGAATTTAACTGATTGTATTTGGTAAATTGTATGTGAATTATATCATAGCCAAGGATCATACTGACATACATTAAGGATTGCTGAAATGTAATTACTACCTTTCTTTAACCCCTATAAGAGTCTTCATCCCACCTTCTTGTCATCTCCAAGTCCAAAGTCTGGGAGCTCTTTTTGCCTTGGGCACATAACCTCATTCTCATCCTTAGTCCTCGGCCTGATGCTTCTAACTTTCATTTCCTCTTATTTTGACATGTTCCTCTCACATCAACTACTTCCCTAATGTCATCCTTCTTAACATTGTATTTATTTACTGTATAAAATTGCATTCCTCTGCTCACACGAGTTTAAACTTAGTTCCTTTTTTTCCCTATACACTAGCACAATTTGTCAGATTGGATACACAGCGATTTAAAATCACACACAAGATTCAACATTTCCCTCGAACATTACAATATAATTTTCTTTTATAATAAATGCCAGTGAAATATTAATGATCACTATGCTATCAGCCATAAAAACCAAAAACAACAACAACAAAAAAATCAGATCTTACTGCCTAGCTTGAATGCTAGAGATTGTGTAACCAGCTGCTGAACGTGCAGAAGTTGCTTTCAGCGCTCGTCTGTAAGGAATAAAATATTGCAGCCACGGCTACTAAGACTTGGCTCAATCTCTAGGAATGACAGTTTTCCTTCTGGATGTCCACATTCAGCCCCACGTGACAAACAGACACAATGTCCTGTAGACCTCCTCTGAAAAGATACTCAGGTAACATTGACAGGCATAATATGAAATTAGGACAGACTGTGCAGAACCTTGTGAAATGCTGTAGGTTTCTTACAAATGAAAAACACCCATCAAAAACAAGGTCAAGAGCAGAAAAAAATTTATTTCTCCTCCTACTAGAGAGATATATATTCAAGAGATAGCTACCTTCAGATGAAAGTATGGAGGACTTTAAGACAGGTTAAAGACCTGACTGAGAAAGAAACTGAAAACCACTTTTCAGAGTTCTTGATTGACTTGAGGCAGCTCTGCTCTCAGTATTTCCTCAGTGAAGAGCTGGTTTGAGTAGCTCAGGCAGAATGATGAAGGATGTGACTGCTGAGTTGCTTGAAATGGCACTCTTGTGCTCTGCCCAGAGCATATAAATTGACTGAAGATGTAGTAATGAAATAAGAGGGTGAAATATGAAAAATATGATTAAACTAAGCTCACAAAAGGGGTGATGTTTCATTTGTCTACAAACAAAGAAGGAAAGGAAGATGGTAATGTTTTGTGTCTTTTCTGGTGAGATGTGGTGACAGCTGAGCTTATTTTGCCTTTGCAGCAGTCTAAAGACCACAACAGTTCTCAGCAGCAGTTAATTTGCCCTATTTTGTGACTGAGGGACATACCTCAAAATAATTTTTTCCTCCTTTCTTAGGATCTTAAGGGACACTCTCAGATAGGTACCATGAATCTCAGATCCTTTATGTCTTTCTGTTATAGACCTTACCACATTCAAGAGAACACGGAGGCAATAAAACAAAAAATTTAGATTAAATACCAGGCAATTGTCTTCTCAAACAAGAGCTATAAGAGAAAGAGCCCACATAATGATGTTGAACACACTCCATTTCAGTGTGCACTACACAAGTGACAGAATACACCACAGTAAGAACCAATTTTGTGTACAGAGGAGATCAGAACAAGTGACTAACAAGGTCTTCTCTGTAACTCTGTAGAAAATGGTTTCTGGAAGAGTATCAACAGGCGGTTCTCTACAAGCATACAGGTGTTAACCTTGGTGCCCTGGCCATGTTCCAGCCCAGGTAAATACCTTTTACACTTAAATTCTCCTTCCATACTGTCCTGGCTTGTCTCCACTCTCCAGCCTTCATTTATGTGCAATTAATGAGCACCAGTGTGTCACTGCACAGGTGTCAGTGCAGGGAGTGGTGAGGGGATCAGCTGAGGGTTGAAGGTGTAGTTATATTAACTATGAGTCCCATTAAAGGTTATGAAGTTCTTCAGGGTCCCTGCAAATATACTCACTAGACGAAGCACAACCCTGCACAGATCATCCTATTCCTCATCTGTGCTTACAAGGAGGGCAGTTGATTTTTTCCTTTTTTTTTTCTCCCTGCAGGTGAGAGGATAGCTGACTCCCCTCTGTCTCAGCAAGCTCAGCAGGTAGCTTCCTCTCGCTGATCCCCATCCTGTAGCACTCCTGATCTCCACAGGAGAGTTGCTTCATTTCCCCCTCCTTCCTTTGGTGTGGCCCTTCAGCTCCACAGGAGATCCCGTGTCTCCTGAGCCTCCATTCTTGCAATGCACTCACCATCTGCAAATTCTAGCTCAGAATGACCATAGCAAGCAGGAGAAATGCTCAGAAGCCTTTGTTTCAGAATTCACTGCCAACACAGTATCATTTCTCTGGGAGTTATGATCTCTTTTTGTCCAGAAAATTGTGCAGATGAGCTGCAGAACCTCAGTGTTAAAAGAGAAACGCAGAAAAGCCTTAGCAGAAGAAAGGCTGCCAGAGTCACACGTCCCACACAGCAGCAATCCTGCCCCAGCAGCACAGCAACACAATTCTCCAGCAGAATGAGACTGACTGAAAAGTAAGAACTAAGTATGTATAAGGAGCAATCCAACAACAAATGCAGCTCTGAGTCATTTTTAAGGGTACTTTAAGATGCATCATTTTTGGTGGAGCTGAATGTGGTAAGCACAATACAAAACCTGTGAATTAAAGGAGAAAAGGCAACTTCCTATGCAGCTTCCTTTATTTAAAGAGGAATTAAGATTTATACTTTGTTCTCAGACTTATTATTCAAGTTTTGAGAGTGTAGTAGAGAAAAAAGACAATACATGTTTTCAAAATAATTTGGGAGAAACAAGTATATTCTGAAATATGTAAATATGATAGGTGAAAAAGCCAGCATTGGCAATCATTCAAGGAAAAATGCAACAATAACAATTATTTTGTAAGGTAATCCTTATTATTTTAAAATTTCTTTTGATGCCTGAACAAATTGAATCTCTTGTTTCATATTCCAAATACTACATGAAGTGATTCATTAATTCGGTTGGGTTTTTTAGTTCATTTTTTACACACACACCAGACTCCTCTCTGAGTTACACAGCATTAGAATGAGAGAAAATGGACATAAATAGAAGCACAGGAAATTCTGATATAAAAAGCTTTTCTTTTTGCCTTTGTTTTTCCATCTAGCATGAAGCTGGTCAAATGCTGGAACAGGCACCCAGGGAGCTGAATGAAATCTTCATTCTCAGAGATATTCAGGACACAACTGCAGCCCTGATCAACCTGACCTGACCAAATCCACTCTAAGCAGGGGGCTGGACTAGATGACTTCTGGAGGTCACTTCCTCTGGAGCAGAGGAATTTTTAGAAATTTTCTAAATACAAAAATATATGGACAGACATAAACACATGCACATAAAAATTCTGTCACAGCTAAACACTTTCTTGTATCTGCATTTCATTCCGCACATGGGTATGTGCTCTAGTGAATGTGGACAAACACATATGCCATGCTACATAAAAGATGGAGGCATCTGAGCCATGAGAAGGAATAATAAAAAACATAAGTGTGAGCTCCAATAAAGTAGGATTATTCCTGACACTGAATGCTATGTTGGTTTTACCTATTTTCCTGCTAAATTCTGACATGTTGAGCTGCAGCAATTTTAACTACAGCAGAACAGTGCAACTAATGAAAGCTAATGAAATTCAGTCTGCATGAACTGTTCAGTGTGGCTTCACAGGAAAAACAACTTAGCTCTGACCATCTAAGCAAGACGTGGAGGATGTTTCTGAAATTCTAATTAGACTGAATAGAGGAAAATGGCCTCATGGAAGAAAAGAAAGAGATGGCCCTGCTCTCATTCACTGTGCCTTTACAGAATGGACATCAGGTGCACCCACCCAGTGTGACACATTTCACAAGTGCGAGATGAGCAAAGGAAAATGAAGATTGTGACAGTTTTCCAACCACTCACAGAAAAGGATCGGGGTACAGCCCACGAAACTTGGACTGCTCCAACCCACTATGCTGAGTAACCAACTACTTGTTGTTTTAAGAAGGTACACAAATGGAAAGTTTTCTGGATACTACTCTACAGGGAAATCTTCCAAGAAGAAACAGGTTATGAAGCTCAACTTAAAATAGTAACAGAAATGCATTTGGGGACTAGAAATTACCAGAGTACGATAATGTAGACAAAACTCAGACGAACAGCCCTACTAAAGTGAAAGGAGCAATTTCTTTTAATTGTACATCCTGTCACAAAATGCCTTTGCATAAATTCCCATAATTGCTCTTCTCCATGATCCCCCAAAGATTCAGACAAAAACCCACTACTTACAGCACTGTTTTAATACCAGGTTAGTTCTAGATGAACTATAAAGGCCTAATGTAGTTACTGCACAATCTTAATAACTCTACAAACTCTTTTAAATTCCCTCTATCATGTCTCTAATATATTTGCCTCACTTGCTATATATAAAACCATACATGTCCTCCATTTTCAATGCCTGTTTGAGAACTTATACTTTATCAGATACAGAGATTGAAAAAACCATTAATAAAAGCAAATGCATGGAAAATTGTTTCCACAGAAAAGAAGCCTCTGTCTTAAGTACAGTTTTAAAAAAAGTTGGATCAATTAGCAATCTGTGAATGTTAGAAACATCTTAACAATATCTCAAAGATGAAAGAGCATATCACAGAATGAGGAAAGAGGAAAAAATTAAATTACGTCTGCAGTCATAATGAATCAAAGCCCAGAAGGTGGTCTCCAAATCAGCAGGTTTTGATGAAATATTAAGAAAAATTATTATTGATGAAAAATGAATAAGCTCTTTTTGATTTTAGCAACCTTTAAATCACACTTTGCTAATTAAAATAGCTTCAGCACAACCCTTCATTCCTTGATGGGCATTTAGAAATCCTAAAAACAGGTAGGTTAATTTAACATTTTAGCCGATATGCATAGAGTTTATCTTAAGCTGGCAGACACAGCACAGTTTAAGATGACATACGAAATAATACACAGCTAAACCTTCTTTTCTCCTTTTTTCTTTCTTTTATATTTTTTTCCCCACTATATCTACTAACACAATTACAAAGCAACAACAGGCAACTTCTGCTTGTTTTCTCTGCAGCATATAATACCCAGTAACATATACTACAACTATTAATGAACCATGTACTATGTCTTGGGAAATAAAGACCGATGCTAATATTTTCTGTCTTCTTTGTTTTCCAGGTCAGAGCTCTTTCCATCCCAAAGATAAGTGGAAATGAAAAGTCTGAGAGACATTAGTTCTCACATCCCTTGAAGTCTAATTCTAATTGCTTTTTTTAAGTGTTGGGAGTAGAAATTATGTGTTCTCTTTTCATCCAGTTTGTACTGTGCTTCCTTTTAAATGGAAACCTAGGAATGAGGGAAGGCTGTAATCAACAATGAATTGTTGCACACAGAATACATTTCATTATAGAAAGCAATGCAGCTCAGGCATGCCATGCATTATTGTTACAAAACTATTCACACAAATTAAAATGAAGCAAAATCTGCTCCTCTGCTTTTTCTTTCATAAATTAAGTCTTATATGTTATATCACTGTCTAAACTCTGGATAGATGAAATTACCTATCCACTACAAATATGTCATCTATTTACCATAATAACATTTGATATATCCATCATGTAAGAAAGACTACTATGAACACATCAAATTGAAAAGCTATTTAAATGCCACTAGTATTTTAAAGAATGAAAAAAAATTCATGGCAAGTTTAATTCTGATTTCAGAAATAAGTCTGATATTCTTTAGAAAGACCTAATAATATAAAATAGGTCATGCAAGAAACCTTTCAATGTTTCACATCACAGTGTTTAAGCCTTAAGGAACAAGATTTCAAACACCTTATAAACCAATTCTTTAGCAATATATCATGAAGTACAAGGCTGTGGGAATATACACTGCTTTCTGAGTGACGATTGGAAAAGCACTGTTTTTAAGCTTTACAATCAAGAAAAACTGAAATGAGATCTTTCAGCAATTTCTCAGTTTCCAGGGCTGCAAGTGTAGTAAGTTTCATACACATGCACTCAATGAGTCTACAATATGTTAAAAGGAATTAACCACTTCCCCCTGCAACCTATTTAAGTGATGCTATTTTCCTTCCTGAAGTTTACTGCAGAGGATTCCTCCCCCCGATTAGACTCCACCACTTCCTCCAGTGACAAAATACTTTGACCATAAGCAGGATGATTTGCAAGTCACATAAACAAACAAGACTGGCCATAAGGACAAACAGTGTAGTTAAATATAGTTTGTCTCATCTGTGAAGGAGATATCATTCATAAAAATAGAAAAGAAGGAAAAACCCTTCAAACCCTCCAATATTTGAACATTTTACTGTTCATCCATTAAATTATGTTAAAGATCTACCTTCAAATTGCACATTTAATTTTAGAAAGTAAAAAGCCAGGATTTCATGAAAACACAGGACTCTCTCCAAGCTCTTCCTGTGCACCCCTCTCCCATAACCAGATAAATTTAAAATGAAAAACCCCTAGCTCTTCAAATGCTTGGAAAGGAGAAGGCTGAATGCTTCACCAAAGACAAACAGATGGGTTGACTGGAGGGACATAAAAGACAAAAAGATCATAAGTTTGTATTCTATTTAGAAAGGGCCACATTCAACAGCAACAACAAATTAAACTGATTAAATTATGGTGTTCAAGTGAGGCACAACATCAGTTTGCAATCCAAATTTTGGTTTGTAGGACTAGCAAAGAACAGATTTTAGCAGTTTACACCGGTAGGATCAAAGCACTTGATTTAATGAATGGGAAAGCCTTTGCTTTTTCAGCTTAGTGTACTCAAATAGTCCCCATAATTTTCTCAGGATGAAGAACTTCAAGTTGCATTGATGGCATTAGTGGGAAAAAATGATGTGCACGTTACACACACAGCTGGGTTTTTGGACTGCAATCTCAAGCCATACAACAACCATTTGATGCCCGAGACACTGCCTTTTCTAGCTTTTGCATCATGTTTTGTTTAATACTAGGATATATGATTACAGTTTTCTATTTTCTTCTTCTTTTTTTTTTTAAATTAATGTCTACCATCTGAAAAGAAAGGTAAAGGTTTTCCTCTTTTTCAATCCAAGCAAAAAACCACTCAACTGATCTGTATCTGTGTGCAAATTGGGCTAACATACCAAGAAAAAATACTACGCATAATTCAGTTAAAATGAATTTAAAATACTAATACATTGTATTGAAGTGACAGGTTTTGATCCCCTTTTTATAACTAGTCTCTCACCTGCACTTAAAGGAATTGAAAATCACCCAGCTATGCAGATACTCCCAATTTCCAGCACAGGGAGCCCATCCGCAGTCTCCCAGAACAGGGGCACTAAGGGCACGTTTGGGTGGGCCCCTCATCACCTCCTGGTCTTGTAACCCAGAGCGGGAAGTTCATCTCTCTTATCTCTCTGTGCATTTTCCCACTGCAACCATTTGTAGAGGTACCAACTCCAGCTGCTTTTGTAAAAACAAACAAATAGCTGTCACACTTCAGATTACACGGCAAGCCGGCCGGCCGGAGGAGAGGGGAAGAGAAACCACCAGGGTTTCAGTGAGGCTGTGGCTGTGGTAAACGGAGAAAGATGTGGTTCTCACAACAGTATCAGTGCTTGGTATCTATTCAGAGAGAGACCAGGACTTTTGAGTAATTAAAATGGGAGACCTGAATAGAGTTCACTGTAAGTCTGCCATTTATTCCACCAAAGTGGTAACCCAAACAGGGGAGTGCAATCACATACTTTCACAATAGGGAGCCTACATAAATCCTCATGAATTTATATTAAAACTTGTCTTATATTCTATCAAGATGGAAGAACAAAAGAAAACAACCAACCTAAGATAATAAAATGCCAATGCTAATAGTGTCTATTGGGTTCTAAATATACGGGTCTATGAGAGACCAAGCTAATTTTTAGGCAGTCCTGGGGGCAAGGATTACTGGCTTATAGGATGAAGGGTAGAAAAACAAAAAAACCCTATGTGTTAGTGCTAAAGTGAAATTAAACCCCATGAAGAGTCTCACAGAGGCTCTAACTAATCCTTCTCTGGGTTATAACAGAGGAGGAAAAATACCGCAATGACTTCCAAGTATTATTTTCAGTTTTACACATTAGAGAACTGCAAATAGTTCATTAACCCACTGCTCTCCAGGCAGGCTGCCTTGGAGAGTCTGATTATTCCATAATGGCATATGTGCCATTTCTTAGGCCAGGAAAGTCTTTCCAGAAGTCAGATTCTCACAGGAATGAAGCTTTGTAACGCCACAAAAGAGTGGCACTGACTGGAAGATTAGGATTTAAAATGTGTGACTATTAATTTCTGAAACATTACTGATCATTTACAGAGTTTTCAAAACAAGAAGGTCCCTGCTCTGAAATGCTTGCAACCTGACTGAGTATTCTCAGCATATTTACCTGCATGAGTGGTACCTTCCCCTGGTAGTACGGCATCTGCAGGGCTCTGATGCCAGAGGGTGATAAACAGGGAAGAACAAGGGATCCAGGAGATAGGAAAACACTTCCAGATCAGCAAAGAGAAGTAAACAGAGGTAGGAGGGAAGAGCTTACTCATAATCTTATTCAATATAGGTTGTTAGCCTTCTGCACAGCTCTGCAGGTTTTAAATGTCACTGGATAGATGGTTTGCAGCGCCGTGGCCTTTCCCGTCATGAAAGTGCTCTTCAAGTCCACTTCCAGAACCATCAAAAAATCTCTTCATCTAAGAAACATCCTAGCATTTACAGGATGCATCATCCTGAGTAATAACTCCTATCTCTATCTCTGGTGGGCCTGGCAGTAAGCTCAGATTCCTACGCATAAATGATCCCACAGACTTAAGAACACTCCTGTGACTGACACTACTAATAAAGAAGTTTAATATAGCTGCACAAGAGCCTGCTTTTTTAACAAATATTTATCCAAGCACAGCAATATAGTATTTCAAAGCTTTCATGACCCATTCTGCTATTGCTAAGAGTTATTTCATACACTGTCTCTAGAAAGACAGGGTCTGCTTACTTCACATTTTACATATTCTTTTATTATATTAGAGTGTTTCCATGCAGTTTCCAGGTTTCATTACTCTCATGCCAATTTAAGCACAAAGATATTACTGAGAGAATCAAAGTTAACAACTTAATAAAATGTTCTCCCTTTCTTTTTGGAAAAGCAGCAAGCAAAGTATGTGATCTGACCTGAAAAACAGCATCTTGCCTCTTTGCACCGAGCAGATGACAGTTAAAGGAAGTGGGGTTATTTTCAGTTCCCAGATATTCCTTTGACATAACTTGATTCCACTCCTGATAGAAAATAAACCAGTTCATAAAGGTCTCCCTTCTAAAATGAAGATTTTTTCTTTTAATGGCAAAATGCATGCAAAAAGCATATGATTATGGTATTTATGTTTCCATTAAAATGTCCTCAGCAAGCTGGAGGAGTCTAACCTACTATTTTCAAGCTATTAGATTTACAGCAGCACAGTGCCTATTTTATTTCAATTTTATTTCAATTTTATTTCAGGACAATGCACTCTTGGTGGGAAATTATTACAGAGTGACAGCCATTAGGAGTTGTCTTTCTACATGGTGCTCAGCTATGGATGTCAGGTGATCGCCACAAAGCCCCACTGTACGGCATCCTTGTCATCTACATGAAAAACAGTATTGATCAGTCATGCAGCTTCTCTGCTCTGTAATGCAAAACATACCAGAGACATTTTTCATCTAAGCTGAAAGCCTTATTCTCAAGAACTATGTTCTCGAGACACCTCTTTCCTAAATGGTAAAATAAACATAGATTATACATTCCACCTTTGCTTCACTCCACTAATGCCTAACACAGAAGTGAAAAACTTCTTAGCAGCCTGTCTCTATTTTCTATCAGCTTACTGGAGGGAGCTGATGTCACAAGGGAAGCTCATGTATATGGAGCTATGCTGATCATCAATCTCTTCCAACATATTTATTTATTTGTTCATTTATTTATTGCTAGAGCTTCATTTCTTCTGAGCAATAAACTCCTCTGTTAAGAAAGACAATCAGCTTTGATTCTCTAGGATAAAGAACAGAAAACAACTTTTTTTAGTGCTATATCTGTAACTGATATGATCACTGAAAAACCAAACCAACCAAGCAAGCAACACTTTCCCCTCTAAACCCCACCAATATCCATTAATGATTGAACTCTGATGCAACACAAATCTGCATTCAAGTAATTCTAAACCAGTTTCAAGTCTTGTAAGGATATAGTAACATCTACTATTTACAGGCTGAGGTTTTTTAACAGTCATTGTTGGTAAAATTGGGTAAAACAGTGTCACTTACACACATCTAGCTGTGCGTGTCTCCAATGAGTGAGTTAACATCTTTTTCTCCTTTGCCACATGATATGATCTATTTTCTATTTAGAGAAATGGACAAAGTTTAAGGAACAACCCTGTGCTTCTCACCGTTTTGTACTATCTGTCTACACTGGTGAATAATTTACTTACTTGTCCTCCACTTTGCTATTCACTATGTGCCATGATACAGTTAAACTTACAACAGTTGGTGGCATGTGTTGAGGAAAGTAATAGAGAAGTTGAGGAAATATTAAAGAAAAACAAACCCTGACAAGGCCTCACACACAGGCGCAGTAATTCTCTTGCAAGTTACAGAAAAATTTGTCATAAGTGTTCAGCACTGGTATGCAAACTATTATAGGACATTTTGTTATAGAGTCCTTTGTAACAGACTTTTAAATAACCTTTTGGACATACTTAAATGTCAAATTTTGTTTGGCACTAAGCACCAAACTTCAATAGAAATAACATTTCCCATATAAACAATGCTGCTTTTAATATGAACGTGCTAAAGATTTGAGACAGCCTGGCCATTACCAGCTCCTGGCAGTTCAGCACAAGGGTAGCACACTGTGAGTGGTTTCCCTTCCCATCCACAAAGGCTGGAAGCAACTGTTTCTATTTGGGTAACCTCTGAAACATCCAGAGGAAAGGAAAGGATGGGAGGGCAAAGAAGTAAAACACACTGAAAATAACACTCACCACAGGTGAATACTCATGTACACAATATTTTAAGGATGCAGAACTGCAACCAACTATTTCTCATCAGATTTCTTGGAGCATTATCAGGATAAATCAGACTGCAGAGAAGAGAGCTCCATGGAGAAGAGCCTTGAGCAGAGGCACTTGGATTCTTGGTGTCAAAAGGGGCATCATAGGAGATGCCAAGTGAAAGAGGAAGGTCTCACTGCTGGAAAGGGATAGCAAGAAACAAGTTGCAATGGACGTGGGGTGAAGAGACAGGAATTCTACAGACAAGGAGACAAAACAGTTAACAAGCACCTCAGGTCCACATGGTCACAACTGATTCTTAGAACAATGCTCAGATGATGCTTTCTTAGTATATCTAAGGTAAAGCCTGTAAAAAACAGATCAGCCTTTGGGAAGGTACCTCAGCCACAATCCAGGCTCTCACGCTGAACATCACAAAGGTCAAGCTCCCAGACATCCTTCACACACCTCAAGGACGATTGAAAGCTGCTCCCTCACAGCTGTTACACCTCCTCCATGCCCAGCTGGGTGATTTTTAAGATCCCTTCCAATCCAAACTATTTATTATATGATTCTATGACACACTCTCTCAAGCACTAGGCCAAAAGTACAGATCCAGCTTCTGGGAGAGATAACTTTGAGCCTGAGGTTGTGCACATGACTACAACATTCCCCAGAAGGTCTTCTGGAACCAGGTGGGATTCACCATCTCCACAGCTTGGTTGTTAATAAAGGTGTAAGGAGAGAGAGGAAAGAAAATCCCATACATCAGATCTTCATGCCTCAGACCCCTGAACAGGTATTTCAGAGTACATTTATAGCAAATAATACTATTTTTACATCTGAATTAAATATTTCTTTCTGGGTGTTTCTTGTAAAATGTATCTCCTTTTATGATGGGACTAGGGGTGGTTTTTCATGCCCCATTCTAGTACCCTACTTGTGTTTTATCCCTCTGCTCAGGCCCATTGTGTGTGCCCGGTCTTTCCTTTTGTCACAGCATGATCTGCAGCGTGAGAGACAGGACCCTCTGCTCCAGGAGCAGCCTGAACGTACAAAACTACTGCACTGCTCTCAGTCCTACCCACCTGATTAACATCAGGTTCCCCCGGTACTCCGTTATCTTCCACTTTACTCACTCTCTCCTGGCTCTTTTATCAGCCACCACGCAGAGTTAGCTGGGTCACGCAGGTCTCCTATTTTGCTGTGCCAGGTTTGTATCAAAGAACTTTTTTTTTGTTGATGTGACATTGATGCCATTCAACTCCAGCATGAAACACTGCCTTTGGTCTAACAAAAACAGCCATGAGAGTCACCACGTGGCAGATATATCCAACCAAGCTATCTTGATTTCCAAAGGCACAAAAGTGCTGAAATGTCAGGCACCTGGGTATACCAATGCCAGCCAATATAAGGCTAAGGAATATAAAATTTCAAGGACACAGATGAAGCTGTCATCTTTTAAGATTATTTTGCTTCCCTCACTGAAATAATGTACATACATCCACAATATATTAATTATTTTCATTTACTATGAAAAGGAGACCTTTTACACAATGCAAGAGAATAGTGTGATTGAGAAAATGAAAAAGCAGCTGTGCTACTGATTTTTAGTAAAAATGTATGCAGTCCACAATGCTTCTGAGATTTTCTTATTTGTCATGTTAGAGGATATATTTTCATCAATATTATGTAAAGAAACTTGCCAAAATAGATCTAGTGGAGGGTTAAATACAATACTTCAAGTCCTCAAAGAGTTTTAGACATTTAGCTGAAATACAAATTACTCCATTACCACCTAGAACAGAATATGCAAGGTGAATGCCACTGCTCATGTAGAAGCTATACAGATCTCAAACACTGCAGGCAAAGACACTGCTTTGCTGATTTAACTGAAAGTTCAATATTTTTCTGTTGGAAAGAATGAGGTAGAAAACTAGATGAATGGCTTTACTATGAACTAAGTAAATAACTTCCAAATGAGAGAAAAATATGTCCTGCACTAGGATTTTAGTGTTAATTTTTGTAATGCTGAGAAAATGCAGAACTACAGGTTCATAATAGTAAGCCAAGAAAACAGGTGTATTTTCACTGTCAAAGCACAAAAAATCTTGTGAATTTTGCCTTTCACTATTTTTACTTTATGTTAGTTTACATCCCTGTTTTAGCCTCAGGTTTTCAAATGAACTCAGAACTGCATCAACAGAAACCGGAATTTTACCCAGTTTCAACATAAAAACAAGCAAGACATAGTTCAGATAATGTAACCACAGGAAGAGTACAAATCATAAGCTACAACCTGAGAAGTAACTCATGAGTGAAGCTTGGAATTTGTTCACGTGGTCTATATCTAATCAAAAAGCTCAACCTGTTAGGCTGAAGTTCAGGACTACAGTAGGACTAGAATCCATGTAAGCTTTAACCCATCTTTGCTGTGACAACAATAACCTCTTAAAGATTTTCTAACAGCTGTAAATAGATTGGAAATGTTGTATTCCACCAGCATATCCACTAGAGCTTTGACAAATAAACCTGACTATGTTAAAAATTTGAGTTTAATTCTAATGATACCCAACAGTGATTCCAAAGTTCCAAAGCACCTGAAGAAAGAGAAGAAATGTAGTTGCACTGCAGAAAACAACCTTCCCATCCCATTCTGTAACAGGTTTATTTGAGTGAGTTCAATACTGTTCTACATAAAGGCTTTAAAAAGCCATTAATAAAAATGCAGCTCTGCCTTTCCAATTGATGTACAACCATCTCCCATGACAAAAGCAGTACAAGGGCAGATTTTGAGAGAGTTTATTGACTGATGTGTGGTGCCTACCTGTCTACAGGTGAAGACTTTGAATTCCGTGGTTTCTTCACTTGGGCGTACAAGGCTTCCACTGTCTGCCCTTCCCTCGGGCTCTGTGGTCGGGCGTTCAGCGTTATTGTGCCACTGTTTGGAGAGTCATAGGCAGAGATCCCAGCATACATTGGATCCGCATCACAGCCAAACGCCCGGTTAAAATCCTGGATCTCTGCATAGTCACGTTCCCGAGCTTGCCTCTCTCGAAATTCTCGAGTTTTTGCTTGGATTCTGAAAAATTAAAAGAAGGCTGAAACCGATGGATATCCCCTCTGAGGCATTTGAAAGCAGCAGTTAGCAGACACTTTAGGTAGCCTGTCCTAATGGAAACCAGTGAAGGTTTCCAGTTTCAGTTTGCCATGAGGTCTCAAGTTTACCTTGGACATTGAAGCCTAGATTGAAACAATGCTACAATCAACACTGGTCTTTAAAGAGTATGTCTGATTATCCACTGTCTTTTGTTTCATTATTAGCTAAATAATGACTAGCCACAGCTGCTGGTAAACAGAGTTAATCTATCGTTTCATGCATCTTAGAATGCCTGTGCTATTACCTGACCTCTCTGAGAATTCATTCACCATTCATATTGTATGGTACTCCATCAAAACTTACCAGATTTAATGGTTCTAAAGTATGTATTTAGAGAGGAATTTTAATGTATTTTCTTAGCTTAATGCTACAAAAATAATACTTTTTTCAGAATTCAAAGCTATGTAGGGAAAGGATACACATATATATTTATGTTTGCATGCATGCAGTAAACAGCAGAAGCAGATTCTTGTATGATTCCTTTGAAATGTGCATGCTTTTTAAAAAATATAAACAAATTGAATCTGGCATCTCTCAAAAGCAGGCTGCATCTTCCCGGAAAGTAAAAACATGTGCCTTGTGTTAAAGTTACAAATGAAAGGTGATGCTGGACAGGGTTTATATCTGTGTGCACTAATTTAGCTGTATGATAAAAAGTGACAGATAGATGACCTTTAGGAATCTGACAAGCATGAATTGAGCACAGGTCATATTTTCAAAAGCACATAAAGCTATTACAAAAATTTGATCTGGGCTTCAGAGTTTCTTTGGTATTTTAGAAAATTTGATGTATTGCACACACATATGCACAGTGAACTGACCACAGCCCCCCTGTACACTGGTGCCCCAGACCAATTTAATGCTCTGCCATCATTGCAAAAGGAAGCACTCAGCTGTCTCCTCCCTTCCATTAGTAAAATGTGCTCCTTTTTCATCTAATACAGCCATGGCTAAAACGTGACAGCATCCATCCATGCAGACTACAGCTCTGTGCCTCTCTGCTGTGTGCCATTTCCAAAGACATCTTGTTTGCCAAATTTTAACAAGAGCAGCCTAGTCAAAGCCACTGTTTCTTTTGAAAGCAAGCCTTGACTCTTCTGAAAACAGAAAAGCCTCAAAGTTAGGTAACTTTGACATTCTCGGAATTTTTTAAATGGCCCCTTCAAGATTAGATTTGCAAAAACAAAAGGAGATACATGACGGGTGGGATTCAGACTGCAGATAAAAGACAAGAGATCTTAGTGCCAGCAGTAAGTGAGCTCAGAGCAGCCACGTGTGCAGGCTTCCCTTACAGTGGCCAGGAGCTGCTGGCAGCAGACTCCAGAGTTAGGAACCATCCATGTGTCAGAGCATCAAGGGAGTCACTCTAGAAACACTTCTGATGCTGTTGCTTAGGTCTTCCTCGGGAGCTTGGATACCCAGCCTTGATTCAGCTGCTCAAACATAAGCAGCTCTGGCCACCTGACCTCCCCAGGTAATCCTGACGGACTTGCGGCTGCTGGGCAAGGACTCCTCCAGGTCATGCTGAAGTCTCAGAGGTTGTGATAACCCAAATGACACAAGTCATCTGTGTTCAAGCATGTGAATCCAGCCCTGAGCTGGTATGTGAATATCATAAATGTCACTTCCTCAGACTGAGTTCCAAGCAAAGAGTTCCTTTACATTAACTAAGACCACCACAAAAAAGAAGGGAATACAAGGATGGCATGGATACACACACGTTTTCCCCCACAAATCCTGAAAGTATTGACCACAGATAGTGAGGTGGGATGCTACTGATTGACTGAATTACCTTCAACAGCTAGAGCCATCTACATTGACAGTTCAGTGATTCATTTACATGCCTCCAGTAATGTTCAGTCACAGCGAAAAGAAAAAAAAATTTAAAAAGTTCAATTTAAACTAACATAACTTTTCAATTTTGCAAATACAAAATTATTTTCTTTACCGATTGCTTTTTATTTTAATAGAGAAAAATGGAAGTGAAAACTATAACACTAGTCAGCTGAGAGAATGTTCCTCTACAATTTCAGCAACATCAGACTGGAATTGGTTTTTGTTTGATTTACAGTAGAGAGGGACTCAAAACTCATTTCAAACTTAAACATGGTTTCTGCAGGCCTATTTTAAAATAAAAATATATATTTTACATTCTTTTATACCCCAAAGCTGTAATTCAGAAGTGTTACAGCCTTAATCACTTGGAATGTATCTATGTAGGAGGAAAAACAGGTCTGAAAATCAACTGTGCATGTTGATTCCTCTCACTGTAGTTTACCTCCCAGTTTGTAGTCTGGTATTAATTATCCTGTGAAGAAATTTATTTATCTACTGATATTTGTTCTCTGAATAGGAGAAGCAAAGGAAATCAGAAATTTCTTAGACATTGGTAGCTTTAATTTTCCTTTAAACAGACAATTTATCATCACTTACAGGAACACTGTCTGACACCAGTTTGAAGGAAAAAAATCCAGGTACTTTAGATAAACAAAATTTCAGTGCATGAAGTCAGACAGTATAACAATAATGTGGCATAGAGTAATTCAATCAGAAGAAAACACTGTTTCCTGAAGTGCTTATAAAACAGAATTACCTGGTGGTTACTAGTGATACCAGCCTTTGTTACATGAACTGCTACGGGAGAGGGCGGTGAACTTCTGTAACCTTTGACCATGAAGATCACATCACTCCCCACAGGTGCAGACATGAGTGTTCCCTGTTTCATGTGAACCACTTTTTCTCCTGCATCTGCTTATTGGCTCTTTAATAGTTTGGATGCTGAGCCATTTGCAGCCAGAGCATTCAGGTTTTCCCATGCATGGCTCCATGAGGGACATTTATTCCCATTCAAGTGGGAAAGAACTGATTGTTGAAATGTTACGCAAGTAATTATGTTCATATCCACCAGGAAAGTTTTTAGAATTTTTTTTTACAATTCCTAATACAATGTATTAATATAAATACATTGTATTAAAAATCAGAGTCTCAACACAGTAATCTTCCTGTTAATTATAAACAAAGTACCAAGTAACTGTTTGCAATAACATTTAACAAAGGATAACACTAAAATTAAAGGTTTTAGATGTCCAACTAACCTAAAACCCAAAATGTTCATATTTTTTCTCTTAATTTTTTTTTGTTGCCTTACATTTAAGCCAGTGTGAAAATGGTACCATTTTCACATGACAAAAGTATAGGTATTTCTATCGCTTAACATATTTTTGAATATTGTTTAAAATATGTTTGGGTTTGCCTTTTCAAGGACATACCACATTTAAACATTATGTCTTCCAACTTGAAGGAACCAAATAACTAGGGAAAAATATGTAGGCATATTCTTGAAAAGAGTAAGAGCTCTCAGCTGAATACTGCACTATCCCTTTTGAATTATAATTGCTTTTAACTCTGAATATACTTTTATATAAGGACCTGAACTTAACATGATGCTGTATTTTATGTTGGCCTCTCTGTGTGCTCGTGTGTGTATATGCTCAATATGCCCTAAATCATTTGTTAGCACATACCACATCAAGAATCTGTATGGGAAATGCCAGTGCAGACTGTTGTGGGGAAGATTAAAACGGTTATGTAAACACACTGTGCAGCACAGATGAGAACCTAGAACTCGCTCTGTACTTCAGCCCTAATCAGCAACACCTCTGCTAATGAAATCCAGTATCTGGAGAAGTGTTTGACCACAGTGCTTTGGTTTCATAATGTGGGTAAGTGTATTAAGCTGTCTTCACTGAATTGTATTCCTTCATGACATGGCACAATAAAAATCCGTATGTCTGAGATTTCAGATCAGCTAATTTTGAGGATTTATGGCCTTCCTAAGGATTTTGTAGGGGTTTGATAACAATAACAATGCTTAACATTAACATAACTCTTTTCATTGTCAAAGAATTTTTGCAAAAACTGCCGATCAATTTTTCAGTGTTTAAATGAAATTGAACTTTTAAAAATACAAAAGCTATCCCAAGAAGTTTCTAAACCCTTCCTGCTGAAGTGTTAATACTGAAAATGTCAACAACACACTGTCATGCTTTTGAGACTCAAATTATAACGTTCAGTAAAGTATAAACTATCCTCATGCATTTGTGTGCCATTCAATTCAAAAGCTAATGATAACTGCTTCAAATGACAATATTGTTAGCTGCAGAACTTCCTGTAATTGTTAGAAGAGCTTTTCATTGCAAGCTAATCCAGTAATGATAGACATACCCATTGTACAGCAATTCCTATGCACATGAAATGTTGGTCACAAAAGGAAGGCAAAAGCTTAAGTGCAGCTGTCCCCAGCAAACAGCAACTACCTCACTCCCTTCTTCAAAGCTGTGAGTGATCTTCAGCTTTCAGATGAAGGCAACTACCATTTCAGAAACCTAAATTTAGGTGTCAAGGTATGTTTCGAACTCCCAGGAGAGCTGGTCAAGATTCAGTCACATCAGGCAGCTGCTGCATGGTCCAGCACACAGTTCATTCAAACATCTGTAACGTGGTCACTTTAAGGTGAAGCCAAACCCTTCTCCAGGCTCTACCAACTGTGTTGAGGAGCCCTTCTTTGACCACAAGGGCATTTAGCCATGTAACCCATATGTGGGTACCAAATAATCGTATTAATTTGAGATTCAATTCCACCCTGAGCTAAATGTTTACAGCAGTCCTCTGAACTAAACTTAAACTTTTTTCAGCATCAGAAAAGTCAGATCTGTGGAGCTTGATGAGCTGTTGCTGGTAAAAGTGAATAAGCAAAGCTGTCAAAAGAAATCAACTCTAATTTCATCTAAAATTAGGAGTAAACTATAAATATATCCCAAATCACTTGGGACCTTCAGTCTCCTTTGTTTGAATTTTTTTCCTATTGGTGATTTAGGTCCTGGCAAAAATATCACTACTTATCTTAATTGATGAACATAGCATGGGAAGGATATTCATGGCTAGTACATTACATTTGCCATTGCAATGGCAGCAATGTCCTCCCCTTAGAGCAGAAACAAAGTTGGCTGCTGTTTCTGGTGCGCAATTGCTTGGTCAATTCAATTAATCCTCCTGCTGCTGCCAGGATTCAGCTATTGCCCAAGTGATAATCCACACCCTCGTCTTTTCCACCGAGGCTCACTCATTTACAAAATCAGTATTGAACGCTTGCAGTTCCACATATGTGAGATGGCTGACAATATTTATTAAGGATAGAAACAGCATTGTGTAAGGACAGAAGCTTAATGACAAGCCATTCACGGCTGCCAGTTCTCAGTTCTTCTACCATCAGACTGGCATGCGCTGGGATGATGGATTGGAAACAGAGAAAAACAACGACACATTTATAAAGCCAGTCAGCTTGTTCAAGTTAGTCCAGTGGGATGAACACATTCAGTCCAATTTTTGCCAGATATCGTTTCTAATAAAGAGGTCAGAAAGTGCATTGGCTAGCAGCCACATCTTGTCAAATTTGTCCCCTCCTTCTTTGCAAGTGAAAAATACCTTGCAGGCACAGCACACCAAGTCTCACTGTTCCTCCCCCAACCTCCTCAACTGCCTCAGGGCTTTAATGGCCCTTTTTCTAATTTTTGGCAATCAAGTCAATATGAGAGTTTGTCCTCTCTTGTATTTTTCTTTGACCTTTGTCTGGAGCCAAGCAGAATTTTTCTGACAACTACCCTTCTAATGAGGGTACCTTGATTATAGGCATTACTGTGATTTCACTCTGAACCGGCATATGACACTTAGCTTTTCTTACCATGATTAGAGCTAGTCAGTTATCACAGTTATAACCACCTCTCAGCAAAGCCATCTGGTTTCCTGGGAAAATCATTCCGAAAGATCACTGTGCACAATGGGTAATCATGGCCACCAACAGTCACAGCTTGTAAATAAGAAAGACACCTTCTCTTCCTCATTTCCTCCATTTCATTCAAAACTTAAGTACATTTTAAAAAGTCAGAAAATTACTGCTATGTAAATACAATTTTTAAATTGAAAGGCTAGAGACCAACATTTTTCAAGTCATTAAAAGAAAAATATTAACAGTTCTGCCTCATCTGCTATAGATATACATGTGTGGCCAGTTGACTGAAAAATGACCATCCTCTGACCTCAGACACATGAGGAAACACATGCAAAATGTGGTCAGTTTGCACAAGCATACAGGGACAAAATCAGAAAGGCCAAGGCATAATGCGAAATAAAAGTAGCAGGGAGCTTTAAAGATGACAATAAATCATTGCGTAATTGCATTAGCAGTAAAAGGAAGAGCAAAGAAAAGGTTGCTCCCCTGCGTGGCAGTGAGGGAAGGATATTGACAGATGATGCTGAGGAGACCTAAGGCTTAATGGTTTTTTTCTTTGCATCTGTCTTCACTGAAATGGTTGACTGCAAGCAGACGACCAGCATAATTGACTACCACCAATAACAAAAATATCTTCAATATACCAACAAAAAAAAGTAGCTAGAAACTGGTTAAGGTAGTTGAACTTATCTGACACACACAACTGTCTGAGGCAGACTCAGACTTTTCCAGCAACTAGAAGAACTTGTTGAGGACAGCTAAAATACTAAAAAACTAGGAAAAGTCAAACATACCTCAGAGAAGGAGAAGAATTAAAGACTCATGAGTTTAACTTCGATCCCGTCTTAAGTAAACTACTGGTAAGCACAGAGGAGATAATGGGACAAGCAGTAGCCATCATAGAGTTATCAAGAACAGATGTGGTTAAGTCAGTCAGATTCCCTTCTAAAACATGGGAAATGGCCTTGTGAACAGAGCAGAAACAGTCTCAGGCTAAGAAAAACAGCTATGGGATGGATACAATAGGCTGAGCAAGGCTGCTCCTACAAAGTATCTAGAGAATAGATTCACAGTCACCAGAATGGACAGATTGACATATTTTCTATGTGGATCACTCTCTGAATTTACTCAGGGTTTTTCATTATTAATTAGGACACTATTGAATCTGCAGAAAACCCAAATGAAGGAACTTTGGAGGAAAGGATTAACATTTCAAATGTTCTTGAAATACAGAGTAGACTTCAAAAATAGAATTAACTTAAATAACAGCAACTAGAAGGTAATTTACATAGTTCAAATAATTAAACAATCAATTAAAAGTAGAGAAAAAAATCTGTGAGTTGCTTTTTCAGAAACAGATCTGGAAGTTCTACTGGGTAACAGATATGAGTCAGCAACATCAAGCTGTTTGAGAAAGAAAAATACAGAGTGGAGACATAACAGCAGTCTACAGATACCAGAGGAAAAGAATAATGTGTTAAGTATTTTTAGGTATTTAACTGAAGCAAGAATAATTGAGTTCAGATACTGTTGAGCAGGCAACTTCCTAAACAAAAGGTAGTGGAAAAGACTGCCACAGGAAGCTGTAGAGTTTATTGTAAACTAAAAAAAAACCAAAAACCCAGGATGAAAAAAACATCTTGCAGGAATGGCATACCCTGCAGATCCTACCTTCAAAAAGTGACGTGGTCTCTCTTAAAGACCTATGATACTGCACCTATGTAGAAATTTTGCATACATACACTTCCTACGAATTGGTTCTACAACAGCTGAGAAATATAACAGCGACTACATTTTTTTTTAAAAAAGGCTGCCCATCATCTCTAAATTAAAGAAATGTATCTACATAATCAGACAGTCTTAATTTTCTTTCTCCTTCAACAATCACAGCCTATCTGCCAATTAGAATATGTGATAGTACTTACTGTCTCTCTGAAGATCCCCCCTCCTCAAATCAGAAGAGATGCATGAGAATTTCAAAAACGTTTAATGAGCTACAACCCAGGAGGGCTGCAGTTAAAAAAGAAAAAAAAGGTGAAGGATAAAGGTGATAAGGTGATTACTTTAAGTGCCCTAATATATTAAGGAGAGAACATTATGCTCATTTTTATAAGGAGTTATATTAAAGAAGGCTATTAAAGAAGGCAGCAAAAATACAAATGAAGACGTAAAGAAATGAAAAAATGCAGGAGAGAAAGTAAATATTATGCATATGAGCAGGTGAAGTGCAAACACCAATTTGAAATCAAGTGACATTGATGAAATTAAAGGAGACATTAAAATTATTTCCTCTAACCTTGTGGAATCTCTCATATATTTCACCCCCATCCTTCCTTATCTCCTGACCTTCTTGATTCACCCTTTGTCTTTCCAAAGTGAAGACATGTCCTCCCAGCAGAATATCTCAAACCTGCTTTCTTGGACATTGCAGTAAACAAGTGAAAGTCCTTGCTTACTTTGAGTTAAAATATCTGCAAATTATCTTACTTACACTTCAACTGAGCTTTCAGCCTACTTTGCAGTTAACAGTCTGCCACTTTTTGGGGTGGAGGGGTTGTTTGCTGTGCTTTTTTTAAAGAATATGTTTCGACCAAAGGAGAATGTTTCAGGTACACAGGCAGTATAGGTCCCCCTGTCTCCAAAACAAACAGTATCACAACTGGAATTTTCTGTCCTTATTTTCATGTCTGATCCAAGGATCAGTGACCCCAGCAGTGGAGGATCACTCAAATGAGCAACTGGGACTGTCACCCTGCTGGGAACCATGTTGCATCAAAGAACATCATTGCTGTCTGAAAATAGAATGGAAATTAGTTTTCCTTTTGCAGAACGAAACTGGCCAGAAAGGCTGCTATTTACACCTATGACAACAGGTCCCCAGTCATTAGATTACCTCAGCTCTAATCTCCTATTTAGCTCTTCTGCTGGACTGAAGTAGAAAGGAAGAAGATCATGATATTCAACTATTGCCGAAATGCCACTTATTGCTGAAACACAAGCTCCTGCTTTCATCCCTCTTCACTTTAAGAGCTCTGGTTTCCTCCTTCATGCAGACTTGCTTGGACTATTTCTTCCCCTACATTTTTTTTCCCCCCAACTGGAGAACAATTTCAGAAAGCAGCAGTGGTGGGTAACATCTGAATTCTGCAGTTAGGTGTGTAAGGAGCAGCTGTTCCCGTGTGCACAAGAAATAAATGAGACAGGCATACCACACTTCAAATGGTACCACACATCATACCATGGATCCAATCAGTCATTCCCAGATACTGCAAGGCAGCAGCTGGAGCTCGAGCTATGATACCGTTATCAGTGGGTTGAGCTGAGCCTATCCACCAGCCATGCTCCTCTAGTCTAGTAACACAAGTGGGTACAAAATTCTGCTGCGAGCTCTGTTTCAGGTCCATTGTTCTGTGTTTCTAGAGTACTATGTATAAAACAGCCTAATCCTGAAGCTGGAAAATGAAACAGTATGAAGTGACAAAAAAAGCAGTGAAAAACCTCACAACAAAGCAAGGATTATGTGAAACTCATACACTGAAGATGAAAGAAAAGAAAAAAAACCCCAAACCAATAAAGAATATAGCTTATCAGTCAGTATCTTAGCTCAGGAGCCAGAAATTCACACCTACAACACCTCTGAGGATTCACTTCTGAACGTTACTGGGTCACAGTACGGAGAGGACAAAGGTATAGTGTGGCTAGAAACAGAGCCAGGTGTCTCATAACCCGTGAAAGGTTTGTTCTAGTAACTGGTTACAAAATAAAGGTTGCAGCTGTGGTGTGGAGGGAGGATTGATCTGCCTGTTACGAACGTATCATTAGGTGTCTTTCTGGCTAGTCAAATACTTGCTGCTGAATTTAAGAATTAGAAAAAGGAGTAGGATTAGTGCCTTGTTTTACTGTCAGACTCCTGCAGTGCAGTGTGGGAAACCTGATAGGTTTCAAGTTCTGTTCCATTCAGCAACAATAAGTTCAGTAATTAGTAACTATGGTACAGCTATATTAATTCTCAAATAAGTCTTTTACACAGTAACTCTGCCACTAAAGGAGAGTTAATATGACAACAGAGGACATGCTGCTGCCTTAGCCTAAAGTTCTTCACATTCTAAAGTGAAACATTTTAGTGCTCTTACTTTGAACTGATATGTCTAAGGGAACACTGAATTTATATGACCTACAAGACACCTTAAACGAATTTGTAACACAGAATATTATAAAGATCACCTATATTATGTTTTTTTCAATATATTGCAAGGGACTTGGCCAGACCTTGCCCAGTGCTGTATCTTGAATCACTACAGAGAAATAATAGAGAAAACATACTTTTAGCATGATGTCTTAAAATCTCTATACTTAAAATATGTAGCTAGAGAATATGTGGTGTTTTGTTTAAAAAACTACTCCAGTAACTATTATTGAACAAAGGCTTCCATTTACGTATCTCCCAAAGTCAGTATTTTTGTGAAGTGAAACTGCCCTGAAATGTTTTTCCAAAGCTCAACATTTGCATGCTTTACTTCTGTGTTCTCTTCCAAAAATTATTGCTATTGATTTTTTTTTCATATCCTGCACCCTCATCCATTATGTAAAAAACCACTGCCAAAACCAATCTACAAATCTCAATGAAACTGAGACAAGCAGACCCCATCACAAAAGAAGTGAGAATGAGAAACATATTGCTCTGATTTTCTGATCACTGAGGAATTTTTCCTCTCGTCTGTTACAGGATGGGAAGAAGGTGAAAGTTTTAACAGAAAACTTTACAAATTACTTATATTCTGGATGTTTGCAGTAATAATAGTTTTAGAGGTAGCAGTTTCTAAAAGCTGTTAAGTGGCATCAAAATACACAGCAGCAAAAGTAAAGCTGGACCTTTGAGTTACTTCAAAAACACAGATAACTCTTAGGCAATGTAAGAAACAAAAATCCTTTCCTCATCACAGTATGCTGTCTTTTTTCCTTAAAGTAAGATGAAACTGCTCGATGAAAATATTTTGCTTGAGGGGGAAAAAAGTTGGGGTTTTCCAATAAAAATATTATGGTCTCTCTGGGAAATCTGGAAAGACACCAAGAGTGTCCTGCTGTTCAGCCCCCTACTCCATCTGATACTTTAACAGTTCCAGATGGCCTTTACTACAGGATGACCTTCCCTCTATTCTTTTATTATGACCTTTGGGTCACAAATTATCTATAGGATGCTGCTGTCATTCTGTAAGACACTGCTGTACTCTTTCATCTAAAGAATAAAGATGCTTAACATTAAAACTCATCTTTGTTAGGCTGACCTTCCAATGATGATCAAACCAGACAGTTATTCCAATCAATGTCATTGTTGCAGAAAATATGTTTCATTTTTTGCAACACTGACATTAAGAAACTAAGGCATGGTTTTAAATCAAATCACTTTTGCAATCCTACTTGGCTAGAGAGCATAGCCCGTTATACTCATTTAAAATATAAAAAATATTACTGCGACGGTTTCGATGAGTTACATTGATTAGGAGGATGTGGTGGGTTTGTTTTTTGTAAATTATTGATGTGATTTTCATCCAAATGTCATTGATAGGAGGTAATAAAACTTTATGTAGCTTTTATTAATTATTTGTCTTTCTCTATCATCACTAACAGAACACATTGAACTTACATAGGAAAATATAATAAATAGTCCCAATGTACTAAATAAAGTAATAAGGTTAATTTCTTTCCTGCTGTCAGTAAATTCATGTTAGCAGTCTCTCGTCAGCTTGACATCAATTAATGATTTTAATTCCAGACTCTTGTCACAGTACTCACCACCCTTTCGTCTAATTAAAATGGATGATGCATGATGAAGGGAAAACACAAGACTTCTGTTCTTGTTGTAACATTTCTATTCATTAATATACTTTTACAACAAAGGGCTTGTGGCTTTAATGGTACTAGAGAAGGATGAAGAGAAGTTTATTACATGTTAGAGATAAAGACCCATATACCCTTAGGAAAATACAATACAGGAAGCATTTTATGGAATAACCGAATCCTTCAGGGGATAAAAAAATCAGTGTTATTTTAACTATTAATGAACAGGCAGGATGTTTCTCTCTAAATGTAGGACAAATAATGCGCGAACGACACCCACTCTACTCGCAGCCTTGTTTACATCCGCACCAAAAAAGTGCTGTCAGCCTATTGACTGAGCTCCAAAAGTAACAGCGACCCTGCCAGCGCAGGACGGACGCGCGACCGCCTCCTCGGGCAGCGCCTCCGCGACACCGCTGCGCGCTCCCCGCCGTGCGCCGGCAGCATCGCCTCCTGCCGCGGCCGCCCCAAGCGCTCCCCGCCCCCAGCACGCCTGTCCCCGGCTGACACCCGGCGCCGGGCGCGGCCGGACCGAGCCATCCCGACGGAGCCGGGCCGGGCCGGGGCGGCAGCGCCGAGCCCGCAGCTCCCCCTCCCGGCCCCGCCGCTCCCCAGGCACCTCCCGCGCCGGGGAACTGGCGGCACTTGGGAGACAGCGACGGCGGAATTATGTAAATGGAGCTCCCTTTGTAACGCAGAGGAACAAAAGGTCATGTTTTCCAAAATAGAAAGCGGGGAAACCAGCACAGCAGGAGGGTTCTGGTGCAGACGGTACCTATGCACATGCACGGCCCCAGCGCGGGGTCGCTCTGCCTGCTCACTGTCCTCCAGCGAGCGCAGCAGAGGCGGCGAGTGTACAGCGGCTGCTACAGAGCACAGCGAGCCCCCGGCTCCACGGGCCCCCATCTGACCGCTCTATCGCCCTCCCGCCACCGCCGGAGCCTCTGTCACAGCGCTTCCGCCAGCACAACACTTCAGTTCTCTCCCGAAAGGTTTCTCCTGATCTCCTCAAGACTGATCCTCCCAACACAGGTGTTTAAGCACTTGATTTTGCATCCATTTCAGTGGAAGTCGAGGAAGACTACAATACTATGATTAAAACACTTTTATGGTAACACAGAGATTTATAGAACATTAGTAAAGCTCTTAAATCAATGTATTAACCAAACAGAGAAAATATCCTCTAGACTTTGCTTCCAAGAGGAGGAAGTGCCTCTAGAGGCGGATTACAGCATAAGCACTATTTGCCCATAGATGGATCACGAACGCTGAATCATGAGATTACATGAGAATAGCAACTTTCATCTTTTAAGCATTATCCAGCAGTGAAGTATGCTGGATTCAGATGAATTTCTTAAAAACTTCACAAAGAGGTACGTTTAGTTCATTCCTCTGTTATCTGCTACTCGGGCACAAAGAGTAAAGTCGTTCAGGTCAGGGAGAACTTTCTTTGTTATGAGGAAGTCAGTCCAAGGCTGAAGATGGCCGGCACATTTGGCCTTGCCATGTGTGCCAAGAACTGCACATGCCTGTGCTAAAGAAGGGAAGACCACAGGCAAAGGTTTTGGATTTGCTGACAATTTATTTTGTAAATGAACACAAAGTTGAAATGGAAAGAAAAAGAAAGGGGGGGGGAGAAAGAAAAAAAAAGAGCCCAAAACAACAAAAAATTAAACTGAAGGAAAAATGCAAGGGTGGAAGAGGAAGAAACAAAGGGATCAGAACCTGCTGTTGGAGGGATGTCTCTCTCCCGCAAGGACTACCAATAGCAACCAGAAGACAAAAGCAGTATGTTTTTTGAACAGTTCTGTCTTCACATCTCCTAAGAAACAGAAAACACTAAAGGGCCTTGAAGAACTCAGGAAACATTTCAGGGCAGTCAGGTTGCAGGGTATCAATGGACGCATTGGCTAAATATTGAGCAAACCTACTCTGGGAGGCCCTCAAAGACCAGATGTAGGGGGTTCCTAGACTGGAAAGGGCTGTGGGCTTCAGAGGTTTAGATGCAGCAGCACAGCACAAGGTAACCACCCATGTGAACTGACTCCTCTTGGTCACTGACAAAAATTTCAACATCTCCTTTTAAGTCAATCCAACATTGAAATGCTTGTGTAAAACTGTAAGCAGTTGAAAGCACCTCTGAAAGGTCAAGATATTCCACGCTTCTCCAGTCTGTAAAATCCAAGAGATCTTAGGAAGATACGCAAACCACAGGTGCATCAGGAGACTCTGGATTTGATAAAGGACTTGATATAACAAAACTACAAAGGACCCAGGGCTGTTTTCTCAGCCTATCCGAGTGAATGCAGCATCTCAGTGGTACCCAGTTTGAGCAGTCCAGTGATAGAAGCCAAGATGACCACACGGCAAAGAGGGGCTCCAAATTAGCATATATGTAAAACAGCTGTGATCTGGCACAGGAACAGAGCTAACTGAATTTGGTTCTTATTCAGCTTCCTCAAAAGAAAATACTAGACTCTTTCTTAGGAGACTCAAGGCCACATTCAGAAAACCTATTGCCTAGTCCTGCCTCAAGTTTTTGGCTGGTGCCACTGCTGGGGAGAACCCTTTCTAACAGCACAGCAGAGCCCAGCCAGATTTTCAGATAGTGCTTGGCAGATACTCAAGGATAATGCAAGCAGACTTGTTTTTGTGCAGTAAACCAGTGTTAAAGCACAGTGACATGGGGAATGTTCTATGGTCGTGGATGAACTGTTGTTCCAACATTTGGAAGATTTACAAATAGCAAGTATTTTACAGAATTTTTGGAAAGACTAGTGGGTAGTCACATCCGGTACACTCCTAATTGTTCCAGTATTCCTTGTCATTGAAAGCTGGCTGTATTTTCAACTAGTTAACTTCATTTTTCATTCAAAATTACTTTACGATTGTCAGTAAATACACACCATATACATATATACCCAACATATATAGGATGTAGCTTAAGAGATACACAGCTCAAGAGATACACTCCTTAATCAATGAATCACAGAATCAATAAATTATTATTAATAATATATTTATGAAAGGCCATTTTATTAATCACGGTAAATTGAAGAGCATTAATTTTCTTATTTGTCTCATAATCCATATGAATGCTAGGTTTTAAAGAAAATACTATTGTAAGCACAATACTATTAAAATTATTAAGTAAAGGCATAATCATTCCATAAAATTGTGGGCATGACTGATTTTTTAATGGGCTGTTCACTTGTTCCCTGACCCCCCCACCAAGGATTTTTGCTCCTAGCCTCTCATACATAGTAAATTCATTAAATCCAACCTATTTCCCCAAAGCATTGCATCATTTTAGAGGAATATAGTATTAAATACCAAGTAAAATAGAACAAGTGAATTGCACTGCTAAAAAAAAATTGAGGAGAAAAAACCCCACAGAAAACAAAGTTAAAATAGCAGCCATTATGAGCCAACACTGACAGTAATATTTTACTCTGTCTCCTAGTAAGCATTTTGAGGGATTGTTCAGTTAATTTGCAAGAGTACTCTTCATTAACAGCATGTATCTAACATCATTATTTTACAGGATCAAAAGGAAACTCTGCAATCTAACTGCAAAAATATTTAGTCTCTATGGACCAAATCAACATCTGAATTTTTTAGAAACATAAGGAAGCACCTCACACATTTGGTTGCTATTTTATTATCTTTTATTAGTTTTACATGCGACTACCCCAAAGAAGTTGCATTCTCTTATAGACATAACACAAAGGAAAGCAAATACACAGGGAAAGAGAAAAATGGGAGGAGAAGGACCCATGTTACTATAACATCAAGCTGTTATGAAGTCTGGCACATGCATTTTCTGCAGTTTCAGTGAACATATAAAATTGCTTTTTATGACACACGAGGAGTGAGATTCCAGGAAAGATTCAAATTGGTTAGCATAACTTGATGGACAGGGATTAGGAATTTTCTCCATGCATTGGGGGCTATACAAATAATTTCATAATTCTACCTTGGTACCCAGCGTGACTATTGCAACCTCTCTTACATCATCACATGGACAGTCTATACTCTCACCATTCTTACTGAGAGAGACAGAGAGACACAGAGAGACAGAGAGAGAGAATGAAGAGAGAGAAAACGTTACTAACCCAGGCGTCAAGTCTTTCTTCTTTTTATAAACGTATCTGGCTGATTTTCTGAGGACCTAATGTTACTAAGAAACCCCAAGGGCCAGCTGGGGCTCAGCAGCATGTGAAGCCAGGGCACAGTGTGGTGCTTGTCTGGCCAACCATCCCCTGCCCTGAGCTGGGCAGAGCAACCGAGGCAGCTTTCCATGGCTCTGCACCCCTGGCATGACCTCTGTGGCTGCTCTATCCATGTGAAGGGAAGTTGGCTGCACAAACACCCTCATCACTTATTTCCTTCAATTCCAGTCTTCCTCTTTACCACTTAATCTGTAAGCACTTCATTTTAAAAACAGGAACAAATTTAATGACCCTGCCTCACTTTTGTTTAAAAAGAGAAAATAAAAACCAATCAGACTAGCAAAAAACATCCAGGCACTGTAATCCAGCCACCTTCTACAATCAGAACGGATGGACAAAGACAAGAATAAATTTTTACATCAATTTATGATAGTATATCTGCTAATGAGTAAAAAAAATTCCCATGATGTAATCTAAACAGATGGTCACAAATGATAAAGTTTCTGGAGTTTAACAAGTTAAACTAATAAACACACACTCCCAGCCTTCCTTAACTGTACTGTAAATCACTCAACTCTAAAAGAACTGAAAGTAAACCATTTTAGGTTTAACTGAGGAGTCTACACAAGAGTTACTGTGGCTCTCTGGTCTGTTGAGCTGTTAATGACAAAGCCACCATTCATTAACTTTTGTTCTTATTTGCAGAAGACCAAGGTGCATAGAGACGATGGTTAAAGAGATCACTGTGACTAATTACTGATATCTCCTGTACAAGTACAAGAAAATTTCCCTCCAGAGTTTCTGCATCAATCCTAAATTTATGGCTGAGCTATAGTATGATTTTTAGATAAATAATTCTAATGCATAGCTCACTTTCAGTGCTAAATGTGTCTGAATCTATTTACCATTCAGCAATCAAACTTTGTAAAGTTTGTCTCCTTACTGAAGTGATGTCTACTGAAAGAGGTTATGTCTCCACTCACATTCCCCAGTATTAGTTAATTGATAATCTAAGCTTTTCAAGATTTTGACTAAATTGATCTGAGAGACACCAGAATTTGAGCCCCAAATATCTAGGATTACAAGAGACAAGATGAAAAGTAGACTGGAAATATTGAGAAGGGCATATGACATATATATTATATGGGTTTTTTAATGTTAAAGGAAGCTGACAAGGAAAAATAGAGGTACTCACCACTCATTTTTACAATTAGCAGTTTAATATACATATCATTCCATAAACAGACTGCATGGCACATAAATAGACTGAACTCCAGTGACAAATATACTGGTAAGTATAATTTTTAGGTTTCTCCTAAATTTATCAATGAAAAATCTAGATATGCAAAACTCTGAAGAAAAATACAAAACATACTTCATTCTATATAAATATTTGTTTTCTGAAAATGTCAATATAATCAGTTATAGAATATATAGAGAAAGCATTTCATTTTATTACTTTAGTCTCCTCAATAAGAAAGGGAGCTCCGGGTCTATAAAAGATGCTTAACACAGCCAAAGGAGCTGTTCATACTAATGTCCAAAATCAATCCAGCTTTGTCTTGTTCTTTAAAGTATATAAACATATCAACATGTGGGAAATTTCATCAGTGAAAATTGAACTTCAGTTATTTAATTTAAAACACAAACTCTCTCTATCAAGGTTTAAGCAAATACTGAAGTCTACCTCTCCTGTTCTTGCTTCATTCGTATTCTCTCCTCTTCTGAAGTAAGAGCTTCCTGCACTTTTATTTTACCAGTTTTCTCACTCTTGTCATCTTTGCGATGTTTGCCAAACCTGTTAATAACACACAAAAAAAGAATCTAACTTGTGAAATGAACAAAACTGTATTTTCCTTTTCCTATGACAAAGAGGAAAGTTTTCCAAGAAGGACTGCTGGGAAACCAGGAAGGGGAAGTACTAAGACCTCAGAATGTCAATTTTTAATATTTTCAGGCTGCTTCTGGGGTTTTTTTTACATAAGTTTTTTATTTTTATTTTTAATTCACTCCTCTTAAAAGTTTATAGAATTCCTCACTGAAGAACAGAACAAACAAAAAAATAATAATTGGACCACGTTCCTCTTTTTTGCCAGGACTTTAGGGTCGCTATTCTTAAACAGACAGTCAAACAATGTTTTAGAACACCATCTCTGCCCAGGGACAGAGCTCAGGTTTGCCTTAAAAAAAAGGCTTAATGAACGTGAGGAGAGAGGGAGCTGCAGGTCCGACAGCTCCCGGGGCAGCACTGCCCCCCACATCCTGCAAGGGCCATTTCACCACAGAGAGGATGCCATCCAAAATTGACAATTTATTCTTTTTCAGCACCAGAGTTGGGGTTTTTTTAACTTTATTACTCACGACTCTTTCCCCAAGGGTGTTCCTGTGTGGGAGGGTGAATGGAGGGATGGAGCTGTCTGGGCTGCCAAAGACAGAGACGGGTGCTGCCAACCCAGAGTTTGCCCTCTTCACATCTCCTCTTCCCCTCTAAAGGCTACATTTCAAATATATTAGGTTTCTTCCATATTTGCACATTCCACTGTTTTCTTTAAACTTTCAGGGAGTGAAGAATTTGGCATTTGAGATACTCAGTTATTATTAGGACAAAATTATTCATATTTCTTAAGACATTTCTGACCTATTCTGGAAGGAATGACTTTCGTTTAGAGCGAACCAAACAAACGTTTTAATATAACCTTTAAATAGATTTAAACTTTAGATGAAAATTTTCTATTTAAGGCAGAAAGGCTAACACGTATCTGTTAAACAGTATATACACCAATTAAATGTGGCATCATTTATCACACCAAAAGCAGCAAGAATTTTACTTTTTTTATACCAAACACTCATCTGAGAGCTGACTGACACTGTGGCACTTCACACTCAGGTTCACATCAAAAGAGAAATTAAAGCACTGAGATTTAACAATCAAACAAGTCTAGCAATAGTGCCGACAGGACACCACAAATGCTCATGGACAGTGAAATAAACCACAGAGTTCTTAAAGCTTCCTTCTGACCTGTTAATGTAACATCTTTAAAATATTTAGAGTTCACCAGGCATTTATAATATTTTCCCATTTGTTCCTTTTGATTCTAGGACAAGCCATCGTGTGGATTGAAGACACACCACACAGCAGCCCTGTGGAATGATTAATTTCTGGCCATTCAATCAAGAGATATTACTTATATTGTGTAATCATGGTTATGGCTCTTCGGGCAGCTCTTTAAAACCAAAACACAAAAATATAGCATAGGAGCATGTACATAAACTTTGAAGTGTATGCCCGTTCTCCACACAGATTGCTCATTTCCAAAGTAATTCAGGATCTGAAAACTAAAACTGTTAATAACCACCTGAAAGGGGATAGGCAGAGGACACGATAGGGTTAAGAAACACAAAATAGGGTGTAAAGTTAACGTCTCTGACTTTATAATGTTATATATAAAACTGACCTAAATTCAGTCATTCAAAACACCAACATGTATCTTTTAAAACATCCACCTATTTATTAGAGAGTAGTCAAAACCATTATACAAAGCATTTACATATATGACACAAGAGATTCAAATCAAGTTCTGGATGTTGCACACCAGACAAAAGAGATTGCTTAATTTAAAATAGCCCTAAAACCTCTAGCCCAGAGAGGAGTTTTGGCAGAAAAACAGTGGAACTGAGCCATTCTACCCTGATACACAAAGAGTGCCTGAGGTGGCAGCATGGGTCTGACTGATGGAACATGCAGAGCTGTGAGGAGACAAGCAACATATGTGGCACTCTAGCATAGCATCTCTGGGATGCTCACATTTGCTTCTGTCTCCTGTCCTTCCTCAACCCATTTAAATTGTCAGGCAAAGCAAAGGAATCAAATTCTGGAGCAACCAGTTTATTTCTGAAAAAGAAACCATGGCTTAAAAAAAATGGGGGGGAAAAAAGAAAAAAATTGAATTAGTTATTGCCCATTAGGTTTTGGCAGCAAAACAGAATATCTGCCACCATAAATCAATTCATTGCAAGTATGAACAGATATATAGTGAAATCAATACCTTATTAAAAAAATAAAGTACACAGGAAATTTCTAATAATCCTTGTAAGCAATCTAGTAAATGTCTGGTTAGGCTGCTTGATTGTGGGGAGAGCATTTCTAATGTTAACATGTAATGCAAACCTAGCAAAATTCAATGGTTTGAATTTGCAGATCCGACCACGCAAGTCCAGAGCACACAGAGCTCATGTGCATTCCCACAGAGGCAGAGATGGGCACCACACATGGAGCACTTGGAGCAGCACCAGGGCTCAGTTTGCTTTGAGTCATGAGCAAGTTGTGGCAACAACCCTTCTTCTCTTTCAGGGTTTTCTTCCAATCGTCCGGGAATTAATGTTCTTTCTGCCCCCGAGGACCATCCTGATAAAAGTCTCTGGAAGACAGCTCTGGTTCTTTCCCAGGCATTTCAGAGGGTGGCCATATTGTTCCCACTCTGACCGGAGACTTCCCAGGGCCCATCTCTGACAAGCTCAGTGGTCATCCCAGCAGTGGACAGCCTGGCAGAGTATGAACCATGGTGGTCTTGCACAGGTGCCTCCTCTGGACTTTGTCACCCGCAGAAGTGATCTATCTGCCATAATCACCACTGCCTGTAACAAGTTCAGCAACATTAACTGCAGTGTCCCTACACTGGAACCCGGAATAACAAACACCATCCTCCCCCCTCCCTGATTGTGGCTTCATGTTTTTAGCAAAATGCACAGTTGTGTTAATTGTGGCTTAACGATCACAAAGCTTTGAGAAGATGCTAAGATAGCATCTCAAGAAGATGCTGAGAGAGCCACCAAGCACTTGAGAAAGGTGCTGAAAAGAACTGTGATGGAGATACATTTGTACACCCCCACACACCTCCTTTATTTCTGTAGGAGCAGTCAAGACTCCCCACTCCAAACATCATTCAAAGTCTTTGGTAAGATTAGTCTTGCTAGCAATAAATGTGTTTGTTATTTATTTCTATTAAAAGTGTTTGCTTCGTGAAGTATGATTTACAGTCATAATGAAACCCACAGCCCAAATCAGCATCCTCTCCACCAAATTTATAGCAGACATTTATAAATTATTTAACAGTCATATTCAAGCTAAGTTTAACTACAGAAATGCAACATCCAGCAATGCTAAGGCACACCATTAAAGCCAGCTGTTAAAACTCTGTCAGCTGTACTGTGGTGTGACTACACTGGTGTCAAGCTATTGAAAATCACCTGTCCTAATTTCTTCAGGTAGATGTTTCCTACTCATATAAATGATGTTTCCTATTCATGAATATTAACCAAAACAAGATACTTAGAAATAAGACTATTCAGACCACTGAAATTCAAGCAGTCTATGCAATATCCCTTCAAAACACCAAATACACATCCCACAGCTACTGTGCACTGTCTCCAAAGCCAGAGGTAAAGCCTTTTCTGCTGCTGTTTGGTGGCCCTTGTTTAGTTGTGTGAGTCAAAAGTCTGGGTCAGGTCCCCAGAATTACTCCCAGTATGTATAACACCCTGAATTAAAAGCATTAATGCAAAGATCTGGCTTACCTACGTGAAAGTTTCATCTCCTTACGAGTGCAACTGGTCTAGTCTCTGACTTGCCCATGAACATTAATGTGTTTGACACCTTCCCCCAAACCCCCAGGCTTTGCATCATTGTGAAGCTTACCTCTGTACTGCTCAGGTACTCAAAAGGAAGGAGAGATGGAATTAGGATGTATGTCCCATACATGACCCATGGCAAATTTGGAACCTTACTGCTTCCAATACTATTTTTTCCATAATCCATTTATTGAATGGCCTGCCACATGCACCTAATAAGTTCTCCCACTGAAGTGACAGCTCACTTACTGAGAACAGCCTAAGACTGAAACTTGTGAAGCTCAGTCGAAGGTATCTCCCTTGTAAAACAGAAATCACCATCCATTTGTGCTGTGTCAGAGAGACTCTAGACTTTTGCAAGGCCTTGAGGATACAACCAGGTGCTGTGATCCCAGCCCTCGCTGCTCCTCCCCAGACGCAGGAGCAGTTCTCTGCTGCGTGCAGCTGGTTACTGAGTGCCTCAAGCACTTGGTGATTTTCAGGCGCTCGTCTGAACCTGAGATGGTCTCATTCTCACTGCTGGGGGGCTGGCTGCTGGGATACTTGTTGCAGTTCTTACAAATGCAAATGAAATGACAACTTTCCTTCTGATACAGACATGAAAACTCCATCGCTCAGCATCTCTGCACAGCAATGCTCCTTGCATTAGTGAAAAGGAGGACAGTGCTTAAAAACAAAGGCAGAAACTACTAATTTTGGAATTAAAAACCAAAACCATGCAGAAAAGGAGCATCTGTGGCACTGATGTTCAGACAGTCCTGAGAATCTAATTCCAAGCCCTTTTCTTTTGCTATGTTCAGTGCCAACAATTTGACTGTGAGCTATAAAAGCCCAGCCTAAATCACTGCACAAGACACCAATGCACAGACACGAGCTACTACATGACGTGCAACCAAATTACACACACTACTGCCTCACCAAGTTACCATATTCATGAGGAAAACAGTTCTCTTGCTAAAGCTTCAGCTAAACCAGCTACTCTGAAGCACCTGCAGCTACAGAAGCACAACACTGACCTGTGGCCACCACTTCCCTCAATCTCAATTCTTAGAAGCAGAGCACAGAATATTATTACTCAGGGTAGAAAAAAAAAGCAAAAATGAAGTGCATATTTTCCTCCAAATCTCAAGAAATAAAAAACTACCACTCTGTTAATAAACATAGCCTTTTGTAGATATAGTTTAATACTTCTTTGAGGGCACAAACTGTATGGTTATAGAATAATCTCTTCATAATACTAACAGTGTTTACTTCATGTAACAGCTTGTTTATTCATTAGCTCTCTCATTAAAGTATGAAAAGTATAGCTGAAAAGTATAGCTAAAAAGTAGTTTGATTTTATTTTGTAGCTGCACAAGCAAAGAAAAACCTTCTAACTGACTAACTGAAATACAGGTTGTAAATTAAAAATACCCTGTCTGTCCAAGAGTGTGAGAAACTGATGAAAGAGAGCAGCTGAAATCTTGTTCACTCTAATTGCCAAGATACTCCAGAGTTCTACCTAATTTATTTCTTCTTAATTCTCCTTTTACATTAAGGGTTGGAGAAAGTTTCAAGATAAGTGTAAATGCTCAAAGTCATATTCACAGATCCACAGACTTAATCCTCAAATTCAGCCAACAACAGGAATCACAGCAAGTGAAGAAATTCAAAATTCTAAGAGGACTATCTTTTAAATGTATGATCTCTAGTACATAACAGCTGAGTCACATCTGAGGAAAGGACCATCCTCAGACCCCATGATACTGGTTTGTCACATTATTATTAATAAAAAGATGAGAACACAGACCTGTATGCCATAAGCTTGACCTTCAAACAGGAAATCTCATGAACTTCAGATAATCTAATCAAACTAAAATGAATACCCAAACCTCTCTGTCAGCTGGCTCACTTTCAAGCTTACTTGCTTGAATGACTGTCACCAGCTAGGAGGTGACCTAATCCAAAGTCTATCACACTGAACAGAGAGGCACTGACTAACAAGTGCCTTCAGTGGCTTTGGGCCAGTGCCTCAGAGCAACTGAACAGTACGAGGCTCAACAGAGAAGTCAGCATAGCGGAACATTTAAAGAACAGGCTCAAGCTACAACATGTTGGCATATATATTAAAAAAAACATGTGAAGTGTACATAAAATACACATGTAGACATAAAGAACATGTAAATGATTATGCATAAATAAATATAGATACAGACAGAACAAGTGAAGCAAGGAGGATGCCTGAGTGGTAACAAGAGAAATTCCACATTTACAAGTTATCTCAAAAATAGATTCAGTTTAAAAGAATATATATCAGCATCTTTGATATAACAAAATAATATACGCATAATCTGCTAAATGGATTTTACTCTGATGCGTTACTGATGAGATCATTGTCGTCTGCCAAATCATCCACATATTTCATTAGAATAAAGAGCTACAGAAGAAACATGCATTAGTTGATTAATGAAAAAATACAAAAATTGATTGAGACAGAAGTTCAGTAGCATTATGTTCCTTAATAGAAAAAAGACCATCATTAAAAATTAACAATTGGTAAGTGTCTTGAGCTATTTTGTCAGTGTTTTCTGCCTTCAAGGCATGCTCTTTTCCCCATAGTAGCAAACAGTATTCACACACACACAGACACACATAATGTAAACACTGCTTGAACGATTTTGCAATGATTTTTTTTTCAGCCTGCTGTATCAGCAAAATCGTAAGATTTATAATGCAACATATTATTGTGACACAAAAAACCATTCTGTTCCAAAAAGAATATAAAGGCAAACCCAAGGATTTAACATAGCCAACGAACAAAAGCCACCCTCTAGTGATGCCTTGAAGGTTTAGAAGTCTTCCATTCCAAGCAAAATTGTGCAAGTGCTATTTTTAAAAACATGTTTTTAAGTGTAAACATTTACATATTTGCAATGGATTTCTAGAAATAGCCTGTTATCACATGCTACTAATCAAATGAGTAGATCCAATTCTGCTTGTTGGGAGGGAGTGGACTGACTGCTGGAGTGATTCAGCAGCAGTGCTGTCCTGAGATGACACAGAAGCACTGATGTGCAGGCACCTTGATGCAGGAGCTTGCGGGCATAATTAAAACAGACATTGATAACTTAATTTTCCACAGATTTCCTTGCCTATGTTAAAACTGATAAAGCAGCAATCCTTCTGGTGAAACATTCAGCAGAAGACCCCTGCCAGGAGGGTTCCTGGAGAACTCTGCCGTCACAAACCAAGAAAAGCGCATTTCAAAAGGTCATAGGTAACTCGTGAAAATGAAGAATACCCTGAAAAGGTACACCTGTATCTCTTCAGGCCAGTGATGTTTGCCTTCAAGCAATAAAGAAACTCACATGCTCAGCCACAAACACAGAAATTTAAAGCACAAGAACAGAAGGGGCTATTACTGCAAAGTATCAGCCCTCTGAAGTGCCCATCTTGGGCCAGAATATTGTAAAGCACATGAAGGTCTTCTGTGTTCTACTACATATTTTCTCCCAGCAGCCTCCGTATCACTTTATAAACATTAAAAAAAACCAAACATTTTTCAGCCCCATTCAAGGGATATTCTAGTACATCTCACCAACCTAAGTTTACTCAAAAAGAACAGCCAGGACGGCGTACATATCGCAACACTTCATGTACAACAGCACCGGTGATTCCCACAACAACTTCCTGGAAAGAAGTGGAAACAACATATGTGATCCATAACTGTTTCCAGCCAGTGAAACGTAATCTGCCTGTCTTTGTGAGTCAGTATCCCAACTTCATAGAAAATGGGTATGATGCCAAAGCAAGAGACATGTCATGAGGTTTCATTCAATTATTTTCATAAACAGTTTTGATAACATTTCCTGAAAGGCATGACACAACAGGCAGAATATTATTCACACCAAGTCGCTCTCTTTTCACAACTTAAGCATTTGTAATATTTACTTCCAGCATAAAATGGTGGAACTTCTAAAAACAGATTTCTTTTGTGGAAAGACCATCTGTTTGCAAATTTCTAAACAGAAGATAATCTTCTTGCATTGCTACTCATGATTGCCTGAAGCTAGCTGGAGCCATGGACAGCTCTAATAAATAAATAAAGCACAAGAAATCTGAAAAAAACCCCTAAGAACTACTTCAAACTACTGTAGTTGAAAAGGCTAGAAGTAGTTGTAGTTATAGGCTGAAAAGTTCAAAGAAAGTATGAAAAATTTTACAATGATACTATTGGCATGACAGCAGCTAGACAGCAGAGATGTCCAAATCTACTCAGTAAGCAATACCACAACATAGTAAAAGTCACCATAAATAATTTATATTCATGGTGGTCAGCCAAAATCTGTCAAACTGGGGATTGTGGCATCCCTGAAGGAGTCAGGAATATCAAAACAAGCTTCTACTTAGGTAGAATTTTGTTAACAGTCATCAATGATGAAAGCAACCACAGAAGTAGTACATGACATTTTAATGGACATTTCATAAAAGTCTAAGCATTTTAAAGTTTGTGACCAAAGCTCTTTAATGCTGTGTATGTATTCAAGAAAGAGAGTAGTTATTGACCACTGTTACTTGCCCCAAGCTTAACTTTGATACACTGTGTGCTATTTGTCATTGAAGAAAGTAGTCCATATATGTGACCCAGCCAAGCTAATTCAGTCTTTTTATATAATACATCTCTATATTCTTAATATATATTTTATAAATATATAATCTCAGTGGGCAACATATCCTTTTATATTGTGATTTAATGTACTTAGAAATTCTCCTGTCACCCCTCTCACACAGAATGTGCCCATCAAGACTGCAGTGTCCTGTTCTAAAATGTAGTACTGGGCAGTAAGATACTAAACAGTAATTAAAAGACTGTAAATACAAATTGCAAAAAACCAAAAAATCATTACGTACAGAGTAAAGAGCAGGCTCCTGAAAAAGCCCGAGTGAAGGCCTGCAGTGTGTTAACTCGCAGACTGCATAGATAAAAGCACACATACAACTCTCTACTTTGCAATCCATAATACCATACATTGGGTAACAAAAAATTCCTAAATTCTCAGCATCAACCACAGTCACTATTAACAAGTTCCTGACAATCTGAAGCCCAATGTAGTCATTCTTCTATAACATAAGCAATTTTTTCTGGGAAGAAGTACAATCCTACATCCCAGTGCCACCAGGTGCCAGGTTCAGCCCCTCATCTCTGGCTCACGCTGTGCCAAGCAGGTGACACCACCTTACCCCAGCGCTCCTCACCTGCCCACTGCTGCCCTACGGCCACGCAGCAAGGTGGGCAACCTCTGCTGTTGCCTTTGTCACACTCCACAGAGGAGTTTAAAAACTGTGGACCCATTTAGGTACGAACAATACTACATTGTATGCCTCTAATTACCAGTGTCCACTAAGGATCCTTAGAGACAGCGTTTAAAGCATGGCTACTCAGCAACTCGTTCTCTCCACAGCTATACTTCTAATTCCTGCTCTGTTCATTTTAATGCATTATTGTTTCCAAATACAATGCTTCAAATTGCAAATTATGTCTGGCTTAAGGGCTGATTATGAGAAACACTAGCACTTCTGCCTCTGTATGAATAACTCTGATAATAATGAGTGATTGATTGAGCTCCAAGAAGTCCAAATGATGAGAAGGGTCAATTTGAACATTTTTATTAGCTTCTTTTGTTAAATCTAACACTTTGCCAGGCCAGAGACAAATACTACATCTGGTTACCATGATTTTTTGCAACCCTACAGAAGTACAATTTAGAAAATGGGTACTGGCCTAAAGGTAGACCTTATAAGAAATGCTAATGAAACACAAAAACCCACCCATTTTAGCGGCACTCAAGAGATGGCCAAAGAAAAAGAGAATAAAAAGAAGAAGTTGCAAGGGAAATTTGCTTCAACACTTTCCTGCCAGAAAAGGAAAAAAATCCCTCAGTAATACTAAGAGTCATCACAGCTCCATTTTACAACGGAAACGCTTTATTTGATAGGCCTGCCTTAGGTAAACATGAGCTACAACATGAAAATCACTAAAAATGCTCACTAAGCACATACAACAGCAGAGAAATTAGGAGAGAAATGTAATACACAAGCTAGTTAGACCAGGAAATTGCAGTAACATTATTCCAAGAACTTAAGTCTTGCAGTCGTGCAATTATACTGTATAAAATCAGCAAAAAGTTAACATAGACACACAAAAAGTTAATCAAACTAGTCGCAGTTCATCTGGAACGTTCCAAAGATTAAATTTTCCCTACAGATCTCATTACCTAGAAATGTTAGTATGTCAGTCAGCACTTTTTCTGTCAGTTACTAGAGATCTTTGTTGATACACATCTCCTAGAAAATAACCTCTGCAGGGTAAATTAAGCAATAGGTGATGTCTCTATATCTTTAGCCTCATTCACATATTTACACTTACAGGAGGTAGAGAAGCCACAGACAATTTCCAGCACAAGACCACAGTCAACACTGTAGGACCTGTGGGACAAGTCTAAACAAAATATTCCTAAAACAAGACAAGTGTGTAGCTGTCATTCTCTTCTCAGAGGATGCCTACAATACCAAAAAGCAATTCCCCTCACTGAGCCATAGCACTCTAGTGCTGATGGCTGGAAGTTACAGTTTAGGGTCTCCTGTCTCATTCTGGGTTTCAGAGTGCCACTCAAGTCTCCTTGTGGCTAAAAAATAAAGTTTTATTCTATAACCAAATTAATAATGCCAATAGGACACCTTTACAAGGTATCCTAGAACACAATTCATTTAAGTGCCCTTGAAGTGTTCAAGACCAGGTTGGATGGGACTTTGAGCAACTTGGTCTAGTGGAAGATGTCCCTGCTCATGACAGAGGGCTTAGAACTAGATGGCCTTTAGGTTCCAACTCAAACTATTCTGTGATTCTGTGAATCTACATTACCATAAAAAGCAGAGAGCAAAAAACAACAGGCACATTATTTTGAAAGTTTGCTACAAAGATAGGGCTATAGCACAGGGATTTAGTCTGAACCAAGGCTCTGGGTAGTAAATATTAATATGCCACTGCTGGCTTCACATATCTCTGTCTCTTCTATCAGCTGATATTCTGCCCTGCAGCATGAAAATTTAGTTTACACATGCAGTATCTTCTGAGTGGAAAATGAAGAGCAAGACTTTGCACTGCAGCAGCACCACCAGAACAAATCATCTCTGGAGAAGATGCAGTAAGACTCAGGTGGATCATTGCTGGGACAGCAGTCTGCCAGCAAGTCCCTGCAGCAGCTGCTTCCCGGGCTTGCCCAGAGCTACCTGGAGCCCTGGAGATGCCTGGCATCCTGTAGCTGCCAGTAGTCAGAGCTCGAGCTGTCTTCATGGTAACTGCAGTTGAAATAACTATATCAATTGTGATTTACACTGCTGATTATTTTAGGGCTAAGCTGGGAGCTGAGATTTTTTTCAAACTGAAAAGATGTTTAAAGGAGGACTTGCTCAGGACTGATTACAGGCAAGAGATAGGGAGTGGTGAGTTGGAGGGTTTTTTTTGTTCCAGGCACCATATAAATAAGCTCCTTGCACAGAATATCTCAGACCTGGACCAGCCCCATACACACTGACATTTTTGTTCTCATTTCTACAAGCTCAGGCACTATAGGAAGCAAATGACTAGGCCTGTATGTATTTAGAAACCCAGACAGATGATGTTTAAAATAAAGCCAGACTTGACTTCAAAGATATCTGGCTCTTGATATGTTCTTCAAATGATAACAGGTCTGCTCACACTCAGTGCTGCACACAGTATACAGCAATTATCACTGCCATTTTACTATTTCTTCTGAAAATATAGCCTAAAATAAATCCTGAAAAAAAACCAATACTGAAAATGGCACTGATTCTTCATATTTCATTTACCTTACACAAGCAGTTTTCTTCCTTTGGGGTTATAAAAGGCAAACAGAACTAGCAAAGTATTTAGAGCTCTACAGATGATACCAGGACTCCTAACGGTTACAGATTATAATATTGTTGGTATCATTACCTGCTCAGCAACATCAGAGAAAAGAAATACTTTAATTGTCACACTACATCTGAAATCCTTGCTTGTGCCAGCATGTTGTGCTCTGAATTTCAGGATTTTAGCACTATGTGCTAAAGACAATGATAGCATCTATAACAACATTGTGAAATATTTGAGATTTATTTGTGGTATGCTGCTGCTGAAATGTGTAATAGCAGTTCAACTTGCATACTAAACACACCTGGTGTTGAATATGCTAGCGGTACTTGCAATCGGTATAAAAATATACTACTTTCATTATTGTGGTATTCGAAATTGCTGATAAAGATTCTAGGTGCGTACTTTGTTACTGAGTAGACTTTTTTTAACCAAGTACTAGTTATAACAGCATAGCATGAAAAAGGAAATTACAAACATTTTCAGTGATTCATCTACCCAGCATCCATCCAGCTTCAAACTAAACTCGACACCAGTATCTGGGAGCTCTAGCATGTGTTTTTAGCACACATATATTTTATATTTATGCAATACAGCAAACACCACAGGACATCAAAACCCCTGGAGACACTAGCATGGACCAGGTACTATCCTATTTTTAAAATGAGAAAATAGTTCCTCTTAAAAGTTTAAGCAGCTTGCCAAACTCCAGGAGTTTTTTGTATTGCAAGCACAAAAAACATTAGGACTAACTATGCAGATTTCACTGACAAAGCTAAATCTATGAAGTTAATAGTCAGTTAACATTGACTGAACTAGTTATTTATAACAGAGAATTTCTCTTCCAATACAGCATTTCCAACATACTTTCAACATAAAATACAAACTCTTTAAAACAGCCGTATCAGTAGTACGCTATTATATTTATTGAAATTAGTCAAGTTCACCAAGTAGTTTCATGAAACTATACTATGTTCTTTTTCCTTTTTGGACTAGGAGCTACAAGACTGATAGCAACAAAGTCCTGAAAAAAGTGTTAACATTTGTAGAAACTAAGAATTTATCTTCTGCAAAAGCAAACATTTCAAAATTTACTGTTAACCACATCATCAGCTAGACCAAACATACACTGTAAAACTAGTTCTTGAATTCATTCCAGCATGGTCTATTTTACAAACATCTACAGCCCTTTCTTGCACTTCTGCTTATTGTAAGTTTGCACAGAAGTGGTAAAATTTAATACACGGTGGAACACTACATTAACTACTGAAATGTTACTGCACATCAAAGAGGTTTACTGCTACTTTGTAAACACGCTTACCTGAGTGCCATAAAATGCTGACATAATGAGTCAGATCTACTGCGGTGCACTGCAGTCAGGTCTGTGCACTTGAAATGCAAAAGCAGCTCCTTGATACAAAAGTCATTTACACAATCTCTAAAAGACATTTTTGTATATGACATACTTCAAATTTTGTCGCATTTTGGCATTAGGTAAATATACCCCAAATTATCAGTAACGGGACAAATTGCCCAGAACAGAATGTACACACATGCTGTATTTTGTGCTTGAGCACAAAGGCACTGTCTCAAGAAATCCCCAAGATCACTGAAAGTCTGAAAGACAGACCTGGGAAGAACTATATTATGGTCACCCAGTTCTGCTATCCAGCCCTTGGGACCTACTACTGCTCAGTTTCAGAGGCAAAATACTAGGGTGCAGGGACTTCCTGGGTATCATTTAACTCTTGTGTGACCAAATTCTTATGCTCTTACATTAAATCCTAAGGAATCAACCAAACCTGACTGGAATTAAAAATAACCCTTTCTCCCCGTCCAAAAGTAAAATAAACTTCCTCCTTTTATGACCAGTCGAACTACAAATGCCTGAGGTTTTACTTGATATATGTACTTTGGGACGAAAATGAAAAGTATCAGCATTAATACACCACTAATTTTAGATATTTAATAAAAAAAAGGTGACATTTTCTGGTGTAGCATGAAAGAGTAGAAAGGAAGATTTCTGTCAACTGTTTCTCCCTCAGTTCCACAGAAAATAATCACCTTTTCTAGCTCAGTGGATCATATAAGACACTATTACCATATCAGCCAATCAAGCTCAGTATCCTAATAGTTGCCAGTCCAAGACAATTTAGAGTAAGATGCTTGGAAGCACAATGAAAAAAAACCCTTTTTATAGACAAATTCTGCCTTAACACTTAGCATGTCATGAATGTCATGAGTGGCTCACAGTCTCAAATACAGGCTCAGGTGTGTTATTTCCTATACTCTTGGGGTCCTGTGAGGGCAGCAGTCCCTGAGGGTAACAGTGTATCACAAAGGTCCTTTAAAATGTCAACTTTTTGCATGAAAATCTTATTGTACATCCACATGTTCTTGATTCATGAGAAGGATGAGTACATGCTGATTGATTCACATTTTTTTGTACCAGCAATTATTCAGTGTCTCTTATTCCTATCTTACCAAGGACAAATACTTTTCACCAGGAGAGTGGTTAAGCATTGGAACAGGCTGCTGAGAGAGGCTGCCAACTCTTCCACCCTTGGCGATATTTGAAACTAAACTGGCCATGATGCTCAGTTGATAAAAAGTTGAAGCTGGGCTGCTGTGAGTAGGAGCTGAACCAAGCAGAAAACCTTTCTTGCCCAAGTCACTACGAGTGCAGTATTTTCAATATCTCTCCAGTTCCTTCTAATTCTGTCTTTTTTTTATTTCCCTCCAGAAGTCATGAACAAATTCAAAGTAGAGGAAATACTACTTCTATACCCCATTGTCACTGTGTTTCTAATATCTTCTTATCTCTTATTCTTTCTACAAAACTTCTGTTCTTCTTAGTCTTTCCTGAAATAACAATTTAAAAGCCCGAATAAGGCCTCTGAAAGCCTTTTACCTACTATTTTCCTACTGCATTCAGGGAAACACAGGTGCTCACCAACTATTTCTGTGCTGCTGTATTCTATTGCAGAAATTATACACTGGTTTAATCCCATTTTGCCATTTTCACTGAAGTGTTGCATAATTATGTCTTTAATGACTAGTTCTTTGCACAATAGTAGGACATGTTAACATCTTAACGGGAGGCATCAGCCTGCCAACACACCACAAATACAGATCATTGCTCCTGGGAACCGAAATGCAGTAGTAAGATGGGGCTTTGCCTTTTAGAAAAGGATCAGCTGTCCTGCAGCTGCCAGCTTAAGTATCTTAAGAAAATATGACTTAACCACCTATGTCATCCCAGATACAAAAATATATTAATTTGCATTCATTTTCCTCTAAGTCAACGTTTCTATTCCTATTTTTAAAAAGGATTTTTGAAGATGGGTCTGCTTTAAAAATATAATCTATAGCATCCACAATGTGTACCAACATACAGGTGCTATCAGTAGTGAATTAAGCCTCCAAAGAACATTTCCAAAAGATAACAAAACAAATGTCATTAATAGAGCTTTTCACCTAACAAATACTTAATTTCTCAAGACAGTATTTATTTATGATACTTTATTATGGACTAGTGCACTGCGTGGTTAGTCTTCAATTATCACATGAGGTGGAGGAAAAAATCCTATTTCTATATGAGCTTAAACTGAAATTGACTTTGAATCTCTGAACTGTCAACAAATTCTTCCCTGAAAAGGCTGGCTTTGCAGAGATTATAAAGAAGGTGTCATCCTTGACACTTGTGTTCTATATTCATCCAGCAGGCCTGGAAGAGAAGTGCGCAGAACGCCGGGCAGGATGGCGGAGGGCTCAGCTGTCACCCTGCCTGCCTCCCTCACTCGCTTTGCAGGCAAAGACAGCGCTGAAGGTGTCAAAGGTTCTCTATTTAAAGTCGCTGACAAGCAAAGGAAGAACACTGGGAGAATATGTTAGCAGCCACTATGAACTCGTCTCTAGTAACAAGTCATCCTGACACTTACTTCTGGATGTTAGAAACAAGAGCCTTGATTCTATTGAAATTTAAAAAAACCAAAACAACCAAACCCCCATACACTATACCACCATCAGATTTACAAGTTCAAGATTTACTCTGGGAAAATCCAGTGTTAAGAACACATAGAGCAAAGCCCTGCTTTTTGTCAGAGTGACAAACCAGAAAGCCACATACGATTATATTAATCTCTCATTTCAAATCTCCCTTGCACAATTGCATACCACTGCTTTCTGTGTTTCGTTTAAAAGTCATAGAGTTTACTAACCACTTAATGAAGCTGCATTCCTTAAATCCCTGACAGATTATGTGAACTTGTTTGGTTTAGAAACATAAATTTGCCATTCCACTACCCCCTGCCCCAATGACATCTTAGTCAAAAGCCGGTGTGCTTGGGGCTGCAGGCAATGAAACACACCTCTCCTCAAAGCAACTGCCTCCACTGGGCAGCAGGAAACAGGAAGGTGAAGAAGTGCACAGAGAAAGGAAGGAGCATGGCTTGCCTTTCCAAAAAAGAAAACCTATTTCCAACCAAGCTTATCTCTTTCAGTCCCTTATTTAGTTTTAATTGGAAAGAAGGAAGTGAAGAATATGAAAATGCTTTGAAAGACACTTGTAAGAGTCCTGGGTAATTGTCTGCATCAAAGATGACAATTTGCTGCATGGCTGATTTCATTTGAAAGGCTTTTCTGATGCTGTGTGTCCCAGTGGCTGGCTGAAACTTTGAAAATGGATCAGGCCAAAGTAGCCCAGAGGAGCACAGAAAAGGTGCATCAACAGTATCCAACCTGCAGACAGGATGAGGTCGGTGTTCGTCCTCTCAAGTTTGAAAGGACATCCTGCTTAGACCCTGCATCCAGGATTATAGCAGGTCATGCATTTTCTAGCTGGTGGCAGAAGGAGAGAAGCAGATGTGGACTTAATGACAGTTGTGCCAGCTGGCTTGTAATAGCAGCAGGCAAAAACCAGAGCACAAACGGCCCCAGATTCCATTTACCTGACCAACGACCCAGCTCAGCATTTCTGATGAAAGTCTCAGCACAAGCACCACAAGCTGTCGGCAACATTCTCATATATTGCATTAGCAAACCCAGGCACAATTCAGTGTGCACACAATGAGCTTCCAAGTTTGAAATGATGCAGCTGACGGGTGTTTAAGCACTAACCTCCTCCTCTGTGTTCCAAGGCTCAAGATTTATGGCGTTTTGTTCCATGAGCACTAAAGAAAAAAAATTCTAACTTTCGGAGCTCATTCCCATGTTTTCTATTAAGTCCATATATCAGTAAGTGTCATTCACCAATAAAAAGTCCTATTAGTCATGCTTCCAAGGAAGATGTCATTATTGCTGCTTCTTAAGCTACTGAATGATAGAAATCAGACCACAGATTTTGTTTTATCAAGTTTGAGGTATTTGCCAGTCTTGCTGATTAGGATATACTTCAACAGTACTTTACACGACTCTGACACAATTTCGTTATTGTGTCTAATTAAAAGTCTGAAGATTGCTATTAAATGAAAGAGAAAGAAGGCTATTACTAAATCAGTGGTGTAACCTTTGTGAGTTGCTTTTCATCTCCTCACAGACGTTACAATGAGGAAAGTTAAATGAAAACCAGAATAGGCAATACAAGGAAGTCATGTAACAAGCAACAGTAATCCATGTAGGTTATTCTCCCAAATGCCTACTCAGTGGTCTCAGATAGCTAATGTGGTTGAAATGTGTAATTCAGAGCTACAAATAGTATGTTTATAAATCTGGACATGTCCAGTGCACCTTGGAAACAGCTGTGTGGGGGAAAAAATAGCCAGCAGTATATCTGATTTCAGCTAAACAAGGTTGCAAACTGAATTATCTATTTCCTCTCACAGAACTGGAAGATACAACACTGCAAGGCTCCCAGTAATCATTTTAAATGTAAATAAATCTAATTAGGATTAGATTTTAATGGTAATCTGGGGATATTACATTTGCATTGGTTATTCAGTGCATTGATTTACCCACCTATATGCTACAACATTTAAAATGGGAATTAAGGATAAGGTACCATATGTTATGACTTTACATCTCCATCAACATTACAGGCCAGATCTTAAATATGCAACCTCTGATACAAAAACTACCTATGCATATGATTAATTTTGAGCATACTGTCTTGCTCTCTGAAGCTCAATACACAGTGCTTATGTTCTCCATTGAAAAGTCATGGTTATGTGGGATTCAGGCTTTAATTCCTTTGGTAGAAAATGTATTTACTTCATATAACATACTTATCCACAGATGCTTCAAATTACATCTATTCCACAAATAACCTCCAAAATCAATGCAGATATTTCTTGCTTAAACTCCAGGTTAAGATACAAGCCATATTCCTCATCTTTTGTTCTCATCAGCTGTTCCCCACACAAATCTAAATGTACAAAATGAATTTTCAAAGCCATTATTCTCCAATCATATCAAGGGTTAATTATTTCAGTAGGTTTGGATTTTTTTATCAGGCAGTGAGTGACTGTCCCTAGATATTTTCAGCAAGACATGACTAGCTAGCTTGGCCTCCCTACTATTCCCTTTCCTGCCTTTGGAAACCCAGAGCTGCTTCTTTCTCCTCATTATTCTCAACATCTTGGAGGTTCATTTTCTCCTAAAGATGTTATTCCTCAGACACATCCTTTCCTGAGACTGACTACTTGCTGGACATATTTTACTTTACCAGTCCAGTCACCCATCTAACAACTATATCCAAGCTTGTACACTGGGAAGAAGCATGAATTAAGTACAGGAATTGTAAGTGATCAGCAGCACCACAGCAGATGTGTCATTTCATCATCATCCAAAACCTTCAAATGTAACATCTCAAATCTTCCTCTCATATCCTGAGGGGATCCACTTTCATAACAATACTCTGTACATGACAGGGACAAAAGGAATGGGAAAAAAGGCACCATATACCATTTTTCTCTCTCAGGAGAGGAATGTCAAAGAATCGCACAACACAGAAACCTATTAAATTAAGGTACGTCTACCAGCCCTAATTACAGTACACTCTTTGAAACTGTGAAGACTTTCTTAAGGCAGCATTACAATGATTTCTTCAACTACAGATTGGTTTTGTCAGGTTAATTTTTATCAAGAAACAAAATCTCTACTTAAAAATAAACAAAATCAGACTGAAAATGAGTAAACATATTTCATATTGCATTTGGAGAAGCATATAGATTTTTATAAACTTCTGATGTCAAAACATATATCCACCGAAGGCTTCTCAGCAGTGAAACAAAAAACTAGCAGAATTTCATATCAGCTTCCCAAAATCTATTTGCTCAGCTGGCAGTGGCCATCCAGGCACCCTCTAACTGGAGAAGAAGGAACTGCACAGCATCTCACAGGCCACAGGATTTGGCATATGATCCTCTTGAAAGGCTAAGACAAGAATGATCCAGCTACTCAGATAAAACAACTACATTCAGGTGTAAGCAAAGCACTGCAGCATCTGCCTCTCCTCCAACAGACCAATATTTCTGCTCAACACTTTTTCTAGGCTAACTTTTGTCCTATTTTCATCTCTGAAGAGACTTCTCAGCCAAATGACATAATTAAATAATCTGTTGTGTCCTGAAATGTCAATTTGAAAAAAGAAAGACACACATGCTCAGACAGATTTATGTCACAGTCAGAAGGGTGAACTTCCAGCCTGTCCATAGCCCAATGCTGGCAAAGGTCCTCTGGAAATAATGGGAGTTGTGTGTGTCAGAGAAACACAGTTTTGCAGTTTTCAGTTTGCAGTTCTCCTCCAAGGTTATGTCAATCCTCTTTACTATGTTGGATACAAGCAGTAAAAGAACGGAGGTGTTTAGAAGATTTACTTATGATTTTAACTTCTTATCTGAGTCATCCAGGGATTTCTTGGAAATGATGACTAGATGCTGAAGAATAAAGGTAACCTAGGATTCTCTAGTGGGACTTTCCATCTCACAGTAGAGTTTAATGAAGATTCCAGTAGTAAATCCTAAGACTTTAACTGAACGCAAGGAAACTTATTTTTATACATCACACAGACTCTACTTTATAAGCTGTCAGTTTGCACACAGGCAACGAAAAGCCTTTTGGCTAAATACAGACATTGGGATAAAGTGTCAGTTAATAGCAATTTCATCCTGCAAGTGTTTTTGCCCATACAATCTAATGAAGAAAGATTATTTTAAGATTCGAGCACCAAAAAGGAAGGAAAAAGTGAAAAAGGAGAAAAGAAAAAGAACGACAAAGAAATCACAATGTTGCACAGAACTAAAACATCCAATTATGCTTTGATCCTGGTTTGAATTTTAAATGTTACTGTCATCATTATTTTCTATCACACAACTTCTTTCAGTGATTACTCGATATCTACGATATATGTCAAATTTACAGGAAAACAAGGCATGTTATAGGTAGAAGTAGTAGCTTATCTTGCAGACATAACAAAGCCCACCTCTCAAACTTTATTGAGAAGCCTGTCAACAAAGCAAATCAAGCACCAAGTGGAAATGAGGCATAATGCTTAATTCCCTCAATCAGCATTTTCTTGCTTGCCAGGAACACCTCTCTTGTATGGGCTGACAAGGTGCAAGCTAATTTACAGATCCAGGAGGAGTCAGCTATATCCAGATAGCACTGCTCTCACATTAATTAAGAGGAGACTGAAAAGTAAAGCTCACTCAGAAATGGTAGTGAAGGAAAAAAAACTCAGGAAAATGTTGACTGTTATGAAGAGCAAACGACAAAGCACTGGATCATCCTATCAGTCAAATTAGTGTTGTTTCCAGATTAGAGATTTCAGAAGTGTTACATCAAGCATACAGAAAAGGTTACCTTGTCTGGACCACGAAGCTGCCCAAGCTTTCTAGATGCTGTAAACACTTTCTGACTGAACTCACAACACAGCACTCGAGGTATCCAAGATGCTACTACTCAGAGCCTATAGAATTTATCATGTATATTGTGCCTCAATTTTACCTGTGATTTCTGCTGTTTAAAAATGAGAGTGCAGAAAAGAACCAGTTAGCATTTCACATCTCCTGCCTTCCACACTCTCCCAAAATGGGGTGCAACGCTCTGCTCCGGGCTTGAATTGAGGCAAGCAAATGCCCCGAGGATGAGGGCACCCCCATGGGTCTCACAGGGACCAGGCTGAAGGACTCTCTTCCTACCTGACACGTGGGACTATTTCCTATGACTTTTCTGGTGTTCTATGGCATACGCTGTCTAACAGTCTGTATTATTTAGTGTTTTCTAAAGCAGCTTTCAAAACTGTATTGTTGTGGTGACTGAACCCACCACAGGAATGCCCAGGGGGCCACAGAGCCCAGGTAAAGAAGTTTGGTGGGCTGGCTCCAAAGGTTACACGCCCCTCTGTGAGAACCGTTCCTCCCATTGAATTCCTGTGACCTGATGTAGGCTCGGTCTGTCTGATTGACAGTGGACAGACACCCCGTGTATCTCCTAAGCAAAGGCAGCCAAACCTGCCCTGCCCTTCCCTTCTTCCTATAGGTCACTGCTGTGTCATCCCCGCCTCCTTCTCTGTACCCCTTTTAAACGCACCCTGTGCAGTTACAACACAAGTTCAACTAATATTTTACAGGATAAAGAAAGTAATGGGATGAAAGTTAACCGAAACTCCCTACATGCTTTCAGAGCAGAATCATTAATAAACATTTGAAATAATACTGGTACCTCACTTTAAAATGAAATAACAAAACGAACACAGCCTTAATATTGCTTTTTCTTTGAAATGTATTTATTTACTCTAGCTAGCTAAAAGAAGGACTGATTTTCTTGCTCTCTCACCCCTTTCCACAAGTGATCAAAGATGTTTGTCATGTTTCAACGTTTACCCACAACAGCAGGGTGTACCTCAGCAGTCTGCTCGTTTCAGATCACTTTTGTCTGCTGGAGAGATGACTCCTTTAAAAAGAACTCAGAGTTTGGTAAAAATCAGGTCTTTCACTGACCCCTTCCCTATGGGTTCTCAGAGCACACAACCTTACTTAGATCCTGTTTTCCTTGAGAAGAGCATGCTGTTTTTCAATCTCAAACTGATTCATATCTTTCACATCATGCCTCCATGATACTAATAGTTTTAATAGTAAAGCGAAGAAAAACATTCATTTAGCAACACATAAGCTTTGGGTACAGTATTAAAGAAGAAAAATAAAACAAAACCCCATATGTTTTGAGTCGTCAAAGGATATGTGCATGACTTAGACATCACCAAAGCCTCTTCCCAAGACCAAGCAATCTGTGGCTTAAATTTACTTTTTCCTTTGCCTTTCCTTTCCTTTGGCCTGCTAGCCATCTCCTTCTCTTCCATTCTGAGCTGCTTCCCTTTCATGACACCACCCAGAGGCTCAAAAATTGAGATCAGCCTATATACATCATGTATGGATTTGCATAGTAAGATACGGCCTCAGCAAGAATTCACAATATGAGAAATTAGAAAAAGAAACTTCTTTTTATAATTCATTCTACATTTGATTGCAAAGTACCTACCTGAACATGTCTCCTAAGCCTTTCAGCATTCCTTTCTTTGCCTTAATTTTATCCTTCTCTTTATCTCGATCTTTCTTCTTTTCCTTTCCAGTTTTTTTTCTGTCACCTTTGTCTTGGCTTCCATTCATGTGTCTCTCTAATGAGTGGGATGGCTGGTCACTTGCTGTGGACACAGATTCTCTACCAGATCTTGAGCTCTCCTCTGTGTCTTCCTCCACTGAAAGCACATATTGAGAAACATCAGTGACATAAGAACAAACAACAAGGGCAGACTTTTTGGTATATTCCATGTATATAGTGTATTTTGAAGCAGGATATATGCAAAACCACAATAAACTTTTTTTTAAAATCAGTATCTGGTCACAAAGGGTTTTTCAAGAGTGTTCATTAGAAGTATTAAACTAATAAAAGCAAGGAATTCACCTTTGCAGACCATTCTGCAAAACATAATTTGTACTTTATGGGTAATCCGGATAATGTATGGCTTAATAAAGAGGATTAGTAAAGTGATGTTAATTGGCCCATTTTATTTCAGTATCTAAATCAGTTGAGGAGAGATTTGGAAATATCTGCAAGAAGAAACAACAGCAGTGCAGCATGCCTTGTCCATAAATTCTTAGTAATCTCATAAAAATATGAAAGTCATTAGGGAGTGTTAACCCTCAACACAAGCCATAACAGACTTTTTCTTCCTCTGTAAGTAACGTAATAGTTTTGTTACGCTTCTTCATTTCCCGGAGCCATTTGGAACACATCATGCACTATGATTGTTATTTTTGGTGGTATTCTTGGTTCAGATGGGGCAGCCTGGGAGGTTCAGGTGAGGAGATTTCATCCAGTGGAACAAGTAAAACCCTTTAAGGGCAGATAAAGTTCGTTCTCTGTTTCTAATCCAAGACCAGGAGTCCTAAAGCACACCCAAGGTTAGATTTAACAGCCCACATGTTTTTCAGAAAGTTTGAAAGAGAAATGACTAAAAGAAAAAAATCCACTGCAAACTGCTTCAGTAGCTCAGTAAGAAAGAAATTAAACACTTCAAGCTGGTGGGTCAGAATCCTGCACTGCACGGTTAGTGAAGCTGTGACTTCCCATGAGCTCTAACATTTTATATCATCACATTTAAGTGGGGCTCCAAACATCTCCCAGCTTCCCAACAGACTGCACAAAGCAGCAATTAGGATCACAGATGCATATTTAGTATTGCCTCCTGTAGTTCCAATGAATACAAAGGCTCCAAACAACTTTTGCAAGTAGAATTTGAAAAATACAGTCTTGCTTTACATATACACAGTCTATGGAAAATAAGAAAATTTTTGTACTCAATAAGATTTTGAAATCGTCATGGCTTATAGAAGGAAAAAAATTGGCTTTTAGTTTCACCATGTTTACTACTTCTTAATATTGTTCTGCTAATATTGCTGAAGATCTCAGCAACTCTTCTACAGCCAATAGAAGAGTGTAATTCTTCAGAAATTTCTCATATATAGACTACTGTAGAATATAAACTTGCTTTTCTTAGTCATCATTCATCTTCACCTTACAAGTAAATCATTGAACCTGAAAAGTCTACAAATCACTGACTGAAAGCCATTCAATATAATCTCTTCTCTCTCTCAGACATTTACTTGCAAAATATTCTTTATTCATTAATATTACAATCCATAGATGTGTCCAATAGACTTTTTGTATTTATTCACAAAGTATCAAGTTTTCTATAAATATTCTCCAGCCCTGGATGATCACATAAACATATTTCAAGAAAAATATACCAAGTCAGACACATCTCAACATTAATAACTATTTTTGAATCTTAACTAGTGCTCTGAAGTACAAACCATCAAGAAAATATAAAAAACAAACAAACAAGCAAACAAAAAACAATGACAAAAACAAAAAAAACCCCAAAATCAAACCAAACCAAACCCAAAAAAACAGGCCAGGCCTTGGCATTTAGTTCAGGACTGCTATAAGTAAAGCAGATGATATAACTTCTCAACTGTAGATACAGTTTTAATATTCATGCTATTGTATTTTGGGAAACTAATAGGTCCTATACATGCTTCTATACTTGCTGTTCCTGTACTTTTTTTGGTCCCAGCATTTCTTAATCAGTGTCTGGAATGATATTTAGTTATTATTAAAAGAATTGTGGAAAAACACTTTGGAATAGAGATGTTAATTTTTTACATGTTAATTTATAGCTACAATCTGTTCTAACTAGACATTTAAAACACTGTACTTGCAAACGAATATAATTAGTAAAAAAAAAAAGTATGAAATTTCTGACAAATTTTTAAGTCAACTGTTTACTTGGAACTTCACTGCAAGAATTTTAAAGATGAGTAAGTTTTGGCCTGTGTTTGTTCATACTCATATAACAATACATTAAATAAATAAATCATAAATATGTATTGTTTAGTGTGCTATGCTGAGTTGCAGAACAACTTGTCATAACAGTGGTTTAGGAAGGGTACTCCCCAACTTGGTGCGCCTACTGAGACTCTCCAATACACGTGCCGCTTGCTTGCTCCCCCTGCCTTCCCCTTCTCCCTGCAGCAGGATGGAGAGGACAACTGCAGGCACAAAAGGTAAAGATCATGGGTTGAGATGAGAACAATTTACTGGAAACAGCAATGAGATAAGAAAACCAGCAGTAACAGCAACACTACTAACAAAGGAGTGCACAAGGAAAGAATTATTGGCACGCAAGTTCTCACACCCGACTGCTCCCTCCACCACTCTACAGGACCTGGCAGGGATCCCTTCCCCTGTCCCTGGAAAATGATGTGAGGTGGTATGAAATAACCTCTGGGTCCTGGTCATGCCCCCTCCTGGCTACTGCAAAAGTCAACCCTGTCCTGGCCAGAATCAGGACACAAGGCTTTCGTTTATTACTTATTTTGCACATTCTATGAAGAACATTGTCTCCTTTCTACATTTGTGTTGCAATTAATATTTGTCTATCATACACAGTTTGCTTGCAATTAACTCAGTAGCTTAGACTGAGGCCTGTGAACTGGGATGCATGTTCTCCTGGAGTAAACACTGGGCTCTCTACTGGACTAAACAGATACTCAGTTTTCTTAAAAGGACCCAACATGAAGAAGCTTGTTTCACTTTTATGCAGCGCCGTCATCCTGCAATTAACATACACATAATTACTAGTGTTTAGAACAAATGCAAATGCTGCTCAATTGAAATTCAAACCCAGACTACAAATGAAACTTCTAATTTTTGTTATGTTGCAGTAATGACATTAGGTTACTGCAAAACGCAGGATGTATTTGTTTTGGTGCTGTTATTTCCTTTTTTTCCTGCAACCTCCTGCCTCCCCATTCAGGATGTTGAAGCCAAAAAATTAAATTGGAGTATACTTTAAACATCAATTAAACTGAACACTAGTGTCATTTCATGAACCACACGGTGCTATGGAGAACTACACAAACAGGTATTATGAAGCTATTCTCCTAATTAGCCCATAAAATGGAAAAGATGCACATGAGGAATCAAAGCTACTTAATGTGAAACTATTTTGCCACTAAGCTTCTAGGCCTCTTATTGTGATATTTAATACAGCCCTAGATTCCAGCAATTAAGATTCAGCAAAAGATTAGAAAGCTTTGTTGATCTCTCCCAATCAAAATGCCTTGTTCTTCTTCATGCCACTAAAGATAAACATTTTGCTTCTAGTCAGCTATTTAAAGTATTAAAGAAAAAACAAAAAAAGGAAAAAAACCCAGGAAAAATTATCTGCAAAAGCTGAACACCCACACCTCTTTCCACAAATGTTCCTTCTTTACAACCATTAAAACTCTCACACATCTTCTCAAATACTTAACATGTTACCTCAGAACCAGTCAGTGCCATCTGACTTTAATCCTACACTTAGTAATTTAATAGCACATTGTTCCAAGGACATTTATTAGAGTCAGGCCCTTTGTCACATATGCTACCTGTATTTTTTATGGCTTTTGTATATGGAATGATGACATGTTAGGAATTCCTCTATACAATATATTGCAGGGCTATTATTTGCTAATCCAAAGCAGGTCACTGTCTGGAAGACAAAGAAACACTTCTAGCACTGAAACACCTGGAGAAAGGCAAAAAAATTCCAGTAAGACAAATGGATCCAACCTCAAGGGCATCAGCAAATTGACCACCAGCATGTTTGCCTGGGTTTTATAATGAGAGAAAGCCACATTCTCATTTCAAACAATTATAGAATAATTAAATACAATTTAAAAAAACTTAGGCAACGTCGTTATGGCAGCAGTGAGGCATTAGTTACGTTAGAACCAGATTGTTAAACTCCTACATATTCATATGTGCCCAAACTTTGTCCAGCTGAAGACACCATTTGGTAAATTCTCTGGAACCTAAGGCCATATAGAATTTACACAAAGTGGAGCAGACTGCAGTGCTTTGAATTTTAATGCAAATACAGACGTTTTCAGGAAGAGAATCAACACAGGACTGGGACAGCTCTTAAGCTCCCACAGCCACCATGAGAAGCAGAAATCCTCAAGGACTGAATTCTGTCCAATCAATTTATTATATCTGCTTTTCTACTCATCTGCTTCTATGAACCTGGCACTTCAAATTTCTGGAATACTTCTTAGATGTTTCATCACCATCTGTGGAAGCTATTAGAACACAACTCAACAGAATGCATAGCTCTACACATATAGCTTGGTCACACTTTGCTCAGCCCTTCTTTACCATGTGGGATCTGACAACAGTTTTGCTCTTGCTCCCTCATGATATGAGATGGGTCTTGGTCCACCGGTGCGAGACAACTTCATCCAAACAGTATGAGGGCAACCCCATGACATTTTGACTTCAGACAGAAGGCTTTGTCTGGTTCCCGCTTGTGCTGGTTTTGGCTGGTGTAGGATTATTTTTCTTCACAGTGGCTTCTATGGGGCTGCGTTTTGGATTTGTGCTGAACACAGCGTTGATAATATAGAAATGTTTTTGTTACTGCTGAGCAGGGCTTACACAGAAGCCAAGGCCTTTTCTGCTTTTTGTACAGCCACAGTGGCAAGGAAGCTGAGGATGTATAGGAGGCTGGGAGGAGACACAGCCAGGACAGGTGACCCCCACTGACCAAAGGGATTTTCCAGACCATATGGCATCACGCTCAATACATTAAGTTGCAGGTAGAAGGAGGAAGTGGGGGACATTTGGAGTGATGCTGTTTGTCTTCCCAAGTAACAGTTACACATGATGAGGCCCAGTTCTGGAGATGGCTGAACACCTGCCCACCCATAGGTAGCAGTGAACTAATTCTTTGTTTTGTTTTGCTTCTGTGTGGCTTTTGCTTTCCCTATGAAGCTGCCTATATCTCAATCCATGATTTTCCAGCTTTTACCCATCCAATTCTCTCCCCAGTCCTGCTGGTGGGGGAGTGAGCAAACAGCTGGCTGGGGCTTGGCTGCTGCAGGGGTTAAGCCACAACACCGCTGCTCCCATGTGAAGGATCCAAAGGGCTCCAAATACTTCCTTGCTGCTCTCTATGCATTGCATCAACAAGCTCAAAACCCCTTCCCAGAATCTCATAAACCTATACTCACCTGGAAAGCACTTCATGACAACAGTTTTGCTATATTTTTGATCAATTGAAGTTAAACCATCTGTAACTTCTGGATAAACCTTGGATATCTGAAGCCTCAAACCAGGATATTACTATCAGTGGGCTCACATCAACAAGGCCTTCTATAAAAACATGGTCTTATGTCCCAAAAGACCACAGAGGCATTCAGTTTGTAAGAATGTGCAGAATCATTACACATTTTCTCATACCTATTCTTCTACTGACCACAAACAGATTGACAGCCAGCAGCACCACACCAGCATTTAGCCTCACTGCTGTGTTAAATTGTTAGGTGCTGGAAAAGCAAAGCAGAATTAATTCAATCTGTAACTACCTTTGAGAACAGTGACTGGCAAAATGACCTCCCTTGCAGCCCCAGAACACTTTTAAAAAGAGGCAGATTAAAAAAAAAAAAAAAAGCCAGAAGTTTTTAAAAAATAAAAGAGTGGTTACAGAAGTAACTTATAAAAGAATAGTAGAGAATGGATGCTTATGAAACAGAACTTGAGAAACTAAAAAACTTTTAAAAGAGAGTGAAAAGTTCCTTTTCAAGCCTTTGTTAGCATTCAGGCTAAATACTTTACTACTTCAACCTTTCCATCACCATCTTCATTCATAAACTTCTAACGAGCTGCAGGTTGATTAAAAAAAATTCTGCTGGTGTGTGACAAGTTGAAAGTAGTACAACATGAAGGTTAAAAATTCAATGATTTTAATACAACCCCTGATTGAGGTAATTTACCATTCATACTATTTTCATTCAATATGAGTTGTCATTTTACCAGCCCATTCTTACATAGTTCAATAATGATAAGGTTAGCTTTGAAGTGATTCTTTTATGTTAATGACATTCTCCACATGTTGGGTCATACTTCGGGTTAAAGAACTGAAAATGTAAATGAATGCCCATTAGGGTGGGTAATAGCTGATCATTAACTTTGTATTTTATTAGATCTGCCAGCCTTACTCACTCTAATTAAAGGACAGTGATTTCTTTTTATCCCCCCAACAATACAAATGACCTCTTTCAAAGTTAGATGCATATATTTTTGTAACATAAATTTTGTGGGTTTGCCTTTCTGCCTAAATTTTTTTTCTAGTTTACATTAGTACATTAATTAGCCATTTGACAGAAAATTTTCACAGTAATTTAAGTAAACACATTCCCAATAATCTTATTCTCTGATTTTAGAAAGGAAGAAAGAAAGCTGCAGAGTGTGGCGATCTGTTAAAGCAAATGAAGGGAAAAAGCCTAAAAAAATTGATGATGTTAGTTCTATTCTTTTAAAACTCTAAAATTATGTTCTACTACTTTAGTCACCTTCTAAAGGAACTAACCTATGCTATTAACATTCATAATGTAAAAGAATAGTTTACTTACAAGTTTCCATGCCTTCATCATCATCATCTGCTACAGGTTTATCGTATGATTTGTCTATGGCAGCCCTGAAGCTTTCATTGCAGCCTCGTCCTCGGATAATTCGTGGGCGCGGGCGGTGGAAAGGAATGTCACCGTTCAGAGTCACCTCAGCAACGGCTGTCTGCAGACTTTCTAACGAGCTGGATTTCTTCAGACCTAATGAAGGCCCCACATCTCTGGTTGGGGAACCTTAGTGATTTAAGGGGGGAAAAAAGTAATTAGAATTAGTATTGAGAACAGCATGCTTGATTATGCATATCCATCCTGAAAGTCCTTGGGGACACACTTAACATTATTCACATCATCTCTCAATAATCTGTAGGGAATTCTCCACAGATTTGTTGGTCTCAGAAGCAAATGAGTATGTCAAGTCACAGTCAACGAAACCGACAATGTTAGCAATGTCTGGCTTCTCAAATCACTGAAGAGAGACCAACATCCATGACTATTATTTTACACAATTTAAATGATAAAGAAATCATGGGGCTTTAAAAATGTAGCTCATAAAACCGGCATAGATGCATATCTAACGGCATCTAATAAAACAAGTAACTATTTTTGGTTTGGACAGAAAATTTCATCTGTACGAGCAACTGATGAACAGAGAGCAGATTATGGGCATGAATCCTACTGTGTTTAGAGTAACAGTCTTGCAAAGTAGCCAGACCTCTGGCTTCAAGGAACATGCTATTTGTTTGAGTTTTAAAGACTTGCATCAAATTGCTAACAATTTCATAATTAAATGCTTCTGAGAAGTATCAGCTGACTTGCTCAGATTTTGTGAAATTGCTTTACAATAATATATGGAAAGGAGCCAATAAAATGGGCAATACCAGTTATCCAGCTGGAAAATAAACACACTTCTGGCAGCCACGAGGAGTGACTGTTTGGGCAGCACTACTACACCTGGGGCTGGGGGCAGCTCTTATCACTGCAGCATGGCCGGAGATGTGCCAAGGAAGCCCCAGGCAGTGTTCTGCTAAAGCCTTTCTCCATCCGGACTTTTCTTCTCAGGTTTGTGGGTTAAAAGTATAGCCTTTGTTCTTAGATAACCACTCGGCTGCAAATCACCTCACAACTGCACAATTAGATCTCATACTAAAGTTAAAACTGGGAAGAATCTTTCAGGGGAAAAAAAAAAGCCACTACATTTATTTGAAGTGATTTTATTCAAAAGTGCAAGTGCAGTCTTTGCTACATTTTCCATAGGACTTGGGACTGGAAAGCAAGATGAGGTGGGACAACATCATCATGGCTACATTTCCTGAAATTATGAGACCAGAGCCCTATAATATGAAATTCGCGCTTTTTCTCTACCCAAAGGGAGCACAACTGGGTAACAGCCTACCACCTGGGACTGGGGCACCGCAGCCCACCACAGCTGATAGGCTGTTACCCAGTTGACATTAGTATCCTTATCTGGCAGAAATAAATTTCACAGCCAGCCACCACTGAGAGCCAGAGCCAAGGCTTGAATCCCCAGGAACACCAACCCTATGAATGGCACATTAGTAAACATAGGTGTGAATGAAGGTGTAGTAGAAGAAAAGTACCTCTTTTAAGCGTTTACCTCAGAAAAATACAAAGTTCTGAAGATGATTCCTATTCTGGTAGATATTAGGAGACAGAAGGGAGACAGCATCTGTCACTGCTCTTTATGAAAGATATGTGAAGTTACCTTAAATTGGGGAAAACTGCTACTGCACTACTAAAACTATTCAGTATTAATTGGGGAGGAAAGGGGGTTGTTTGCCCCACAGAAGAGATGCTGAATAGCAGCATGGCAAATTTTCTCCACATCATTTGCTACCTTGGTGTGAGATGGAGTAATTTTTTCATTCATTTACTATTACATTAAATAGTAATTCATTTACTATTCAGCTATTAAAAGTCGGAGCAATTACATTAAACTGAAATCCCTCAGATCAAATAAATTCAAACAGCAGCTGTCAAAGTATTCCCCTTCAGCTGCCCTACTGATAAGATTAACTTGTAAACAGAAAGAAACCAAAAATCTACCCTCCCAGATCTACACAACTCCGGCAGTTTGGTTCTCCCAGCAGCCTGTAGTGATGCTACATGGACCCTTGGTCAGAAATAAATGCAACCCAACAAATGAGAAATTTTATCTTCATGAATTCCCACCTCCTAGAAGAAGCCACCCTCTCACACACAGCCTGTACTTATTGGAGGGCTGAGGGTCGTGAGGATGGCTGGGGGCAGAGCCCAGGGCTAGCTGAGACCAGGGAGGGTTGGTGGCTTCCCAGCTGTGCAAACAAGTTGCAGTCTGGAATCACCAAACTTCTGAACATGGCCCGAAGCCTAAGGCGAGCCTTTCACAGAACATTCTCTCTGCCAAGTAAAAGCACTCCAATTAAGACAGTGTCCTATAAAACTGTCCACTTTCTACTCTGTGTTAAAATCTGCTATTCCTCCACTAATGCCTGCAGTATACAAGAAATGAGACTTTATTTTGCTTTTTACTTTTGAAGATTGTAATTTTTTTAAAGTTGTCTATAAGACAGAAAAAAAAAAGAATGCAACATCTTGGAGGAAAAAAGAAGAGGAAATGGGACAATCATATATAAACCAGCTGTTTGACAGATCCAATTTCATATACAAAAGGGTGTCCTCTTACATGGCAACTTACTGTAAACTTCCTTATTCCACATTCAGCTTTGCAACCTTCCAAATGAAATGCTCATATATCGTTTCCTAATTACTGAGTGGCGCTTTTTGTAAACAGTAATTATAAAGAAGGCATTTATGTGCCCATTTGTGTTCATAAAGAACATTTTAAAAAAAATCCACTTCCTGACACCCAATACAGACCTTTGTGAGAACTGTATTTATGTCAGTTGTGTTTTCCCAAAGGATATCCCATCTGGGATATGACCTAATGTTGAGTACTGTAAAACTCATAATGGATTACATAAATGATAAGAATATTTATTTAACTTGGGTGGCCATGAACACAAATGTGAACAGGTTGCAGAATCTGAAGTGGGGAAATCTCCTTTCACAAGCAATTTAATCAGTGTGATCATAAAGCTACGTATATTTTAATACCTTCACTATCTTCTATGGCTACTTCATAGCAAATCTACTATTCTCAAAATATACAGTTAGGTGTCCCTGTAAATTGAGTGTGTTAAGAATTTATTACTAGAATTCACCAGTCGGAAAGTGAGTTGTTTACCCATAATCTGGTAAAAACCAGCAAACTTTCTTTAAAATGGATTCTGTTTAAAATTTATGAGTCACATCAAAACGTTGTTTTCTAAATACAAAAATGTCAGCATTTTCTTCCAGCCTTTACAGCACTGGTGGTAATCATCAGAAGTGTTATCTGCTCAGAATGAGTTCTACTTCTGTTTTGACACCAGAATTTAAAGTAGAAAAAAGGAGAGGAAAAGACACATCTGCCTAAAGCATATTTATATGACTGAGGATGAAAGGGATTCTTTTATCATTTTCAAAATTTGAAGTTTATCAAAATCTCCCTTTCCAACGATTTTTCTTAACAAATATCCTTTGAGGTAGATTCATCCCTCTGTACCCCAGCAGTCTTCCTGCCGTGACTGCCACCATGCATCCTCCTCACAGCCCGTCCATCTCGCGAGGGCTTTGTGACATGCCAAGCACAGCCCCTGCCCACCACACATGCACCTCCTCTCCCAGTGTCCCCAGCTGGCCAGCCCTCGGGGACAAGGGCCAAGCCTTGCCCTCCCAGCCACCCCTCGTTCACGCGAGACGGCGCAGGCAGCGCGCGCGCCTCTCCCACGGCACGGACGCCTACGAGATTCTGAACACACCGACGTCGCGTGAAGCCTGTGTGCTGCTCCCTATCCCAAGCCCTTTGTTTCTCCCTTGTGCTGACACTGTTTAACAACTGTGCCTCCCCTTATCTCACCCTAAGGTAATTATTTATACAGTGACACAAATCTGCTTGGGTGATTTGCAAAGGCAAAGCTCATGGTGTCAAGGGATGTATGATGTTTTGTCCACTGGCTAATTTTAGTCTATAAAGCAAATTTTTCATCAGCACATTCTTTTAAATCATTTAAAATGACAATTTTTTTTCTTTCTGAAACATTATTTTTATGAGCTGTCAAGTCAAATGCTACCTGCAACTGATGCCAAAAACTTCTATGGATTTCATTAAACCAGTTTTGCAAAGGCATAAGGTCTACTTTCATAACACTTTCTTGAAGGACATTATCAGTGAGTCTATTTACTTAGTAACATCTGCTCCATTACATTTGATAAATTTTTCCATTTCTAGTTCAGTTCAGACACTAAGAGATTAACACTTCATCTGGGGAAGGCAGGGGAGGAATAAAGCAAGAAACTGCATCAAAACCAGTTTAATTCTGATTCCATTTAATAAAAGTTTAATTAAAAAGCATTGTGTAAAAATAAATCAATAAATAATTTAAATAAATATTATTTGATTTTTTTTCTTTTTCATTTTCATAACATGCACATGGAAAAATAGCCACCTAGAGCTACAGTATGCCTGGGACTCTATAAATGAACCATGCCCAATTGCTACTGAATATACTTCTAACCTCTAGGATGAACTGTAAACACTGCAAGGAATAGGTACTTCAAATGAACTATAGAAAGAAAAATAATTTAAAAACCATTACAGTGACTAGGGCTGGAGAGTTCTGTGTTTTCCTTTTCAGCCAATACTATTAAATCCAACTGTGACAGTAACAGAGGGGTTTTTTTATCTTTTCTAAAGTAAATACATGTTGAAGTTTTCTGGCTTCTAGAGTTCATTAAAGCATAGTTCACCACACATTTGAAGCTTTTTTTTTTTCTTAGAACCAGATAATTTTTAAGCCAAACTACAGTAAGTGGTTTGTTTAACAGCCACATCCATCTTCAGTAATGGGAGATATCCAGTGTTTATATGTAAAAACTGGTTAAAAGCACGCAAGATAAATAAAATAAAAGTATAGCAAAAGGTGTTTTCTTTTTTTCCAGCCATTGAAAAAATTTTCCAGCACATTTGCTGTGCACAAAATATGTAACTGCCTAGTCCAGACAGCATGGTCATGCTCTTTCACCCAAGTTGTCGACTTGTCTGTTTTTTTGGAATTTAATCCATGTGTTACACATAAAGAAAAACTACACTCAATTCATACCACCCTATACTGATACCACCAAAACCACTACACCCTTTTAAAACCTAAGCATTGTATTTTACTAAAACACACAGGATTTACACCATTATAATCACATCCCATTCAACTATGCATGTTAATAAGAAAATGAAAAATAATTTACAATAATTTTGAGTTAGGTCTTTAACTTGTTATGTGAATAATGCTCAGAGGTAAAGGCAGCTCCTAAGCACCAATTATTATCACAACCATTAACACAATTCATACATTCACACTCTGATGGCTTTAATCCTTTAAAACATTCATACATTTTGATTTTGTTTACTCATTCTTTTTTTGCAAAGTTGCAAGTCTGTGGCCATATTCTGCAACGTTTTAAAAGCTAGAAGACTTATCTGTTCAAATAAAAATTATAATTTTAATCACTTGATTACTTACAGCTTTTCAGTATTCCTACTCATGTTACACAGTCCAGTTAAACAGAGATGCAGTTGTGAATTAGTAAATATAAATTCTGTATGGAATGCACTACTCCTCAAATCATACTAAAATAAATAATATTTTCAGGTTAAAAAGGTGAATTGTTCCTAATTAGAGCTAAGTAATTCTACGGTGTCCTCTGGATCTAGCCTAATTAAAATAGCATTCCATAGGTCAAAAGCTAACTTTTATTAATAAATCATAAAGGTTCATAATTGCAGTTGGTGCATTATTTTAATTACCAATAAAAAAAATATGCCTTGAAAGCTATTTCTCATTATCATTTTGTGAAACATTACAATGAATGGTATGTGGAAAAGATTCTATTTACATATTCTTTTGTTCTGTTACGATGCTCACGTTTCAGCTCCAAAAGCAAATCAACTTGCACAAATAATCTTCAACTCAATGCACAACATGTATCTGATGACCACTTAAGGCAAAGGCAGCAGTTTTCTAATTAAAATAATTATTTTCAAGCACTGTGTTAGCACTGTAATAGCCAAACACTCGACTCTTCTAAATCATGTCTCTGTGCACTACAGTTTGAAGCTATGAGGAGATTTTCCAAGATTTTTTTTGAAAGGACAAAAAACCCCAAACAACTCTGAATATTTATGAGTTTAAAGAGTAGAAACAGGTGTCTGCCTACAATCACATGCATGACCTGGCTGAATATACTACCCTAGATACTTATCTCTATAGAAGATTTTCTTTTTCTGTACGACTTGATTATTCACAATAGAAAGCAGCCATGCAAGTACTGGAATATTCATGTTTTCATGCAATTTGACTGGCACTTCTGTAATTGTGGTAAGCTGCTTTGACCAAGGTTTCTATAGCAACAGCCTTACTGTCAATTCTTACCTGTTTTCTGGTCATCCATTGTACTGAGCTTAGTCTCGTCAGCTACTGTTAAAAGGTAAATGCATAACGGTTAGCCCAGTTAGTGCCCATGCCCCACATGCACTCAACATTCCTTCTGCTTTGCGTATTTTCTTTTCAAGTTAGGGGACCTTAGAAATATCCTACTTCATGCAAATAAACTGCAAGAGTAAGCAAACATTCTGGGTAGAAATGGCAGCAAACTAGTAACCTTCATGCAGTGTCAGTCATGTTCACATCACAGGCAGGTACAGTATGTTATTGACACGTTAGCACACGGCAACTAGTCAAGACAAGCCAATACCTCCAACCTGACTGTACCCTGAGGAAGTTTGTGGATCAGGGATTGTAGGCAAGACATTCACAACTATTGTAAAGGAGGGAATTGCATCATATTTTATTATTCTGAGCAGGGAATTTTGTGTGTTTAAACCATCAAAACTCACTGTGTGAGGTTACTAGAGTCTGCACTTCAGTATGTAAATTCAATGGCAGAAAAATTGATGGGCTTGTTAGCAATTACTTACTCTCAGTTGGTTTATCAGTTAAAATGGTCACAGTGGTTGCCTGTCTTAGCCGCTGCTACTTTATAGGGCTTCTGATATAAATATTAAAACTTGGGTCTCAAACAGATGTCAGACTAGTCTCATTTTCTAGTTCTGAATTCATCTACAAAATGAGAGACTATGAAGGACTTTTAAGGCTAACTGCATTATAATCATGGACTGAGAATAAACCGGGCTACCCAGAACTACAGCATGGTACAGTTTTACACAATTGTTCTATATGGATTGGTAAATGCATTTTTCACCTCCATTTTAATAAATACTGTTTACTACGTTTAGGTATAACCATATACTTTTAGGTCTACAATATTTGAATGTATGGACATTTACAAATAACAAACAACACCCAGGCCACTTGGCCATTCAAGTTAGTACTTTACTACCCACAAGTAGACATTATGTGCAGTACTACTGCACATACACAATCTGTTTGAAATTACAAAATCTGTATACTTACAACATGAAAACCAGGTTCAAATAAAAAAAAATTGAAAAAACGTCACTCACTACCTAGATCCATGCTTTTGGATTTTCGTGTTTTAACAAACTCCAACTGACTGGCATCTGAAAATTGCTTTGTACGCTTTTCTGACATGCTCTGGCGTCCAAAACCCTCTCGCTGGAAGGCAAGTACTGGATCAACATCTGGACTAAGAGTGCTGTAGGAAGGGAAAAAAATCATGCGAACATTTATCAAGATCACGCAACCTTACACTCTTCAGAGAAAATCATTTATTTAGCACGTGACTTCTATCAATGATAAAGTGCACAGTCTTAAATACACCACTGCAAGTATGCAGTTACACACACGATGGGTTTGTTTAACTGCATTAAGCAATTCTAGTTAAAAAGTACCAAGAATTTCACTTAAAGCTTAAACGAAAGATATACACATGTGGTGCACTATACATATTCTATCAGAACGTAAAGTCCAACACAGGAATAATTTGTGGGAGAATAAAACAGTTCTTTTTTCTTCCTGAGAAACAAATTTATTCTATTGATAGAAAGTTATCTGGTTTGTCTTTATTGAAAAATGTTTTTATTAAAGCATAAATAGAAACAGTCCTGCCTGAAGCCCACAGAGCTTTCAACTTCTTAATTTACAAACTTTGCATTAAAATCTCTCTCCATATGTGAAATTTCTTGTCAATTTTTCACAGCTTCTCCTGCTTTTAACCTGGCTATGACAAACAACCATATTTTTACTCATTGCTTCCCCACAGAGCAAGTTTTGCCACAATAGATCCACCACTGAATCAGAAAAGGGGGCAACTGTACTGGGTTTTTGTTTCTTCTGCAGGTTTCTAAAGTGACCTCAGCTCAGTGAGTCAGGTTTTCAGCGAGCTGCCTCAGAAACATGCTGAAGATAGATTTATTAATGGTGCTCAAATACTGGCAGAATCATGAGTGCAAGAATGCAGGCAAAATTTGGTGTTCAGGCTAAAAACATTTTTTAAAAGGCAAGATTGCGTGCTGCTAATAAACAGTATGAAAGGAAATTCACAAAAAGATCTTCTGGCTCCTAGAAAGATGGAGAGTATATAGCTCTCTATTTCAGCTGGCACAAAAAGAAATCAAAAGCACAAAATACTTTAAAAAAGCAGTCTTTTGGATCATAGTTATCTATCCTATAGGTAAATGATCCCTCAAGATCCCCTCTTTTAATATTGTTGTACTTCAAGATAAGGAAGTTAACTGTTTTGTCACTGAGATCTCTAAATAGATCTCTAAATGCCATTCAAGATACTGTGTTCATACATCTTACTGTTTAGTACCATGTTTCAAAAGAATTCTTTTTACTGTAAAGGCTAAGTATAAAACACTTCTCATTCCTAGTGAGAAACAGGCAAATAGTGAATTTCTGCAAAAAAACCCATATACTTTCAAATTCTGTAACATGAACATGTTTATGTATGCCATGTACTATAATTTAGAGAAGTATCTTTGATAGAGATACACCTGGGTATCAGGCAAAACAGTGAAAAAAAGGTAAGGAAAAGTGTCCAAAGTCATAAAGTACTGTAAAGGATGAAAATCACTATCCTCGTTCCCAGGCAGCCAAAAAGAAATTCAGTCTAGTAACGGCAGATTTACAAGTAATAAGATATGTGCTTGTGACAAGCATATAATACTTCAGTGTGAGCTGGATCAGAGCTTATGTGAATAAAGCCAATGTCAAGTGCCTTTTGACTTTAATGTTTCTGGCTCAGGCTCATAATGTTTTACATTTAATTACTGCAACTATTTCAGAGATGCCTGCGCAATTTAGCAATGTTCTGAAGCATATGCTTAAAAGCTCTGATGAATCAGAGACCAAACTCAAAAATAACTATTTAGTCCTAACATTCACTCCCACAAAATAGTGAAAAAATTATCTCAACATGATAGAAAGATAAAACAGACAAGGCCAATATACACATCTAGCATTTATAGCAGTGCAACATGTAGCTGAGTAAGAACCATCTAAATCTGAAAACGTCCTCCAAAGTGACTCAAACTGAACTTACAGGGTTTCAACACCTTTCATGATCAGATCATAATTGACTTTCCCAAGGCCACACAGAAGTTTCTGGCTCCCTGCTAGTCAGCCCTGTCTCTGAAGGCCAGAAAAATGTGGTTTTACTAAGTGAGAATTTTTTTCCAGCAACATCTGTTAGCACAGGCTCACGTTTGTTAAAATGACTGGCTTCATCTTGCCGAACAAAATGTATCCTGTGACACTTTCTTCAAAAAAGATGAACTTATAAAATTATTTGGTTTGGCTATATGCTTCTTTTTTCATAGAAGCTTGCTTTGATCCACCTATATAAAACTTCCAGTAGAGCAGAATATCATTTCCGTGTAAACCCAGCACACACTTATATATTGAGCTTGAAGTCCTAAGACTAGACTAAAACTCCAATGTAAAATATAACCTGAAAAGGACACTGCAGGTCCCAGAGAGAGCAGTAGGGTCTGGGCATGCCATCAGCAACTGGGAATTTGGAACCCAGCATTTCCACAGACACCACTTTCAGAGACTTTCTTTCTGTTTCCCTGATCTGCCCCTGTCACACCTCCCTTCCACACATACTTATTACAGGAATTATTATTACATGTTTGCATAGTATCCTGCACTCTAAAGGTGCTACTTAGCACCTTTATTTGAGCCTTATGTAGAGTTCTGAATTTTCATGTCCTGCTTTACTTCTATTATTAATGACCCATGAGTGTGTTTAAGTAATTAAGGAAGGAGTGGATCACAGGAATCTGAATGCATGCACATTGTCTGAAAGTATTCAAAAGTCCCCATGAAGAGCCAAAACTGCAAAAGCCAATGAGCACAGAGGAGGAATTAATGTCCCTAAAAATGCCTCATTTTAATATTTTTCAACTACATCAATAAAAGACGGAAGGTGAATTTAGTGCAAGTCATTAAGCAATGCCAAATGCAATTTACTATATTCTAGAATACTTAACAAATAAGATTTCTGGAATGACAGCTGATCCTTAAAAGAATGTAACCGTCTTCTGACCCTCAATGTTATTAAAATTCCATTTATTAATCCTGTCTTATTGCCCCTTTGTTTTCATAACATTTTCATCAAGGATTAGGGAGATATTGTGAGGCTGAAAAAGCTTACATTTTCTTCTGTGATTCAGAACAGCTGCCATTCTTGTTTGGATAACCCTTCATCCATATTCTTAGTTTTACCCTTTGTGCCTTCCAGCAACATCGCACAATGCACCTTCGTTTTACAAGTCTTCCTTCATCCATTAGCAACAGGAAATTAATGCAACGATCTAATTCTATTGCTATTTACTTTTTTTTTACAAATAGAATACATTAGATAGTAAAGCATGACACTGATCTCTTTTAAGTGCCATTGTATCTGAAGACCTTTACAGTTTCTCACACACACACTTAAAATTTTTTCAAGTGTGATCAATTCCACAATATCTAATCCCTGTTTTCTTTACTGTTACATCATTTACAAAGAAGTATATGAAAAGCAAGACACACTGCAGAAGTCAATGTAAAAGCATCTGCAGTTTTTGAATGGGCTGTAACTTTATTTCATAGGATTTTGCTCACATTCAGCTAAAAATACTCTCTCAGAAATAAGCTATTATGTGCAGGTTTGAGTACTATTCTATTTAAATGTCTTAGATTCTCAGCTCTAAAAGCTTTTACAAAAGACAAATGGACTTTTCATGGACCCAGATTATAGGTATGACTTGTCCATAAGAAGAACTGCAACATCAAAAAAAAGTAAATGAGAATGAAAAAATTACATTTTCGTACAGTCATTAAAACAGTGCTTAAAATACAGAACTCAATTCCTGGATACAAGATGAAATAAACCAGTTTAAAGCAGAGAAGAAGCTGACAGGTGCATATCAGCTGGCGGGTGCTATTGCCGTTTTATTAAGATATTGCTGACACATTCATAACAGGCTCAAGAGAGAAGAAAAATAAGAAAATTCATGTACTTCACATCATTTGTGGTAATTATCTAGCTTCAAGAAGTGGCAGCATACAGAGGTGGGCTTTTATTTTGCTATTACTATAGATAATTACAGGACTTGTAAATTAAATCTTAGATCTGTATTAATTGTACTAACTAAGCAATAAACAGTATTTCTTTGCCAGGAACTTAAGCAAGTCAATAATGGAGCTCAATGCATTTCTCATTAAGACTCTTACATTAAAATGTGTTAAAGTAATCGGAGAGTCAACCTAAGACTCACAAAAATTATTTTTACTATGGATTAAACACATAAAGTTACTTTCCATAGTTTAAAATGTGGAACTGTTACTTTCTGTATATTTGAATGTAGAGCTATTACAGTACACAGCCTTTGCAAATCATCTAACAATATGAACAGTAGTTCTTCACACATAATGAAGAAATCTCAACTAGTTCTTTTTGCACAAGCATTAACACAGAGACAAAACAAGGAGCTTTGACCTCTAAGTAGATTTAAAAGATCTGTACATTATTAGGAAAAGCAAGAAGTATACAGAAGTATTGAGATGCTCCTAGATATACAATGGAATATAAAAGTAAAAAGTTTGGTTTTTAGACTTTGAAATATTTACAGTGAGGTATATAAATTACAATTTCCAATCAGTCTTTCATCCTTTATAAACTCAAGTGTTTAAATTTTGCAAAGCTTTTTTTACAAAAGCTAGGTCAGTTGGCAATTAAATTACAATTAAATCATCAAAATACCACAGCTATGGACTATCTAAGTAATATTTCCACAAATGTGCTTTAACACAGCAGAAAACTGCAACCAGAAGTATTTGTACCGACTGTCTCCCTGAAACAGGGACAATTACCAGTTTGAAAATAGTAAAATCCAAATGTGATAAAAAAGAATTAATATTAGCAGTAGCCAAAAATGTTGCTAGAGGAAAAGATGCAACTACAGCTCTCTCTTTTTTCCTTCCACTAAACCATGCTCTTACCAGTCTGTTGACTCATTAATTGCAGCTTTAGCCCATCCAGCAGTATCAACAGTGCCAAACCCGACATCATCATGGGAACTGGATGATGACTGGTCAGAGAGATGAGGAGGAAGGACCGACAGTCTGTCATCTTCAATAATGACAGTGTCATCCTGGGGCATGTTCACTGTTGGAGACAGCTGATATTTACCTGGACAAAAGGGAGAAAAAAACCCAAAACTAAATAATGGCAGCGTGCAGAGAGTGCCTTGAAAAATATATAATCACAGACGATGAAAGGTAATGTCAAACTGCAGTGCTACTGATAAGAGTGACACAATGCAGATAATAAAATTAACTATGTCTCACTTTGTACCATCTTCCTGTGCAGAGGTCTGAAAAGTGATGCACACCACTTGTTCTGTGGCCTACTGCCAGACCGTAGGGTCACAGAAGAGTTGAGGTTTGAAAGGGACCTCTCTTCTGGTCCAACCCTTTCCACTCAAGCAGAGACACCTACAGCCATCTGCCCAGGACCCCAGACAAATTGCTTTTGAGTATTTCTTCTGCACCATCTCTGCTGAGGACATCTCACACTGAAAAAGTGTTTCCTGATGTTTAGAGAGAACTTCCCATGTTTCTGTCTGGGCCCATAGTGTCAAGCCCTGGCTGAGGAACTGCTGAAAAGCACCTCTCCCAGAAGACAGTATCTCCTCTTGTATCACACTGTTTGGTAGAAACAAAGAATGAGTTCCACAAGGACTAACAGAGGCCATCACTCTTCCTCATCTGAGTCTGTCCCTCATGAAATGAGAAATTGTTCAAGTGATGCTGGGAAGTGGACACATGCAAAATTTGGAAAAAAAAATTACCGAATTCTGTTGTCAACAAATTCAAGTAAGTTTTAACACTTTTGTTAAAACACTTAAACAAGAACCATCACATACATAATAGGGACATTATCAAGACTCAACATTAGTCTGCTCAGTGGCAGACTTCATCAGGTAAATTTGTGAGAGTACAAGTTAAAAGATGGTATGATCTTACCAAAACAATTAGTAAAATTGTCACATCTCACAAGAAGAAACACACTAGCTTAATCAACCATTAATCTGACAACAAATTGTAAATTAATTTAAAACTATGATGCACCAGAGTAATGTATCGCAAAACTTCTATTTCCATAATTTAAACTGCTTCTATGGACGCACCAATTATTTCCACACTTTATTTTCACTATAGATATGGAAAAAATGTGAAGAATTAGGGGAAAATAATTTTTTCCTCTTTTCTGGGAAGGTTTCAGTTACCATCACTACCTTTGCATGCAATTATTAAAAAACAAACAAACAAAACCCTGTGTGTAAAGAGCTAGCTACAATCCTCACTGCACTAAATAACACACATTGTGCATCTTTCTGGAGAGGGGAAAACTGGCTTCAAAAGGGATCATTAAAGAAGGCTGAAAAAGTGGCTGGAAGAAAAAGGTACTCCATGGTGAACGTCTCATCACTGTCAAACTGAAATGAATGTATGCAGTTTGCATAACAGTTGATTTCTGCCCAGCAATAGTTCCTTTGATGGACAGGTTAATGTTTAGCCTGGTAATGTACTTCTTTCCAAATATAATGCCTACAAGACTGTTAACTCTGTAGTTAATAACGTCTCCAAAGAATTGATTGTGAAAAGGTATAACCTTACGGCATTCGGCAGATTGAACTTCCCATTTGGGAGGCTACAGTAATTCAGTAACACTTTTAACTTTTCACTACCCTTCTTTATATCTGACAAGGGTGAAGACTGACATTTTAATAGTTGCTTTGGAATTGAGGAGAAAACCCATCTGACGTGCCTATGCTTTTCATTGCAGATGAAGCTAAAAACAGGTGAAAGGCTTCACCTCCAGCAGATGGTTGGACAAACCTCAGCACTGGACTCAATACATTCTTTGTAGAGAACTCAGCTGAAGTGGACAGAAAATATCCCTGGAGAATTAATTCCGCAAGTGTTGTGAGAAACCTTACAAGGAAACATCAAAGAAACTTCAAACCCAGTAATCTTCAGTATATTTGACTGATCTACAAATCTAAGGCATTGCTCGACCTGTCTACAAACCTCTTCAAGAAAATAATTTCCCTCAGGCTAGAAAAGTGCTATTTAGACTCTGTGAAATTTAGACACTGACTATACTTCAAGTCCAGTTTTGCATATATTAATTCAACTTCAGTGAGGTAATCTGTAATAACATAAAGTATTTTGGACACTTGTGGTGGTTTGACACTGGCCCAATGCCAGGCACCCACAAGAGTCACTCGCTCACCCTCCCCTGCCACAGCTGGGCAGAGGAGGAGAAAAAAATTAACCAACACTTCATGAGTGAGATAAGAACTGGGAGACAACACTTCAAGGGCAAAACAGGCTCAACTTAAGTTGCAAAGTGAATTTATTACTAACAGAATCGGAGGAGGATAATGAGAAGTAAAATAAGCCTTTAAAAACATCTTTTCCCCCCAGCCCCTCCTTCCTTCCCACCGACAGCACAGGGCGACAGGGCGTGGGGGTTTTGGTCAGTCCATCACTGCGATTGTCTTCTCCCGCTCTGGCAGAGGAGTCCTTCCCCTGTGACATCGTGGGGTCCCTCCCACAGGAGACAGTTCTCTGTGAACTTCTCCGGCGTGGGTCCGCTCTCATGAGCAGCAGCCAACGCGCACCTGCTTTGACGTGAGCCCGTCCCCCCATGGGCACACAGTCCTCCCAAAACTGCTGTGACCTGGGTCTCTCCTTCCACGGGGTGCAGTCCTCCAAGGACAGGCTGCTCCAGCCCTCTCTCTGCTCCAGATCTTCCACTGGATCACAGCCTCCTCCAGGCATCCACCCACTCCAGCACGGGCACCTCCCCCATGGGCCGTGGGTGGATCTCTGCACCCCCTGTAGGTCCCCACGGGCTGCAGGGGCACAGCCGCTTCACCATGGTCTTTACGACGGCCTGCAGGGGAATCTTGGCTCCGGTGCCTGGAGCACCTCCTCCCCCTCCTTCTCCACTGACCTCGGTGTCACCATGTTGTTTCCCTCACATGTTCTCACCTTCTCCTCTTCTCTGACTAGGTGCAAAAACCTTCTAAATTTGTTTTGATTTTCTTCTTAAATATGTCATCACAGAGGCATTACCAGCCTCTCTCATCGGCCCAGCTTTGGCCAGCAGCAAGTCCATCTTCAGAGCCATCAGCCATTGGCTCTGCTGGACATGGTGGAAGCTTCCAGCAGCTTCCCACAGGAGTCCCCTTTGTGGCCCTCCTGCTACCAAAAACCAGGCCGTGCCAAACCAACACAACACTGTACTAAGCAAGGTAAAACATTCTCCCTTTCAAGTGTTTGTCATCTCAGGACAATGATGCTAAAATTTCTTGGACAAGTTACCAATCTAAAGAAGAACAGCCTGAGGACCACACCAAACTACTGGGCAAGAAGGGTTCCCATCTGTGTGTGCAGAAAAAGAAGCCTCAGAGCTCTGTTACCACATGGCTGATCTCCAGGTCTATGAGGATTTTCATCCTAGAAGGAAAAATATGCCAAGCAGCATATTTCAAAAAATATTGTACACCTTCAAACCTATTATACACCTATAATACATCAGAAAATAGTCTGGACCTGAATTAAAGCATCAACATAAAGCACTCCAAAAAAACCCTGAGCACACACAGTACATAGTATGAATAACAGGTTTACTCACGAAGAACTAAACTGTTCCAGGTCCTTTTCAATCTTGAAATTCCCTGAAGTTCGGTTAATATGTTTGCTGGGATAACTTGGCTCCCATACTGACACTGCATTGTCATGGAACTCTCTCTGGCTTGATCCTTGTGCTTTTGCTATTGCTTTCTCTTGAAAGGATGGTCTACAAAATCTGTTGAACACTCTCACCATATGTTCAAAACCCAGTATTACCTTATGAATGACTCATGAGCATGTTGATACTGTGGGATTCAGACCAATAGTACAAGGAATGCCTGAAGAATGACTAACAACAAAAATTTCTGCACTGTATCCAGGCCTTGGATTTCAACAAAGTGCTCAGATCTGTCAACTATTGTAGAAAAGCACCACATTCTGATGAGATTCCTGGCCAAGGAACTACATTCTGATTGTAAAGGGTTATTTTCATTTCACTGAGACACACACTCTACATCTCTAGCTAAATTTTTGTCAGTAGTGCTTCCTCCTGATTTTACCCTTAAGATAGCAATTATTTATGTGGAGAACAGAGTATTTCCTGTTGTGTAGGAACTGTCAAATTTTACAAAGTTCTGGGGGATCCTTTAGGATAAAAAGCAGATTCAGTACAAGCGGTTGTTATTCTGTGTACCCCCTGATAAAGAACTTCTGTTTAGTCACCGTTAGCAACAAAACCTACCATGTTCATAAAAAAAAAATCAGCAACTAGAAGAAAGAGATGAAAGAGGACTTTGTACTAAGTTGTTTGTTGAATAAGAATAATTTATATAGACAGCAGCTATGTATTTGTGCATTGCAAAACTCAGGAGCATAAAGCATGATATACAAGAATGGTATGTCAGAAGAAGACTTGAATTTTTAATTATAGAGCCAAGCAAACCAGTATAACACAGTTTTTATTCTGAATGTGCTAACATGCACGCTGGAAATATTAAAATAAATAAACATAAGGGTTTACTACAGCCATCTGATTCTTAAAAGAGAAGACAAAAATTGTATAAATAAAAAGTTCCACCTCCTCCAAACCAAAAATATTCCCTGAATTCAGAAAGTTGTATCTTTTCTCCATCAGAAATTTTCAGTGAAATACTATCAAATGAAAAAGCGTACGAAAATCTATAATAGCAATAACTACCTAGAAAAGTAGATTAACATAAGAATCATCAGAAACATGAAAAGATTCATGTAGCCTTACTGTAGTAAGTAAACATTATTTTACATTATTTAAATCATATCTTAAAATTGGTATTTCATTCCCACTCTCACAGCAAGGCTCTGACAGCCAGTTCTTGCTTGTCAGCTATGAAAGAGTAAGGAAATCGTCTTAAATATCTTTCCTGAAATTACATTAATGGTATTTAAAAGAAACAAAATACTCTTAAAATCTTTGTTCCAACTTTAAGCAATGACTAAAACAAGCAGGCATTTTCCAGACTTTGAGATTGTTACTTTTGAATAGTCTAGCTTAGGAAGGAAGAAAACTCAAACCCATCCAAGAGCAAAAGCAGCAGAAAGACCTACTCCTTCATCTGTGAAAACAAACTGTCATCTCCTCACCAAAAAGTACTGAGTACTAAAAGTTTACATATTTAAATCCACTGAGGGGTAAATCAAAAGACATCAGATGATTCAGAGAGCTCATCAGAGGGCTTTTTGATATGGGGAGAGCACTCCAGGGAACCAGCACTGCATAAAGCACTCCTTTGGGCTTGTTTTCATGGGCAGGACCAGTGTGGGAAGGTACAGACCTCCAGTGTTCTTCAGACAGATTGTTCTTAGGACTAATCCTCACTTTTAGGCCAATTTTCAAGGGAGCAAGAGTCATGTAACACCACATAAACATTCTCAGGAAAATAAAAAAAGCCCTGCTTTTTTCCTCATTATCAATGCCAAAAAGGACAGGGATTCCAGTGTATAAAAAATGACTGAGTCTTAAAAATGTTAGCTATTCTGAAAGAAGCAACTGTACCCATCTCTCCCAACAGGCAATACCTCTCTGTTGTATGGCACTGCAAGAAAACTGGCACGCGAAACATTATGAACACTGCAGTTTTAATTTAGTAGCACTGATTAATTCAGAAAAAATAGTCTATTAGAAAACTGACCATTCCTCAAAAACTGGGTTTAAACATCACAGGTCTGTGAAGCTGCTGTGATTGCAGAAGGGAACAGTCCAATCCTGGAAAGCCCAGTTTTTAGTTACACACCACTAGATCACACTTACTATGAGGTTCAGGCACAATTTGATTTTCCACTAACTTGCTTCCACTAAAGATTCAATGGATTAAAGTCACAACCAACCAATTTTCTACATAGTTCCTGGTCCCTGAAAACAATTCAGAAAAATGATGATTCACAGGAAATCAAAACATTAACTTCAGGTTATTAAAAACTTGGAAAATGAAGGATGGATTTTTTTTCTGCCTGTGTATACAATGCCAAGGTATCTGAAAGTATTAGATGTTAACAGCTTTGAAAAGACTTCTTTTCTATTTTTTTTTTTTTTTTTTTTTTAGTTTAAACATCAGTTACTGGCTACTGCTAAAAGGATGATACCAGACTGATGAACTACTAGCTCAGTTTGGCATGGCAAGTCTTGTGCTCCTCTGATGTCAAAGTAAACTGCACTGCTGACACATGTGCACCCAGACTCTCCCAGGGTTCCTTCTCCCATCAATGGACAAGGTGTTTAAGTGATAATTTCTTAACGCTTATATGAGATCTATGTGTAAATCCTCTGCAGCACTGATGGAAAAAGCAAAAGGCAGTGCTTTGCAAATGTTTTATCTAAAGCCTTGACACCACAAGAACTAGTTTTTTCTATGGGAGAGTAGTGCTAAAGCCTTCAAATGATTTGGTCACTCCTTAAATTTGTTGACAAACAAATACAATTTTTTCTAAATTTTTCTCTTTAAGAGCATATGACTTTGGGTGACAAGGTTTCACACTGCCTTGATTTTCATGTGCACATTTTTTTTTCCAAGCTGCACAAAATGAAATGCAATAGAACAGAATATAATTTGTTTCTAATTACTATTGCCCAAATGCACAAAAAAGGACAAAAGACTTAATGGAAGAAATATCCAAAATAGCAAACCTGTGGATTTTCAGAGAGTTTAACAATAGAGATTCTGGTATTCTATTCTGCTACCAACAGAGAAAATGCAAACCCCAAAATACAAAAATTATTTAAAAAAGAAAATGGGGGAAAAAAAACCACCAACCCAAAACAGGGTGAAAAATACACACTAACTGTTGACTGGAAAAGCCTAAGTGGTAGACTAATTTTCTAAGGCTGAAAACTAATCTAAAGCAATTGAAAACTTAGTTAAGCCTTGCTTCATATCAAGTTTATAGCAGCATCTTCTAATATATTCTGTATAAGTAATACACTAAAAAAAATGTCCTACATTTAATAGCCATGTCTTCTTTTTAAAAACTTGCAACTCAAGTGAGCAATCGTCACGTCTTCTGTCAGGTGTTATTTTCATCAAGCTGCTTTTTGTGTTTAAACTTGAAAATCCTTTCAAGCTAATCCCATTCTCGTCAGTAAATCCAACCATTCCTGTGGCAAGGCAAGTCTTTATTACCTAGCTCTGTACATCAGGAGTTGAATTGCTGCAGAGCAAGCGCTAATAACCTCATTATCCACTGGTACCATGCAGAAGATAGGGCACAGAATCTACACAAGGGATGCTTCATATTAGTTATGAGATTTTAAAACTGGTGTCTTGCAAAGCAAAAATTCAAATAAATTAATAAGTCCCTTAATAAGCCTAAAGGGATGCAAGTTTGCCTTATTTATTTTTGTATTTTAGTAGGACTGAAACAGAGGAGAAGAAATGTTGGAAAAAAATTATGAATTCCCACAAGTCACTGACTTTTATGCAACATGGAGCCTAGACCGACCAATAATTTATTGTCCCAAACCAGACATTGAAAGATCATGTTAAATGCTACTGTTATTCATTCTATGACCTGTCACAGGAGACAAAATTCACTTTAGAATCCCACTTTACTTTCTTCCTCACATTAACTATCCAGAAGGCTTGCATGGAAGAATTTTAAGGCATGTTTTAAGTTGGTCAGTGCAACCTCCATGTTCCCAATTCCCACATAACACATTAATCACCCTTCAATGAATCACAGAGAGAATTAAAAACATGCCCTGCTTAGCAGAAATGCTTTGACTCACCCATTATCCTGCCCAATGCCACGTTCTTTGTGGGCGACTCGCTGAGACCCTCGATCCCGCCGTAGAGGGAGTGGGAAATCCTCCGCTCCCGGTCATCCAGCAGAGTCTCTATGGGCAGCTCTGGCCCGGAGGGACTCCCAGGTGATTCCAACTGCAAAGAAAAGGGAAAATTAGTGCCCAGGGTCCCCTTAACCACATGGGGGAACTGTTACAAATTGCCTAAGGCCTAGACCTGTCTAAGTACCAAATGAGCTAGAACTTCTCATCCTGGACAGAGATAATTTGCAATGACAGCTCTGCCTAATGACCAACTTTCTAACCCCTTTACACTGCACCCCCCATGGTGCCCTGTCAAGTTTCAAATCCTTCAGCAGAAAATTGGTGAAAAAAACCATTCCATTTTGGTGTCTGTAGGATAATTTCTTAAACAGACAGTTGGGCTGTTTTCAATACCATCAGCAGACAGCTGGGCTGTTTTCAATACCATCAGCAGACAGCTGGGCCATCTTCCCCACACTGACAGCTAAACAAAACAAGGCCCTTGTCAGGAGCATGGAACAGGAAATCTCATTCTGAATTGGGCTGCTGCTGCCACAGTGGTGCAACTTGCTTTCAAATGAAATCATCACACTCCAAAGTTTTGTCGTTAGGAACAAAAGAAAAAAACACAAAAGTTGTCAGACTACACCGTAATTTTATTTTTAATTTGAGTTCTTTGCTCTGCCTTTCCTGACTGCAGAGTAAAGAGGTCTTACATGCTTCATTCAGCCTGGAAGCTCCTCTAATCTCCTGCTGCAGCATCCAGGCAGAGACACAAAAACCAGAACTGGCAAGACCGGAGGTGCCCTCCACCCCAGCCCTCAAACCCCTGGAGCTGCCAGGTCCCTGCCTGGGGACCACAACTGCAGTCAAACTCTCCAGGGCATCACAAGTCAGATGAAGTATGCGGTGGAAGTCATGGAGACAGGCTGCTTGGCCACGTGCACAGCAGAGCAGACTGCATACACAGCCACCTGCCCACCCCAGCTGCTCTCCTTCAGAAGACTGCCCTGAGTGTCTTCCCGGCCCAGACTTTGCTTGCAGAAGCTGGTCATCCCTTGCTTTCCTGCATTTGCCTCTCAGATTTTTCAAGAAGATAGGAAAAAGTCAAGTTCTTCTTGGTGAGCCCCAGAGAATCAGAGCTCAGGGAAAAGCAGCACCCATGAGAGGCAAAGAAAATAATTTGGTATCATCTACTTGGACTGAGCCACCCCATCAGCCACAGCTCTGCTGTCAGCACGGCCTCCTGGGAATGAGGAGAATGAGTACCTGTGCACTCACAGGTCCCTGTGGATGCCCAGTTTAGCAGGGCCCACTTGCTCCCTGCAGAGACAAGAGACTCCCCACACAATGGCCCAATCCTCACACCATCCAGCCTTCCTGCTGCCCCTAAAGCTCTTGGTTCACCTGGGCTCACCACCCTACTGGCCTCTAAGTATTGCTACCAAGGCGCTTTGCAAAGACCATTAAACCAATTCACCTGAACATTGTGAGCTGAATTCAGTTCTATTAAAAAGTAAACAACTATTAAAAAATAGATGTATTTTGTAGAAAAGTAGTATGAACTCAGATATCGAAGCATTAGCTCTTCTCTCCAACACGCCTCTTCATATTGAAGCATATAGTGAAATCTTAAAAACAGTGTCCTTACACAAATCCCACAGCATTTATTTCATACATATCAAAATACTGTGGGGACTAGATACTGAAAGATACTGAGCATGCTGCAAACTATTTGAAGCCACTGGGAATGCTTATTCCAAGTACTGATCTCCAAACAAGCACGAGAGGAGTAGTTCATAGTTTCAGGAATTACAATAACAAGCAACATGTTAGCTGGTTGTTTTTTCTTTTTGAAACAGCTGTCCATTATTAATCACTCCACCCGCAGTCCCCAGACAACTAAGAAATGTATGCTATGAAAGAGTTTAAAAAATCTGCTTCAAGGGCTACAAAGCACTCGGCCCCATTCTCCCCAGCAGAGGCTTTGAAGTGAGCCCGATGGACGGACGACTTCTGACACGCGGGCGCTGGCGCAACGCCCGGGGCACGGGGGTGGAGGGCTGCGAAACGCCGCATTACGGTCGAGGAGACCGCGATCGGGAGGTCGCAGACTCTGTAAAAATTATTATTTCTGTTCAAAGCCATCATCTGTTTAATATAAATGAGATATTTAATGAAGTTCTAAATTGTAGACTTATCTCTCCCAGTTTGATAAGCACTGGGGAGATTTACTGCATCGGAGGGTCAACACAATTACAATTGGAGGCACGTCAAGCTGCAGGAGAATAATAAACTTGCAGTGCAAGTGAATTAGACTCAATAAGGTTTAAATTGTGAAATGAGGATTTGTTTTATTAGTTTTTTTAAATTGCAGATTACAACTGACAGCTTTACTGAAAAGTAAATTAAACAATATTTGTAGACTCTGTTATAAAGGAATCTAAGGCACATTTGAAAAGAAATGCTAACTTCTGAAACACTTTACCAAAAAAAGAGCATAGCAACATTAGACTGCTTGAGAGCTTAAACTTGCATGATAAAGGTACTAAATTATGAACTACCCTTTATTTCACTGCCTTTAAATAAGGTGTGAAAATATCAAAGTGCTTTGGGATTTATTCTTCCAGTGCTATATTGATGACTTTATATAACAAGTGTCCAGCTTTTAGTGAGCCATATCACAGTCCTTCTTCGTGTGACAAGCCATCAACTTTCAGACTCATTTGTAGAAAGATCTCAAGAGATTTTCAGAAAGACACTGACAAGAAGATTGTTCAGAAGCAGAGAAATATATAGAAATTCACTCCTGGCAATACAGCAAAGTACAGGATAAATAAAAGAAATAGCAAGAGTGTTGCATTTATATGGCCATGTTTTGTAAAGTGAATCACATATTTTATAATTTCCATGAGTAAAACTTTTTCAATTTTTAATTAGCATCTCAAAAGATGGGTTTAAACAAAGGCACTGACAGCCAGCTACACAAATATTTTACCAAAGATACACTGCCTTTTATAAAAGACCAAAAATTACACAACTGGCTGTCACAAAAAAAAACCCAAACACTTTTTCCTTAAATTGTTAACAGAAAGTTTGTGCAAGAAAAAAACCATAGAATTTGGAAACTCTGTTATGGGCAAGACAAACAGTCCAACAGTTGAAAGCAAGACTGCATTTCAAATAGACTTGTTTTCCTGATGCATTTCTAATAAAGAGCTGGAATTACACATTCTAGTTCCTTCTCTTAGCCACTCTCAGTGCTATCTGGTATAATTTCAGTTGATTAACTGATAAAGAGCAGGTAATATAAACGAAGTTGTACAAATTCCTAACTTCATTAAAGGCCTGGCAAGGAAAGAAATCTGCATGGCAACTGGCTCCCTATCAATAGCTGCTGGAGCACCCCTCGGTGAGCCAGTTCAGAGTCACAGACCAGCTGAAGGTGGATGAAACCACTGGAGATGATCTAATCCAACCTCTTGCCCAAAGCAAGGTCAGCAAGAGAAGGCTGCACAGTGCCCTGCCCAGCTGGGTTTTGAATACCTCCAAGATCAGAGACACCTCCACCTCCCAGGGCAAGTTGTGCCAGTGTTGACCTCTAAGAAGAACTGGGGTTTTTTTATGTGTAAAGACATTTCTTGTATTTTGATTTGTGCCTGTTGCTTCTTGTCCTGGCACTGGGCAGCCCTGAGAAGAGTCTGGATCAGTCTTCTTTATTATTTCTCTATTAGTCTCATCAGGTATTTATAGACACTGACTGGTAAGATCCTCTGATCCTCCTTCTCTCTAGGCTGAAAAGAGAGAGTTCCCTCTCTGGATCCTAGCACTGATCTATACTAAATGATCATATTCGTAAAAATGCAATAAAACCTCCCAGGCTACAGATTGCCTGTAGCTCCTTTTCCCTCCATTCTCTTAAAAGAAAAAGAGAAGCAAGATTAAAATTTTTTTTAAATAAAAAGAAGGTCTCTACCCTGACCCTTTGTCATTCAGATAAAAACCAGCTGTTTGCTAAAGCCCTGTGTGTACTAGCTAGCCCAGCTGCTGCTTATCTAGATAATAAAAGGACAAATAATGCGGACCCTTTTTCTTAAACACCACCATCCATCCTATCTGAAGTTATGCACATAAATATGAAAAAAGTTTATGCACAAGCAGAGTGCCAAAATATTCAAAGCATAAACAAACGTGGTTTTTTTTAAAGAAACAAGAATCAGACTCCCTTTTTCCTTCAGAAAGTAAATTATACAAATATAGGCATGCAAGCATTATCACTGTTAAAGAAGTCAGTATACAAATTTGGTATATATGACACTGCATCCAGAATGCTGAAACTCTTTCTGTCACACAGAATTATTCTGCAGTCTTTCTTTTTTTCCTTCTTATTTGTGTCCTGTGGTTAAGATGTCCAAAATACTCCAGCTTCCTTTTCCAACACAGATACTTTTAGAATACTACTAGTCTGTATCAAGGCATCAATATCAAAGGCATTAAAGAAACCAAGTTTTCATAGGACTGGACTAAATTTTCATTTTCTGGGTTGAAAACTGGCTAAAGAATTGGACACAAAGATTGACCTTCAGGATGGAGAAGAGTTGTAGATTTCCCGAGGAATCAGAGCTGGGAACAGCTTAAGCTGATGAACCGCTTTATCAATGAGCTGGAGATGGGAGTGAACAGGGAAATCACTGTGTCTGGAGAAGATGCTAAAGACTTTTTGACAGTTAAATTCCAAAAGGTCATTACAAGACTAATCTAGTGAGAAAGAAAAAAACAAACCTGTCACATAAATTTCAGTGTAGGTAACTAGGTAATGCATGCAGAGGAAAATGATGCTGAATATTTTATACTTGCACACATACTGGAAAATATGCTTGCTTGTTTCTTTTATAATGAAGCCACTCATTTGCAAAGTTTCTCACTGATCTATCACTCTATTTCATGAATGACGAGGTCCTTATATGGTCTGGAATCATGACTCTGTTTCATAGTTTGCTCATTTTCAAATGGAGAAAAAGATGAACAGACACGCATGAAGAACATTTGCAAACCTTCATTTCAGGCAGGTTTGGCAAAACATTCATTCTGTCAAAAAAAAAAAGGGGGGGGCTAGACAAGAAAAACCCTTGAAATTTCTCATTTTGAGGAAAATGGTGACTCTCTCTCACTTAATGGCAGACAAGTGCTGCCTGCCTGTGACATGAACAGAGTGCAGAAGAGCAATCTATGTCTCTAAGCTGTCCAGGTTGCAGGACTGAAAAGCGCAGGATTCCAAAAGTAACAATTACCTTTATTTTCTTGAATCAGCACATGGAGCCGCCAGCTGCAGGGATGCGCCTGGCAGTCATGCCTGAGCACTGAGCACAGTCTGGCGATGCAGCCGCCAGCTGTTTGCCCATACAGGTTAATCATAACAGCAGCACTAATTAACAGAATACTAGTCACAAGGAGCTCCACTGTTTCTCCTTAAATCTGAGCAATTTAAAAAACTTCATCCCTGAGTTAAAGATCTAAAAAGCTGACAGTCACCTCTTCTGAAAAATGAGGTGTTAAAAACTGGCCGTATATGAATATCAAGTCAATATTATTGTTATTATCTCAATTTTTTTCACTGTTTTCACAGCTTTGGAAATGTATCTTAAAGAGTCTCTCCATGCTTATGTAGGAAAGTTGATGCATTAACACACAAGGCTGGAAGCTGAAAACATAGAACAGAACAGAATGTTTAACTTTTTTGAAACGGGGGGCAAGGGAACCTCAGATATAGCCAAATACCCAAATCAAACGTTTTTGTTACACTAATCTAACAACATCCATCAAATATTCAGTGTGTGATTTTGTCTGGAGTGGTTGATATATTAAACACAGTTTTGCAAGGTTTGTAGTAGTGCAGCTTGCAGAATTCTATATTGCTGTGTTCTGTATAGGCATAATGCAAACAAGACAAAAACTCAGATGCACAGCATTGGCTGTTCATTCATAACCAACACTCACTCCATGCTTATATCAATATTTACTACAAGACAATTCACTTGAAAACCTGGATGGATTACACATTATCTTCGGGTGAGTCAATGAGAGTTCTTTCTACAGGCAAATCTTCAGTTCGGCAAAACCACAACAGCACAAAATCTCTTTTTACCTTCCAGGAAGTTTGTGGTCTTTTTTGAGTCTACAGTTATGGAAGGGCTGATGATAAAAATTATCTCCTCCCTGCCTCTCTGAAGTCAAGACAATACTCTTATGGTGTTTATGTACATTTATATTACTATAATGGCCCCGAAGGTTTAGTTTACAACATGAGAACTTGTGAAGCTGTTTGAGAATAACGATGGCATAGGAAAGTATCCGAGGTCATTTCACAAAGTTTCAAAACAGTTTCACGTTCATGAAGCTGAAGAAAGCTCTCTGACAAAGACAGTGCCTCTGCAGCAGATCAGAAGCAACTGTTCCTGCCCCTCTCAATCCAGGACAACAGAGGTTGAGCTAGCCCTCACTTATAGACAGCAACCAAAGTACAAAAAGCACATTAAAATCCTAGTCTTAATTGAAACATGCCAAAAAAACAATCTGCAGAGCCATGCTGCAAAATTAATTCTCCCTCCAATGCAACTGCTAGGGCTGATCATGAAAATTGACATTAAAACCAGAAAAACTGTTTTCATACCACTAACTTTCTTAAAAATCCAATTCAAACTCAGTTTTACTGAAGAAAGAAGCAGATTGTGTAGCCTATCTCAAAAGAAGTCAGTTTGACTTTGCAAATGCAAAATGATTACTGGACTTGAAGACAAGGGAAAAAAAGGCTTGGTGGTTTTTTGTTGTTATTTTGTTGTGGGGTTTTTAATCATCCAGACAGCAACTGCTTTTATCATCCTGATGCTTAGCACAATTCTTTTTGCATTGGCATTATCACCCTTTGTACGGATTTCCCTTCTGAGACACTTGTGGGCGCTCCATGGCGTGTCAGGGAATCGGCCAAGACCTGCTGACCTCGCAGGACTGACCGTACACTGGAACAGAGCAGAGTGAACACTGTTCTTGGTGACACACAAAAGGGAACATAACCAAGCCAGTTCCACTTAACTGTAGTTCAGACTAACAAGAAACAAAGCTATGTTTTTGTCCATAAAGTGGGCACATGCAACACTGAATCAACAAAGGAAACACATCAGTTGAACAGGATTTTTTTTTATATCTGCTGTTTCTTCATGGTGTGTGCTTTGAAGAACAAAAAGAGGGAGAAGAGACTAGAAAACACCAGAGAAATACTTTCTCAAAAGTTGAACATTTCTTTTTGTATTTAATAAAACCAGTAAACCCCCATTTCTGAGGAGCTGGGGGCGTTTAGCCTGAAGTAAAGAGAAGGCTGAGGAGAGACCTTTTTGCTCTCTACAACTGCCTAAAAGGATTTAGACAGGTGGGGGTTGGTCTCTTCTCCCAGGTAACAAGTGATAGGACACGAGGAAACAGTCTCCAGTTGTGCCAGGGAAGATTTAGACTGGATATTAGGTAAAATATTTCACGAAAAGTGTAGTCAAGCTTTGGAACAGGATGGCCAGGGAAGTGGCTGAATCACCATGCCTGCAGGTCTTTAAAACATATGTAGATGTGGCGCTTGGAGACATGGTTTAGAGGTGGACTTGGCAGTGCTGGGTTAATGGTTGGAGTCAATAATCTTCAATTTAAATGATTCTGTGCTTCTATGGTGATAAAAAGGTGGGAGTTATTAAGATAGGGTCTGCCCTTTCTATGCTTTTCCTTCTAATCTGCAAGCTCCTGAATTTGCCGCCAGTCAAATGTCATTTCTTTTGTGTTCTAATATTAAAAATCTTTCCTAGTGGCTGTTACTGGAATGTTCCAAAGGGACAATTTGTATCCCAGCATATCTAAGCAATCTGTGTTGCTGAAGCAAGCACAATATAGCCAAGGCTGCAAGACATGGCCAGCGACAGAGGCGGTGCTGTCTCCGGCCGGGTCTCAGGCCACACAGCCCTACTGAGGCACTGAGCTGACTGAATATCATACTCATATACGGTAGTCCTGCAACATTCAGAAATATCATTATCACAGCTTAGCAGTGTTACATCAGCTCAATAATATCTAAAGTTTAAATCGGTCACATTCTTGAAGGAGGAACTAGGGTTTAATTGCAAAATACCAAGAAAAAAACTCTCTGCTTTTCATTTCATTGAAGTCTGGGCCTTGCAAGACTTCCAGAAAAGTGACTTCTCGCATACTGCCAGCTCAGCAGGTAAACAGCTTTACGTCCATGCAAGTCGTCCTTTCATCATATTAAAATATGCAAACAGTATTGACATCGTATTTCCTTTGGATGTGTGTGATAAAAGCAATAATTCCTAAGAAAAATTACTCACAAAAGTTATTTTGTAAAGATGATTACTACAGCAATAGTGACATATCAATGCTTTCCTAATCATTATGGCTCATCTTGCCAGCTTCTTAAGGAGTTGGGAAAATGCACAAAGACTGTAAAGGAGGCCCAGACAGACAGGGCCCATCCTGCCCTTGTGCAGATGCATTTCAGTGTATCTAAATCTGTTCCCACAATCAGTTCTTTTATCTTGAAGCACATATACTGCAGTCAGCTGTGCTGCTTTTGGCACATGATTTCTGCAAAATAAATTGTACTTAATGTCAAGAAGATATAGGGGGCCGAGCTGCTCTTGAATGAGTAAAAATTGTGTTGGATTCAAGGAGAAATGTCTTTGTTTCATCACTACTAGATTACCTCCCTCATGCTTACAAATTAATTCAATCAGAAGACTTTCACTAGGAGAAAAGGGAATATCTTCTACATCCTTTTAGAAAAAAAAACCCAAATAACACAGAAATAGTCTAAAATATTTCACCCTGTTTATGTAGTAACATGTAGTAGCATCTGAAATTGAGTAAAAATAAGGAACAGTCTCCAAAGGACAGTCTGAATTAGGGCTAGAAAAGGCCATCATCACATACAAAAAGGTCAGAATTCCTTCAACACTAGGAGAGAAACTGTGCATCCAAGCTGGCTTTCTAGCACTGTGCATATATAAACATGTATGTATATAAAAACTTTGTATAAGCAGTTAACCAAGAGGAGCTTAACACTTTTTAAAAGCCTAGTGTCTTTTTCAGACATGATTTTATAATACACTATGGACTGATTTTTTCTGAAGATCAGATTTATGCGTTAAAAGTAAATCATTCTTTTTTCCCCTAGGCAGGAGCAGCGATACAAAACCAGTTTGTGCACATCATTTTTGAAGCATGATGATCAAGAGATAATGTTCCTGATAAAACCTTATTGATATTAGGAAGAATGAAAGAATTGACTTTTAGATTTCTAATGAAGAGATGTGTTTCGGACCCGTCATTCAGCTCTATCTCATTTAACTCAATCCTTTCTCCAATTTGTTCTCAAGTCTAATTCAGTCCTCCACAGCATCTACAGTCCTTCTCAGTATATGTCCAGATATTCTTCGTATATAGCCTTACTTACATTAAATAGAAGATAAGCTATTAGAAATCATGAATATATTTCAAAACATCAACACATTAACATTGCACTAGAGAAGACAAAAGTCACAAATCATCAGAAGAAGAATCACCACTTTACCCTGAATTGAGTAGTTCAACCTCCTCTGCAATTAAGGCCAAGAGACAACATAGTTAAAATCCAAAATGACTGAATTTTTTTATAAAGTTTTGCAGAATCTATACATGAAATTTTTGTTTAGATAAAATATAATAATGAAACGTAAGAACTCTACTCTTGATTTAAAAAACTGTAAGTGACAAAGAAACAAGTCAGTTAACACAAAGTCTATAAATGAAAGATCTAACAGACCTATATAAAAAACTCCACTGAACAAAAATCATGGAAACAGTGAGATCCAATTACAAAATCAATATAGTTTTATTCAGTGTTTCCTGTTTTTCATTGACAAAAATACTCAAAAGAAAAACTTTATTGATCGGTAATAACGTTAGCATGTCTAACACTGAAATTCAGATCATTTTGTAATTCTCTCTTTCTTTAGCTTCTCAAATATTATTTTTCAAGTCTCAGAGGAAACATGACATCTCCTGTAAACACAAATAGGTCAGAAGTGAAAATTTCCAATGCTGGTATCAGAAGCTTATTACCTCATTGCATTTACTTATTCGCCTCGCCACAATAAGCTGAATCATTCCTCGTTTGTTTCCTTCAGTGGACATGGACCTCCTCAAGGTTTCCATAGCATCTTGATTTGTTTTGCCCAATAATGATTCTCCATTAACTGCTATTAGCTGATCATTCACTCGAAGCCTGCCATCCTGGAAAAGTAAAAATTACAGATAGTTATATAAAACACACACCAAGGAAGCTTTGTCTACTGGAGAGAATAAAAAAAAAAATCAAAAGAAAAATATTCTACTATACTTATCTAAGAGTTTATAGCCAAATGAACACTGCAATAATAGCTTCCATTGCAGCCACTGTAGGAAATGTCTATTCCAATTATAGATTCGCACTGAAAGTTATTATCATAACCTGTTTGCTGAAACAGCATACTAATGGAACTGCAGCAGAGACGGCTCGATCCTTCCCAAGAATCTGTTAGGGCTGTTTAAATGCTGGGACAACTCAGCCAACATGTGAGTAGAAATCTAAATATTACCTCTGATGGGATAATTGGAAAACACTAGAGAGGATCTCATTCTTCTTCAATCTAATGGTTACTTCAAAATAACTTACGGAAAACTGAGGAAGACCAAAGTACACAGATATTCCCTCTTACCTTGGATGCTGCTCCACCGTTAATAATGGACTTGACGAAGATTCCTAAATCGGCATGGTTTTCTTTTGACCGGTTACCTTTGACACTCACGCCAAGTCCAGCTGACCCAGAGTCATTCAGTGGGACTTCAAAAGTCAGGAATTCCCTGGTGCCATCAGGTGTGAGGACAAGCTCCTCTTCTTCTGCTTTCTGTTGGGGAAATTGGCATGGGATTATAGAATAGCATTTCTCTGGGAATTCTCTTCCCTCTTCAGCTACTAGTATTCAAAACTCTCTGTGGCTTTTAACGACAATGCCACAATATTTTCCACAGTAATTATGTGAAGAAATGTGCAGAAACAGTGTATTTTCAATCACCTCCAGCTGACGCCTAGGTTCAGAAATATCTTACATTTGTGTCTAAGTGCTTCTCTCTCTAGTAAAGTAATTGAATCACATGTCATTACTGAATCTGCCATCAATACTAACTCACACATAAGCCGCTATTTCATTAGCCAAAAGAGAGCTTTATGGGAAATATTTTCCTACTTGTAAGCATACAGAATTTTTAAAATACCATCATCATCTATGGAGCTTTGCAGTCCCAGCTATGGAGCTTTGCATCTCCCAGCTTTGCAAGGAGAAACTAAGTGCAAGAAAATTAAATTCAAAAATTACTCATTCACCTCATTTTATTTAAAACTAGCCGCGTTAGGAAAAACCAGAAAACTACACAGCTGAGATCTGCAACAGCACATCTCTCTGCTATCACCAGGCTTATCATCAAATCCAGCTCTGAGTGCCAATTTTCCAGTCTTTCACAGCTCTGCCCTTCCCCTCTGTCCTCTTACCCACCTCTCTGGATCTTTGCTGTCCTCAACACCTTGTTTTAGCCCGGCTGGGAAAATCCCAGGTTTTCAGCACCCAGAATTGTAGTCACAGGCCTGCCACAGCCGCCAGCAAGGAGCTGCTCAGTGACACCTTTCCATGCATCCATAAACCACACAAACACAGGTGACCGGCCTCTCGTTTCACCTCCTGCCAAATTCAGGGCAGCAACAGGCTGGGACCAGAGGCCTTGCAGTGTCCCCACAGAGCAGTGACACTCATGGGGCAGCAGCATGGGCACAAAACCCAGGAATGAAAGTGGCCCTGCCCTGAGGAGCAGTACTCATGCACAAGAGACTTCTGCCAAAGGCAGGAACAGGAGGGACAGGCTGTTCACCAGCCCTATCCCTTACGGTGTATGCTGTTCACTTGTTTGATCCTCTTTCAAATGTAAAAAAGAAGTTATAACCACTTTTGGTTATAACTTTATCAATTAAAGAAAAAAGTCATGCTCTTAAAGGCAATTCTCTGCAAAGAGATGCTTGTGAACCAGACTGTGCTGGGTTTTTTCACCCACATGAAGGAGAAAGAGTAAGAGAACATACAGCAGAAGGTACACACCAATGTCCAGCATCAGCAGTTCTTCTCCGGAAGAATTAATCTGGCCAAATTTTCATAATCTCAGCAACATGTCACCTCTGTTTCTGACACTGATTTTATACCAACATTTCCCACATCAGTGATCTATTCGCAAAGCTCACTCATAGGAGCGAGAAGATATATGAGAAGTTAATGTGCACCTGCTGAGCTGTCGCTATTTCTTAAGACTTGAGGAAATGCAAACACAGCCTATGGCAAACATAGATGTGAAAGCCATGTGGAGTACAGCACACTGAGATGATCAATTTGGGCACAAGCATGCTAGTTGTGTCACCATTGACCTAGAAATGCAGTGCAAAAATGTCACATGGGAAGGCAGTCAGGCTGAGAGAGCCGCAACAGCTAAGGGAAGAAAAACAGGAGCTCTATCTTTTCCCACTTGGTTAAAAGCATGAACCTTAATGTGTTCACTAGCCCTTCCCTTTGCAATACACTTCTTTTGTTTATAACTAAGCACAATGGTTCATCAATTTAAAAAACAAAACAAAACAAAACAAAACCAACCAAAAAATTAACATCCCCTATCCAAGTGCCATAGCTAAGCTGGCTTGCTTATGAATCTCACTATTCAAACACGTCTCTTGGCCACACGAAACACAATGATCAGTGCTAGCTGTGAGGAATGGAAAGGTGTACTGTGTCCATTGAAAAACACTCTATCTATAACTTCCCAAATTATGTGAAAATTACCACCCTAATTTTCCTACTTGGCTCACAGAAGCACTAGCTCCAGCATACATTTGAATCCATGTTTTGTCAAGTGGCTGCAGAATAAAACAATCTGAGACAGATGCATGTTACCGTACAGTTTCTGTAAGACTGATCACTTTCATATTCCTTAATAAATAGTAGTAGGAATAAAGCTTGCGAGCCAAAAGAGACATAAAGCCAAGGTAGGATGTGTGGCTTATCCAAGAATGCAGATATGCTTATTGAATTTTTCTTTACTACTGTTAACATAAATTTAGAATCAATTGCCCTCTTCCTCCAGTATTTTCTAATCTTCAAAAAAATCCGCCAAGACTTCAGGCAAAGCAATCTCCCTTCCACGGCAGAGAACTAAACAGCTTCCTTGCACAGCCTGTCAGGTGCATTTCTATGTGACAAAGGGTCAGTTGGAGTGAGCATCTCACAAGCATCCCCAAGGACTTGGCTAATGGCCTCTACCCTACTTCTCTTCAGCAAGACCAAAGAACTGCATTATCAGTTCAGCACTGGTTTTAATGTGAGGCTTATGCTTGCTTGTTTCCTGCAATCTTGAACAAGGAAATAAGCCAGTATCAGGCTACAGACACCTGAGTGTGCAGGTGAAACATGAGGCCAAAACCCGGAACAAACTACTCCTTAGCAGCTGCACATGAGCGAGCAGATCATGCTCATGAAAAAATGAGAAACAGCAGCCTCAGGATCGGAACTACTGAAGGCATGAGAAAATTGCTGAGTTCACCCAAGGAAGAAAATTACCATTACTGAGTATGGCTAAATTTCTTTAGGGACTTCATAAGGTACTCACAGGTTTCACACCTAAGCACACTTGCTTTACCACCATACCTGTGTTTGAAATTTTAGGGACATAAGTAGCTTTTTGCCCTCTAGGATCTGTGTGACACCTGTCAGTATCATATGTTTGAATGTAGAGTTTAAAAAAAAAGTAGAACAAACATGAAAAATGTGGCTTTCAATAAAAACTGAACTATTAACTTTCAAGGGCAATGGATATGAAAGTAGCAAATTTAACATTTGTGCCACACCATGGTATCAAACAAGGTCTTACTGTGTATGATATATTGAACATAACTTCATAATACAAACCTTGGAACAGGACCATATAGTGATAAGGAACATCTAAGCATGTCATAAAGGAGTCATTCACAGAGAAATGACCAGGAAGATTTTTAGTCTGCTACCATAATATTTTGAACCAAAATCGTAAAGGCGAAAACAAAACAAAAAAACCCCAACAAAATCTCATAATGACTGAATCCTTTGTTCTCCACAGCCCTTTAGAGTACAGAAACATTACATGTACAGCAACTCTCCTCAATCAATAAAAAAGCAGCTATTATAAAAGAGTAAAATTTGCACTGAAATTGTGTTGAACATTAAGTATTTAAATGTAACAAATCACAGAAATTCCCTAATACGTCCATGAGACAGCATAAAAATGCACAAAAATCTAAAATGCAGCATTAAAAATTTTCAGCTGAGAACACAGTCACTTCCTAATTGCAGTAGCTTCCATTTGATCTTGATATTCTCTAAATTAACAGCTTCGCTATGTCAATCAAACACCTCAACACTATTTTCATGATTAGTTGATCTGTAGGAGAAATTTATTCCGTCATATATTTTGACAGGCCAGCAGTAAACATGCAAGCAAAATTATGTACTGTGAACCCTGAACAACAAAATTCAACTCCCTTAAGATTTTTCACACACTACATCCAAAACAATTAACAGCAGAACAATATTCTGTTCAGACAGAGGCTGCTGAGGAAAAGGTCATCTGAAATGACTTCAGTTGGATGAATGAAGCTGCTCAAGTATGTAATTTGCAATAAAAATTTGATTGGTGATAAAATATGTAGGTGACTTTTTTGGCTTCAAAATCATATTTGGCATCAATTTATGCTAAACGACATTAGAGATAAGTTTTTCACTTTTTAAACACAATATAAATATATTGTAAATTTAAAGATAAACTTCCTGACTAGAGCAAACTTACGGCAGTGTTTTTATATATGCATAAGATAAATGGGGGGGAATTGTTTTTCTCTTCCACATAACATTATCTTCTACATAAGTTCTGATCTGATCATAAAATCAGATTAATTTTATAAACAACATTAAATAGACTTCGACAGTTAGAGTGCCATTCGTTTTCTCATCACACTAATAACAGCATCTCCTTTTTATCTGTTTATCACAGAATTACAGAATATGTTGGGTTGGACGGGACCCTGAAAGATCGTCAAGTCAAACTCCTGGCCCTTTACAAGACACCCCAAGAGCTGAGAGCATTGTCCAAACACTTCTTGAACTCTGTCAGACTGGTGCTGTGACCCCTGCCCTGGGGAGCTGTTCCAGTGCCCAGCCACCCTCTGGGTGAAAAACCTTTTCCTGATATCCAACCTAAACCTCCCCTGACCCTAAGACCATTGCCTTGGGTACTGTCACGGATCAACACAGAGTGCCTGCCCCTCCTCGTCCCCTTGGGAGGATGTTGAAGACCACAGTGAGGTCTCCCCTCAGTCTCCTCTTCTCCAGGCTGAACAGACCAGGTGACTTCAGCTGCTCCTCACGCAGCTTTCCCTCAAGGTCCTTCACCATCCTCATTGTTCTCCTTTGGACACTTTCTAATTGCTTCATATCTTTCTTATCCTGCGGTGCCCAAAACTTCACACAATTTCCAAGGTGAGGCTGCACCAGTGAGGAGCAGAGGGGGACAATCACCTCTCTGGACCGGCTGGCGGTTCATGTTTTACACATTATTGCTCAGGACTTCTTCCCTTTGCAGGACCTCATCAGGGTTCAGCTGGTGAGTAAGCAGCATGCGAGGGGTGAAAACAGAAACTGAACAGCAAAGAAAACCCTCCTCTCACCTAATGGAGGAAGCAATTTTCAGTCAAGTTAGGACAGGCTTCCTAAGTGACTCGCTGCTGCTACAAATCTGGCAGCGTTCTCTCCAGTGAAGTTCATTCTCTTGCAAGCTTAGACCTGCTGCCTTCTCAGTGGTTATTCAGCCACCGAAACTCATCTGCACATTATTTTGTGACTATGTATACAGAAATGTGCTCCTGTTCCCTTTCACAGAGCAATCAGTAAAGCTCTGCATCTCCACTCTTGAAGGGTAGCCTGTCTTTCCAAGTTATATATATGAACACATGGGCATGAAAACTTTTACAGAGCTCCTGAATGCACACATATATGCATGTAGACATACAACACACCCTTATATGTATATATATAGACCACAACAATGACATTCATATGATTAATTAACTATAGCACAAACACTACCTAATGATTTGAATGACCCCATTGACTATTCAGTTCACCTGTCTCAAGTCCTGTTGTGTCCAGCCCTCTAACATTACAGCCCTATTAGCCACTGTTTAGATACTATTTTGTTAACCTATCAACCTTTTGCCTCACAAATGTGTCTTCTCTCTTTACAGTTTATCCAGATGGAAAACCTGAAGTTCTCAAAAGATGAGTTTGGTGGATGTAAGAGCTCTCTAGGAAGTGTAGGCTGTAAAACTACTGGAAATTGCAAAATCCCAGGTTTAGTCATTGGGTTCCAATAATGGAGAATTGGAACCTAACATGAAAGCCTTTTCCAAGATATTTTCAGTCTTTAGAAGATTTTAATACAGCATCCATGATTTAATTCTTTCTCATAAGGTATCCATAATACTAAGAAATCATAAGTCCCATAGTGTGGGAAAGCAATAAAATTTGTCTCTGTAACAAAACAGGATGATGTAGGATACACACAAGAGAGGAGATTTCACTTAGCTATTGTGCAAAGACATTCTTAACATTAGAAATTACTCAAACAGTTTTGTCCCTCCTGTTAGGCAGGTGACACTGCTGTCCTATCAGGCCACCCTCTAAACTGAGGTACACAAAAAGATGATGACTCACTCTCAACCTGTGCCATCGCATATACAAATGTAGAATACATGAAACAAACAGCTCTAAGGAAATGAAACAGCTTCTTTGGTCAACAACTGTTTTTTGAGGGGGTGATGTTTAGTACCTATAAAAATGTAACGTATTACTGCTGGAGGTATTCTATTAATGAAAACAGAGTGATGTAGGCGGCCTGAAACACACCTCTCAGTCAGCTGAGGCCCCTCCTTGGGAGGAATAACTGAGAGCTAGTGCATCCCACCACAGGTAGGCATTAGAGATAAATATAACTAGAGCAACCCAATCAGACTTTAAACTGGACCTCCAGCAGAGAAAAGTCTGACTGCTGATCCAATAGTGGCATGCACAGTGTAACCTTGTTTTCTCCTGAAATACAAGGCCTTTTATCTTTTCTTTCTTTAAATCAAATTGTCGTGTTGCATTGTAGGTTTTGAGGACTTAGAGTGTCTACTTACCTGCTTATAAAATGATACAGGGCTTAAGCCAACTAAACAACAAGAATTCTTATGCTTGCTTTCTTTTTCTAGCTCTTCCTAGATTAAGAATTTTAATACCTGTCATATGTTAGATAAACACTAATGAATCTTATTTGCTCGTATACAGAGACTCGTTCATATTAGCAAAGTTAATATGTCACATCTGGCAAAGATTGCATTCATTCAAATCAAACAGCAGCTGCTAAATATCAAAAAGTAGATCTGAATTCTGAGATTTTATGGGAAATGTGGTCTGCTTTAATCTTAATCCCATCAAGGAAGAGTTTTTTGTGTATTATATGTGGATTAACTTCGGTTTATATTTATAGGCAGAAATGCTAGCTCGTGAAAGTACTGTAAAACAGCCCCACTGCATTTCCTGTTATGTCCATTTTAAGGATTTAATTTAATATTAAAAAAATGTTCCACATTCAAGAATATCTTCAGTTTAAAGGTTTGGATGGATTAAGATATGATTTAGGAAAAAATTAAATGCCTTTCTAAAGCACAAAAATTCTAGCATGTGATTTTCATTTAGAATGGAAATGAAAGCTCTGCAAAAGCCCATGTTTTTAAGTACATCCACATGCTTGTTACTTCTCTCTACAAGAAGTCCATTGCTTTCTATACTTACATTGCTCTCCCTAATGCCAACATTCTGATCTGGGCTGTCATAGAAACTGGTTTAAGAAAATGAGATGCTACATTTCAAAAATTGATCAGAACGTTAGAATTACATTCTGTTGGTTCTTAATCTCAGAACTTCTCACGGGGACTAAGTCTGTTGCAGGTACCATAATGACTGTACTTTATTCAGGCCAATATACTCTGTTCAAAACTGCTGCTCCTACTCAAACTTTGTATTCCTACTCTATGTCTTGAAACAAAAACACGTGATTGTAATGCTAACCCCGTTTCTTTACACTTTGCTTATCCTAGAGAAGTGAAAACCAAGGGATTAGGTACACAGCAGGTGTCTGCTCTGCCAAAGAAGCCTATAAAGCTACAGCTCTCTGCACTATCCCTTCTTCAAGAAAAACTTTAATGCCCAACACACTAATGACAGAGCTCCCTAAAAATCCTTATACATCTCTCACTGGCCTATCGGATTTACAAGACCTGAAAGACTAAAGAAAGAGGTAGTGTCTGGAAAAGACAGACAGGAAAAACAAGTTGAAAGAGAAATAATGTCTTTGTAGAAATCCATGGCAAGAAACACATTCCCCATGAAGTAATGCTAGTATGGAGCACCTCAGAGGGATCTGTGTCTCACTCCTACTTCTGCTGCCGACTTTCAGGCAACCACAGCAAACCATTTCATCTCACTATTTTCCCTGCATTTAATATCAAGGGAGAATCAACACCAAGAATCTAAAGGCAATGATGCAGTAAAACAAGGTTTACACCAAATCAACAAGTTTCTACACACAAATGTGGCTTCTGGATGACTCTGCAGTGGTGGCACTAGCACAATCCTGTCACAGTGGAGGGACACGTAGGTTGTCATCCATGAAACTGGCAATTCCTCAGCAAATGTTTTCAATGCCACTGTCGAGAAAGCAGCCAACGCTGCCCTATGGTGCTGCACAAAGTCAGTTTAAATGTGCCACACCACACCCCAGGTAAATCACTGGCTGCTAACAGTCAAAACTGAGCCGGAGGGTCAGTATTAAGCACCACATGAGGCAGAAGTTTATGTGGCTTATCACTGAACGTTCCAGGAAATTCAGACTGGCCAAAAAGCATTCATGAACACAGCCACTTAACTGTTGTATTAATTATTCACTAGGAATTAATGTCTTATCTGCGGTCATTAATGCGCCAGAACATGCTATTCAATGCTAGAGTATCTCCTATGGTAAAAGATTGAAGTCACAACAGTACCTTGCAGAAAACACACATTCACTACCTATTTCTTTCATATGGGGAGTGATCTGTTTCTTATGTCAAAACTTTATTAAAATTATTAGCTGAAACCACTCAAAATTGCACTAAAAATGCTTTTAAAACATTGCAATCACCCTTGTGCCTCACACCATTAGAAGATAAAAAGGTACAAAAATACATCTACAGTATTCATAAGCACCATGGAGGAAATAACAGCATCAGCTTAATCACCAGTCAGACATATCCTCTTTTGATAAAATCATTCTGTACCTATTGATAATAGCACTGCTGGTGGTATAGTCTGACATTAGTCCATCTATGATCTTGGCTCAATGTTTAGACATGTGGATCACCAAGCTGAAGTTCTATACAGGTGTTAAATAGGAAATGGTGGGAACTTATTACAGCTTTTAAAAAAATATCTATGGATGCATCCCCAGTGACTAGGTATCTTGAAGTCCTACAAACAGCTTTTGAGCAAAAGACAAGCACACATGCACTCAGAACACCATCCTCTTAAAGCTCAACACTGACTGTGCTTTTTTCCACAAGAATTTTCTATCCATTAACCAATACAAATTATGTATTTCTAGGCATTTGCTAGTACTGCCTCTCATATTCACCATATGAAAAGTTATGAACAAAAAGCATACAAAAATAACTATACACTAGTTCTTACAAAATGCCTCTGACCAGTATCACCCCTTTCCTAGAGGCAATGAATTCTTGCATTAAAAAGGTAGCTAGCTAATTTACTCAGAATCACACACAGAAGAATATGGCAAGAATAGCAACTGGATCTGAAAAAACACAGTGATCAAAATGAAATTTAGATAATAACCGGAATATCAAATGTTTGAGTTCAGAAGAAAATAAAAAGCAATCCCATTTGCAATTTCTATCAGTGCTGCTAAACATTTCTATATTGTTCCAACACACCAACCACTCTTGTTATGTCACTGTTACAAATCCTGCACTCACTTAAATTCATAACATTCTGCTCACTTACAGCAATTTGACAGAAAAACAAATGAGAACAGAAAACTGAAGCTTTTCCATGCTGCTGAGTGCAACAATCATGAAATGAAATCCTGAATTCTAACTTTGAATCTCTTCTTATCAATAGACAACACTCCTTAAAAAATACTTACTTATATGATAATTATTTATCTTTCTAGGATTATGCTTACATGAAAGTTAACTTGTTGGTTCTGAATTCAGAAAACAAACAGTGAATGACAATTGTAAAAGCAAAATATTACTGAAAGAATATCAACTTTCAAAGACTATGAGGAAAAATTAATTGGCAGATGTTTTACATAGCATAATTAACAGTTCACTTCAACGCACTGTAACAGGATTAAGATAATTATGTTTAGAAACAGAAATGTAATAATGATAAATTACTAGTTTTCCTATTACGGTCAATCTCCTACATTCCAAATAATCACCCTGTTTAGCAATAGATGCATCTGTTCCATGCTGCCATCAGCTATACAAACGGCACAAACTCGAGGCTGGGTGAAAAAACCTTTCAGCCAAGATACAGGAGATTTCTTTGCTTCATGAGGAAACAGAGTGCTGGCTCTGTTCATAAGCCAAGCAAAAGGTAAAATCACCAGTCCTGTTTTCACCAGGGCACAGTTACTGGAGAGAAGCTGAAGCTGCATCAGCAATTTGCATTTCTTACGTAAAATTGGAGAGCAAAGCTTAAATTGTGTGAGCCTATCAAATTACAAAATCTCATATGGAAGTTTAAGATTGAGAATCTGTATTCTGTGATGATGTATAAAAAACCTGAATTCATATGCTTTCTGTATGGGTTGCAAGGAAAAACTGTTTAGGATTTTAGGCCAGAAATTAGGAAAAAAATTACTTTCAAGGTTTTCTTTTATTACCGCTATGAGGACTAACTACTGCATCCAAGTGCCACAATATTAGTGTAAACCATTTCAAAGTAACACTTATATGAAGGTAAACTCTGAGTAAAGAATGGGTTGATAAGTTAGGCTTGATATTTTGTGATTTTATTTCATGCCTTCTACTTTCAAGAGAGGTTTTTTTCATTCCTTTTTTTTTAATTTCAAAGGTGCATTTTTCTTATTTCTCCACCAAGACATAACAGCAACAACAACAAAAAACCTCACAACCATTTTGCCTTTAAATGAAAAACAGACTTGCATTCCACCTCTCTCATTTCTGTAGCTTCACGGCCTTCATCATGCTCTTTTGTTGGGTTGGGTTTTTTTTTCTTCACTTTCTACTATCAAGTCCTTGACACTTGGAGACTAAAACCTCACAACTAACAGCACAAAGATCAGAGCGGGCACAGAAATAGAAATTGTGAGATTAGAAATCTCAAAGACCTGAAAAGTAGACAGGAGAAATAAATAGGTATTGAGGCAGAACCAACGAGAACAAAGGAAAGCAACGAAAAATACTTTGAAAAATAATAATAAAGAATGTGTGATCGTATTATTAATGTGCAGCTCAGAAAAATTAGTTCTGTAAAATTAGAGTATCACACTTATCCAAAGCTAAGTAGATTGGAACAAGGGACATAAGTGCAAAAGCATTGTGCATTATAAATACCCACTGACACCTTTCACATCTAGTCAATTTTTTTATTCACATACTGGAGCTGGCAAATATAAAGAGACCCAGTGTTCCTACTATCAATCACTGTTGTTCTGAGCCTTCAAACAACTAACAAAAAATTCCAACGCATAATGAATGAAAAACCCAAGACATTAGGCAAATTTTTTTGTATTGATCAGGTTTCTAGCTTCATTCCCTCAGTAACCATATGTTACTCAGTCTTCATATGTTTTCCAATTCACTTCCATATTTTCAAGGCTTGCTAGGGCTTTCTAGCTGTTTTTTTCAGAACCCCCTAGCTACTCACACTCCCTGTCCCTCCTGCATAATCTCCTGATTAACATGCATTTTTTACCCCACATCTGAAGAGAACAAATGAGAAATACCTATCTTATTTTGTTCTTTCCTTAGACAAAGTTAGGGTGTTGGTTCCAAGAATGCCAAAGAAGCATTTTCACCACGGAATTTGCTACAAAACATTAACTTTGCAACAGATGAGCAACTGATTTCTATAAACACCTTGCAGGCAATCTGCTTTATTTTAATGAGCTTTTGGGGTGGAATTTCAATTCCTAAAAACAGGATACTTTTATAAGGCTGCACCCACAAATTATTCTCAATGGTATTCGATTACAGATAGAAATACTATCCTGGCTTTGATCTTTGATCTCCTTACATATCAGCAGTATGTGGTAAGAAATTATCAAGATAAAAACATACATACTCTAATGAGATGCAGTAAAGAGATACTGCAAGGCATGTCTGAAATAATGATACACCCAGAGTTTAGCAGAGCCCTTAAGCAGATGACTTTCAGAGAGTAGGACACTAAAAGCCGGAGGGATAGAAGTGAATATTGCTAACTTTCAACCCAAATTCCCATTTTTACAGTTACCTTCCATTGGCCAGAAATATTAATAGTATCAACCAACATATCCTTGATTACCTCACTGAGTTGGCTCTTACAAATCTTTACCTAGCCCTGACTTTCTTTTTATTCCAGACACCATCTTGCCATTGTTGGTAAAACATTCTGAATTATCTAGACAATCTCTTTTTGTTTTTCAGCAGCCTAACTTGTTTCAAATCGCAATATGAATCTTCTCAATTTCTCCATAATCTAATTTATTGTTTAATTTTTAAATAGGTACCTAACTGAATAGAGTTTCTTGAAGTTTTTAACTAAGATACAGTATGTCTTTAAGGTAATACATTACACCTTTTATTTTAGAAAATTTTTTTAGATGTATTGGTGTGTTGTATATTGGACTGATCATGTTCCACTGACTAAAGAGAGATATATTAACATCACACAACCTCAATCTAGAGCTTCACTGGAACATCACATACAGACCTGCTGTAGCCCTCAAAAGGTTAAACTTTATACTACTTCCATATAGTTTCTTAAAAATAACTAACAATTGTTTGCTATGAGGAAACAATTAAGACTTAAATCCTAGTTGACTAATTTCTGTGCTTGTATCTCAGATTTCTCTCATATAATCATGATTTAAACAATTAGCTTCAATATGTAACCCAAGCTAAAGTCTACTCTTACCATTTAACTTTAGGCCTTTGTCTGTATAAAAGAGATGTAATTTCAAATAGCACTTGAACATACATAGTAAGAGAATTGTATATAATTTTCAAACAGTATTTGAAATTACATTTAAAAATGCATTTAAAATGTAAAGCTGCAGAGAGCCATCTACAGTATATAAGGTGAAAGAAGGATCTGTAAAATTTTGATGGAGAAGTGCCATATCAATTTAAAAACATTGGGAGTCTTCCAGTATGGAAAAGACAAAGCTCTTACCGTTTCCTTTGGAATTTGTGACTGGCTTTGTTCTGCATTCTAAAGGAAGTAAAAAAAATAAATAAGAACACAACTACATACGACATATACTATCTTACAGCAAGGGGATAAACAAAGAGCTCTAATTCTGACGTGAAGTGGTAATAAAAATGAAGGGTGTCCGTCACGCTCCCGACAGAAATTTGTCTAAACAACCACTACATGAGACGTGAACAGAAATAACTCCAGCGACCTTATGGAATATATACCTGCCTCTACCTGGCTATGAGGGTGGTGACTGTCTGGCCAAGGAAGAACCACAACTGCTTGCACCATATTCTGGCTGGTGGAATGTTCTCATTCAGGGAAGTTGCCCCCTGGCTTTACCCTTCTACTTTGAAGTTTTCAAAGAATGACCTCAGCAGTCCAGATCAACCCTTCTAAGTATTTTAAATGAGTACCTATTTTTTAAAACATCCATTCTCATTTTAGCAAGGGATTCCCCTTTTTAACAGGTTTGGATGAACCAGAACTGCAGCACTGCATATCCCAGGACAGGAGGATGCATTCAGCTCACCGGAGATGGGACCCTCCCGTACTTTGCATTCCTCACCTGTGTCTTAGGGCACATAAGACAAACACACATCATTGGAAAATGCATCCCACAACCAATTCTGGAAACACACATAAGGAACTCTGTCTCTTCCAAGCCCACATCCACCTATATTAAAACTCATTTGAGAACTCAGGAGACACCTTGGTGCTGGCTGGCTGATCACTTTTGGGCTAACCAGCTATTTCTTTCCATTCTGCTGGACCCTAATGAAATGCTAGGGTTTACTGGACATTTTTGCTTTAGGCTGTTTTGCAGGAGATTCAAATGATAAAGCACAAAATTGTAGTGGCAAAGCAGTAACACAAACATCCAGTAAGCTTCAACCTGAAGCCAACACACAGTAAGAAAAGAAATGAAGACAACTACCAGGAACATGTAAATGTCCCACATGTACCAATGGCCATATTAATTTTTAGGGTACTGGAGACTACTAATGCTGCCAGCCAGTATCTGCTGGTGCTGAGAATATAGCTCAAAAGCTGAATAGCCTAAGTCAATCCTTCAGAGGATTCACACAGTCAGTAGCAGCTCTAAGCAAATCCTTCCCAAGGTATGTGAGGTAACCACAGTGCTAGAGGAGCTCTACTTAACCAGAGTAATCCTTGACCCTTTTGTAAAAAAAGGGGGCAGGAAGGGAAGGCTTTTAAGAGATAATGCGTCTCTACCTCACGTCAGTGTGAACATGCCCTAATTCATTACCTATCTGGCATTAGGTAACTGTGGAAGGAATAAAATGTCCAGAATTCTGGAGAAACATGATCATTCTTCCAGATCTCACTAATTAGAAAAGCTGACTTCTGCCAACTTGATTTTATTCCCTGCTTCCATGTTTTACTCACTTTTATCATGCTTTGCTGCACTGGATCATCACACACACACAGCTGACCTGATCCACAGAAGCTTCAGAGATCCCATACCAACCTAAATGGGCTTAGCTTAACAATCCCCTAAGTTTTAGCTACAATTACACATTTTCATAAGCCCTTCTAGATAATAACAGCAATGTTAAACTCCTTAACTTTCCTGAAGTTTATCTTCATTTCACTTAAAAAGAAACCCAAAGATGTTTAATTTTTTTCAAAAGTCAGTCAACAACCCATAACCCAAAACATAAAACATAAAATGTAAACACCTGTTTTATTTGGATTACTATCTGTACAAATGTTGATAAATATAAAATGGTTCTAATATTGAGTGTTCTGAGTAAGCAACAGCAAATCCTGCCCATAATAAGATGGATAACATCAAATAACATGATTTTATACATATGGTTTCTGAGGCACATCTCATCCAGTTAATATTTTAAAGCACACAAATGTAGAAAATATGAGAGAAATTATTCCTAAGAGGCCATGGAAGGTTTGCATGTGGAAAAGATGAATGGACATGATTTTGGCTCATTCTCCTCCCTACTCCAATATTAATTTTCTTTCTTTTTTTCTTGGCTTTTTTGTTTGGTTTGTTGTTTTTTTATTTCTTTTGGTTTTTTTTTTTTCAAAAAAGCCAGCAAAAGTCAGTAAGAAGAGCTGGCTGAAAAGACTTGCTTTACTTTTTTTAAGGATAGTTTCTTACCAGAGAAGAAAGAACAGCCTTTATGATGACTTTTAGTTCAACACCTTCCCCAGCAATTCTGCTCCTGCTCATTGACAGCAGTCAGCAGTGCATACCTAAGAGTTCTTCATGTCAGATTGCAAACAAACAAATCCTTATTCAACAGAGGATCATCACACACACGTACTGTCAGATCCTCACAATACCATTTGTTCAACTGGAGCTGCAGATAAACACACCAGTTCAGCTCTGATCTCATTACACAGTGCAAAGCCCACCTGCTACCTGACACAGCCATGGCAAAGTCTGGCTTCCCTATGCTGGACTTTGCCAAGCTTGTTGAGAGAGTATTGCCTGAGCCACAGCAGTGAGGCTGCTGAGCTTGAACTCCTTCAAAGGGGCTGACTTGCTGTTATTTTAAAACTAGGTAATGTATTGCTATTCATCTCTGCATCGCTTACACCATGTATTTGTTTACAATTATTTAAACAAAATCTCATTTCAAATTAGGCATTAAAGCTTCCTCATTATACCATAGAAATAATATACACAAAATTAAGACATTTTCTTACTTCTAAGTTTATTTAGAAATCTCAGAAAGCATTTTCATTCACCTTTATGAAAGATAGCAGCGCCATGAAAATGATACCACAGGAACTTATAAACAGATTGCTTTCACTGTTACAGTGATAAGGTACGGTGCAATAGGATTTCAAATTTTTATTTCTCTTCACTTTATGACAGCTTTCACTTCAGCACTTGAAGGCATGTTCCAAGAATTTTAAGGTAAAAGTTGGTTCATTTGCAACCTTCCCTGCCACTTTGACTTCCTAGGTTTAATGGTAGTTTTGAAAAGTAAAAGGCTAATGCTTAATATCTTGAAATGGCCAAACAAAAATTCATTTTCTTTGCATTCAAAATAACACAAATCCAATAGAAAAATCGAGTTATTAATTCATCATACTTATATTTTTCTATCTTCTCACAATAATGCAGCCAAATAAGTTATTTTAGAGTTGTATATAGCTACAATAATACAAATAATAAATAACTTCAGCAGTTTAATTGAGTACAGAACAAAGTAAGACTGCTACCATTCAGAGTCTACCTTTTCATAACAGAAGTTATCTTGAATAATTATCAGAGAAATATCAATATACGCTAGGCAAGTGGAGCAGGTACAGTATGAAACATCATTTTATTCCTATTTAATGTAAATTCCTTAGAAACATCTTCTGAATTGCCCTGCTAAATTAATAACTGCAGGGTTTCCATTCCACAGAGATTGCATTTATATTCAAAAAAGGCTACTACTTCTTATATTTTCCACTTTTTGATAGAAAGGTATTTACATATCCTGTTTGGGCATAATATTATATGTTGGAGAACATATTAGTGAGCAGGTAGTGGGACAAATGGCAGGCTTTCAAATATAGATTTGTCCTTATGAAAGATATGAAATAATCTACTTGTCTGCATGCATCCAAATAAAATCTATGCAATAGCTTCTCCTATAATAAACATTTTCACTCAAAATAAAGCTCTCACTTATACATTATCAACAAATACTCAATTCCAACAGCAGATCTTGAAGAAAATAGAAAACATGCATGTAAAATGTTCTAAGTAAAGCAAAATAGCTTTTTTTCTTTTCTTGTATTCAGTGCTGGCCATGCATGTTTACTAGCAGGTGACAAGATCAAATCATTTGCTCATACTCATGTAAATCTCTTAGCTGCTCTCTATTTTACGCACCAGTTCCCTTGGATGGAATGTTTCTTCCTGTCGAAAAATCAAAAGGGCTACGGTCCCTCCCATCTTGGTACTTCGCAGCAAGGACACAACTTCTTCTTGAGTTTTGCCTGTTAAATCAACTCCGTTTACCTGTAACAAAGGAAATGTTAGAAATCAGTAAGACTCCAAGACAGGGAAACCAGCAGACACTTAAAGAGAAAGGTCATGTGAATCATATGGGACAGTATTAAAAAATCCTCACTGGAGCAATCTGCTTATTAGCTCACATTACAGCTTTCACTTAATAGAACTAATTAAATGGTCATCCTTGCCATACAAATACAAATAACAAGCCTGACAGTTATACTTCCCTCCTTTTCAGCATCAACAGTATAGTCCAGTACACTCTGAAGACAACTAATCCCATTTACCAGTATTTCTTACAAGAACTTCTGCAGAAATATCTTTTGGCAAAATCAACGTATAATCCCTAACTGGTTCTGTTTCCATGTGTTTCGGTGTTATACATACCTTCCAAATATATCTAGCACAACGAATTGTGACAAAAGTAGAAAGTAATTTTTTCCCCGTATAACTTTGGGGGTGCTACTCTTTATCTTGCCTCTGTTCAGTGCCTTGCCTTGGCCTCCACATGCCATTGATCAGGACAGGCAGGTATGGAATACATGCAGAATTTCCCACTGTATGACCTAACTTCAGTAAGGGAGAAGCCAGAGAAAGATTGAATAATCTCACGCTTGCCTGCTCAGAAACATTTTGGCAATGAAGGCGAATCAACTAACAGTGTTAAGCAAGGGAGCATGGTGCTCAGAAGTCAGTAAACCATCTTTTTTCTTCCCCTTATAAGAGAGCACAGCTCACACAGTTGAGATGCCACAGCTGTCGTCTTAAATGCGTCTCAGTCCCCTTCTACCCGAGTCATCTGGGTTACCTTGAATTACAGTAATTATAGGGGCTATCCTCCAGCAACAATTCAAGCTGACTTGGCCAATTTTGCAGTAAAGTGAAGTTAGAGCACTGAGAGGCAGTTACAGACTCAGCTGTACCTCCGCTGTCATTTGGCTTAGGGACAGTAATGAAGAGCTGTGGGTGGTAACATCTTATATCACTCAAGCTAGATTTGCAGAAAGATCTCTGCAGTGCACCTATCTAAGAGAAATTTAGTTCCCTTGAGGACATCCTTCCTTCAGGAGAGAAGTGGCCTTGATTCTCTGTAGGACTCCCTTCCTCTTATGTTCCTTTCAGTTAATTCACTAAACCTTTTCAGGGTATTGCCTCCCATCCTTGGCAACACCTTCAATAATTTCTGGTCTGTCACTCCATGCTGATTTAATTCTACTTACTAGGTAACAATCACTCTGCTTCAATATATTACTGAACAGCAATGCAAGACTATGACATTATATTCACATAAGGACATGTAAACTTATGTTTTTATAGCATGTCTGGGTCCAGCTCTTCAAACAGTTATGTACTGAAAATGCCCAGCAACTTCATCTCTTACCTAAAAAAAATAAAGCCAAAAAAGGGAAAAAGAGGGAAAAATTGTCCTATAACATAAAATACTATAAGCCTCTGAAGTGAAATAGCGTGTGGGCTCATGCCAAAACACAGACAAGGAACATTTAACATCTCCTCACCTCAATTAATCGGTCTCCAGCTTTTAATCTCCCATCTTGAATAGCTGCACCTCTCGGAAGGATGTTTTTCACATAAATTGGAGCAGAGCCACCAATTGGGACATCTCTTGAAGTAATGCTAAATCCCAAGCCTTCTGTACCTGCATAAAGAATGTACATTACTAGTTAAAATGCACATTTTATATTACGTATTATTTTTACCAAGCAGAATGTATGTATACCTCACTGGTGCAATCCATGAAAATACATATAAGATGCAAGAACTACTTCATGACAAAAACAGAAAACAAAAGATCTACAAGAAAGCTGTGGCTGAAGCACTGAGTCTGGGCACAGGTGGCTCAGCAGGCACTCCCTGCAACTTGCTGTTCTGATGACTTCCAAGTCATTGCCATATTTCCGACTTTCTATTTCAGATGAGCTGAGTGACAAGGAATCAGAACAAAGCACATCTGATATCCTATCACTGTCTTCCCCCTTGTCAATCTGGATCTCATCAATGATCCTTTCTTTCTTTTTTGCAGCTCTTTCAACAGCGACAGTCAGCCGATGCTGCTGGGCATGGGGCTTTCTCAGCTCACTCGTGGACACTGGCAGGTGACAGTGCTGGAGCTCAGTGGTCTCATTTCTTCTGCTCGGGGGGACCTCAGGCTGTTTTCAACCAACAGCTCCTCTGCCTCCGGGCTTCACCCCAGCTCTTGCTGGGTTCCACCCCACTGTCTGTTATGCAGGCAGGGAGCAAATCCAGGCTGCCACTTCTGATGTCCTGCTCTACATCCAGGTGACTGACTACACTTGGCCCAGACAGACTGAAGCAAAATGGAGGCACTTAAAACGACCTGGAGAAATCCAGAGAGGGAGTCCAGTCAATACAGCAAATGAGACTTGTTTGTATTCCAGAGAAATTAAGTATACCACCAGTTCCAGGATTCACAAGCCGAGGACAAACAGAAGCCTTTCCTACTACACAGAAAGCTCATTTGTGATCCTCTGTTTGATGCAATCTATCCAATGTTACCAACAACCCCTGAAAATCTACCTTGAAGCCTGCCTCTCCCTCCCTCCACAATGCTACACATGAAGTCTATTCAGGACACTTAATGCAGCACAAAAACAGCTGGCCATGGGGTGGAGAGCACCCTGACACAGTGTCAGCACCTACAGCTTGCATTTGAAACATTTTGGAGGTCGTCAAAACATGTCTACAGTTCAAGTTGCCTTACTAGGCATAGACAGGCCCAACCTACATTTAAGCTGACCTACAATGGCAACCTGCAGTTAGGACTCAATATCAGGTAGGTCCCTAAAAGCTGCACAGCACACCCCTTTGTAAAATGTCATGGGGATAGAAACCAAACTTTTATGAAATAGTCGCCAGCTAAGAGCCCTGAGAAGTTTAACACAAACTGTGTGAAAGACACACAACTACTGAACCATTTGATGTGTTAATGTATTTAAGATGGAAAAAAAACAACTGTGCAACAGCAGCCAGAGAGATGAGTGAGCAAGAGAGCTCTGCAGATCCCAAGGTCAATGGAGAAGAAGGGGGAAGAGGTGCTCCAAGTGCTGGAGCAGAGATTTCCCTGCAGCCCACAGAGAAGATGGAGAGGCAGCTGTCCCCCTGCATCCATGTGGGTCCATGGTGGAGCAGAGGTCCTATTCTGATTTGATTGGCAATAAATTAAATTAATTTCCCCAAGTCAAGTTGGTTTCACCTGTGGCAGTAATTGGTGAGTGATCTCCTCCTGGTCTTATCTCAACCACCAAGCTTTTTGCTGTGCTTCCCCTCCCGTGTCCTGCTGAGAAGGGTGAGTGACAGAGCTGCTTGGTGGGCACCCCGTGTCCACCCAAGGTCAACTCACCACAATGTTAATTAATTTCTATTAATTAATTTCTGTTGCCTATGTTTAATTGCTAAATCTACTTTCTTAGTGAGCAGATTAATATTCACACATGAAAAGAAAGCAGGAGTCAAATATAGTAACACACTCAACATAAAGATTTCTGAAATCTGCACAATTGCATTTGATTAAAATTTAGTACAATATATTTTACTATCAAGAAAGAAATCATGTTAAGAAGTAAACTGACACAGGTAACAAGACTGGGCATGACACAAGCTTTTAAAATCTTAATCTTGAACATAACTAAGTACTCCAGTACAGTAAGGGCATGTAGATGTTATTGTTCAGGAAATTTGGATCAATTCCTCTAGGCTAATTATTTTGAAACAACTTCCCTTCCTTCTGCAGCATTCAAGACAGTTGACATTTTAATTTGAAAGTCTTCATTCACTTTCAGGAAAATATAAAATTTATCTGTGCTGTTACATAGAGATAAAAAAAATACTAGATCTTGTAACATCCATATTTTACTTAGGAGACCTCCCAATTTTAATGATGCTTCAAACATTCATAGAGCTCTTTAATTCCCTGCAATATGTGAAGATGAACTGAATAAGGTTTTTTTAAGTCACATCTCAGCTTTTTATGGAATTTATCTTTTTCTTATTATAAGGATCTGTGTTGAATACTCCCCTTTGAGTACAGGTTTTGTCTGCTAAAATTTCTAAAGTAATATCAGAACACGAGTGCACTCCCAGGACAATATTTCATTATTAATAATCTTAATCCCCATTGCCTGATTACAGCATCATTACAGATGTCTGGCTCACACACAGCACTTCAAACCCCCATGGAAAAAACAGAAGTTGAAATGTTCACATTACAAATGCGCACAGGATATAAATTTGGACTGTGGCATTTTCTGCTGTCAAATCTCCAGAAAGTCTTTACCAAAGCCTGCAGAATGCCACAAATCTACACTGAGCCCAGATATTAGAAGAACAAAATTCTAATTACTTGTTTCTGTGGAAAGAAGAGGTCTCAACTGGGCTGTGTTTTACCGTGCTGCTCTGTGCAGCTTTGCATGAGGCAGCTTTTGGGTGTAATTTTCCTTTTATCATTTCTCTGCTTCAGTAGGCTATTCACGCCCCATAGCTGCTCTTAGCTGGATGATACGGCTTCATAAACTACTATGCTTATTATATATAAATTAGATGTTCACAATGCTGAGAAATAAATGGATACATCCAACTGAGGACAAAAATAAATATGATTTCTGTGACTGAATTGATTTTAATTTTTTTTCTTTTTTATACACATAACTGATTTAGTTCTCTGCACTCCATTCATTTCCATTCTCCTGTTGATAGAAATACATATAAGATCTTAACATCTTCCTGCTGCTAAAATATTTTCCGTTCCTAGGGTGTAAAACTGCATTATAATAATGAGTGAACTGTACAAACATATTGTAGGCTCCTCTGACTTATACTAGTAATACAGGAGTGACTGGACACACATACAGGCAGAACCACAATGAATAGAAAACAGAAGAAATTTCCATATTTTTGAAAACATGGGAGTCATCCTACACAAAGCTAGGAGTTTTACTTTGCAACATTGAGCTATTTTCACTCTAATCCCTTCTAGATTTTAAAAAAGGGTAAATTTTCCAAAGGGTAGAAAACATTTTCTTCCTCCTCTAGGTGTCATCTCTGACAATGATCAAATTACACCAAATGATAATAACATTTAAAAATTATCCACTAATTTGTGTAACTCAAACTCTTAGGCTTCTTTGATAAATCAGCAGCTCTCTCAACAACTTAGAGTTCCCCTTTTTTCTTGAATATGATGCTGAACGTGCCTTCTAAGGTCTCATTACCCTCAAGAGCTCAGCCAGATCTCAGCTGAAGACCAGGTAGTTTTAAATGAATAAAAAGGGCAGTTACAATAGTAAAAGATCTGTTTTGTACAAACAGGAAAGTGGCAGATTTGATGTCTCAGTTGCTGTTTTGGAAGAAAAAAGTTCGGGTAGCTTTAAGGCAAGGAGGAGAGGAAATACATTCCTATAATTTAATTAAACACATTTTCAAAATGAACATCACAATTTCATTTAGAAGCAGTCTGATCATAAACTGACAGAATGCTAAAAATTTTATTAGATTTTACTACAGGTGACTAGACTATTTTCTCCCAGAGAAGAAGTGTTTAATTTCTCAGTAGTTCTGGGATTACCTTCTTGATTGTGGAAAGAATGTGTCTAGCATAAAATTTCTGTCTTCCTAAAGCTATTCTGTACAAAAAGTTGTGCATTCCTCATTCAGCACCAACTGCAGGTCTAAATTCTCAGCAGCAAAATGTGCTCCCGGGTAGAAATACTGCCAGGATACTATACAAAAAGCCGGGATCACCTCTGCAGTGTTTTCATTCCTCTCAAAAGGACATTGGTTCACAGACCAGTAGAGAACAAATGAAGGACCTACACTGTGAACATCTTATGATGCTTCTCTTACAGCTGTCTTGCCTTTCAGTGCTGTAAGCAGTGCTGAAAGTAAATCATGCTCTTCCTTCATGTCTAATTTAAGAAAATACATATGAGTTCTCAGCAAGTTCAATACAGATCTCCCTAAATTTAAAAAAAAACCCTACAAACTACAAACAAACAACAACAACAAAAGATGCAGAAAACTTCACTTCTAAAACAATAGAAAACATCAAAAAACTGACAATTGGGCACCAAATTTTGTAGTACTTATGCAAAAAAGGCAGAAAACATTTCAGAACAACTTCAACAAGGAAAACTCATGTGGGTGAACAGTTCTCAGACAGAATAAAGTATTGTTAGGGGAAAGTGTAGATTCTTAATGCAAGACAAAGAACACACTCTCCCTTTCCTGAAACAATAAGCAAGGCTGGTTGCAGACAGACAGAGTGTGACACAAAATCACAAAAATTACAAAATAAAGCATCATCACTTAATGAAAGTAGTAGATTATACTGGGATGGAGAATAAGGAGAGAGATAACATTTCAATAAAACTAAGCAGAAGGGCCAAATGTTCTCTGACAATAGTCAGGGCAGACACTGTCCTTCCAAGCACTTCAACCTCCTGTTTTTTTCACAGGAGATCCTTTCTGGAGATCCAGGTACAGACGGATGACTGCTGAACTAATTGTCCTAGTGTATGACATTGGAAACCAGTTTTTTTTATTAGGGACTGAACCTCACGCAAGATTTGAACAGCAAATATGTTCTTATTGTAAAGGGCATCACTAAAGCAATCATTTTACTGCTCCTAGTTTAAGCCCATTATTTTCAGAATTTGTGCATGTGTGGTCGGGCTTACTGTACATGCAAATGACTATTTAGAAGGCTGACTGCTCAGTTGTCTACAAAATTTCTGCAGCCACATGCACAATCAAGACTAACTGCATGCCCATTTTTATGTAGTTGAGTGATTTGGAACAAGTGTGGCTTTTTTCTCCAAGCCGAGCTCAGACCTCTCAAGAAGATCTTTGATCAATCTAATAAAAACATTCTTTTCCCCTTATGCTACAGCCTGCTAATGGTGATCAGAAGTGGTTTTTTAAAATGGAAAGATGAAACTTGATGCAGTTTATGCTTCTTCAGTGACTAATAATGCTCAAAATTATTTGCTTCACTTTTGAATCTCATTTCTCAAGGTCACTGAAGTAATTTAGGCATCTACATGCTTCATTTCAAAAGTGACAAACACCCTTTCTGCATCTCAACAGCAATTTTAAGAGAACATATCACTTCAAAAGAAATTTTTTTAAAAAAATTTAAAATGTCAGTTCAAAGTCTGGCTCAAGAAACTGTGTGGGGAAAACAGGAGAGTATAATGAAAAATGCATATAAATCTGTACACTTCAGATACATGATGTAGGATATCTTACAGACAAGTTCGGGGTCCTGTCGTGCACACTCTGTTATACAAACCCCAGCAAAGCAAGGAATTGTCCATAGATGTGCTCTACTCCAGAGCAAATATGATGCCACTTTAAATTAGCATACTCCCAAACTATCCATGGCAACTTATTTGTATCCCTAACAACTTCCTGCAGAAAGGAACTTGGGTGCAGGAGGGCTGAGTGTCACTGTGTCACAGCACTGAACGGCCAGTCCCCTGGTGGGACTGGCAGTGTTTCAGATCACCTCTGTATGCAAGACGTAGCATTATTAACCTCAGCAAGGCCAGCAAGCCAAACAGGAATACAAGAAACTCTGAATAGCAAAGTCTCGCAATCCTGCTCACATCTACAATCTAACCATTTTTCTCTCCTGCACTGTGCAGAGGTGCCTCCTTTGTTTCAGGTCTCACCATCTTCTAGAACAGAGCTGCTATGTCCTGTCTCTGATGGACTTGGTAGCTGCTACAGCTTTCCTGCTGTAAGGTATGCCACAGTTCTGTCACTCATTTCTTTCCCTTTCTTTTTCTTGCTTTGCAAGAGGGAGACCAAAAAGGAAGAGATGATCACAACTCCCATGGTCAGTAGATAAGTCACCCTTTGGAAGTGGGGAGATGTGGACTGAAGTCCTGATGCACTGAATACTTCAGACAAAAAATGAGCAAAATATTTAGTGGAACTAGGACCAACTTAAGAAACATGAGCTCAGTGCTGACATTTTACTTCAAGAATTTTATATTTAATTTAGCTATACAAATATGTAGTTATAGATAGAAATCATATGATGCAATGATCATTACTTAAGGGCAGTCAAATAAGATAAAGCTAATTTACAGACCGAGTACTTCAGGCTTGTGTTAGTACAGCAGTATCAAAAGCAGTAGATACGAAATCTCAGTAGCACAACAACCAATGGAAAAGGAGTCTTTTGAATGCTTTTGTGAGTATCAGGCTAAATGCTGTGAGTTACTAAATGCTCAAAGACTGAGCCTTAGAGTCATTTGCTGTATAATTGATTATTTATTATTTATAAGTGTTGGACTAAATTTCTCTCAATTGCATTGGCTCAAATATTTGCAGCCAAAGAAAGAACTCTCTGGGAGTGTCTTGGTGTATATGAGTTCGAAGTTTGTCCTAATACTCTGGGTGTTATATATTTTCTTTATTCATTAGCTGCAAAGACCTATTTTTATTTATTTATACTTACTGCGTATCAGTTTACACCAAAATGTATGTAAACATAGGCTCACTGTCATGTCTTGCACTATCTTAATTTGTGTGAGCAATTAAGCTAGACTGCTATACAGCCTTAATTGCATTAGAATATCAGCAATAACCCCTACATCTATATGCTAAAAGTTCAGGCCTTGACCTTTAAGGCAAGATAAACAGATATCCATTTTCATTTAGAAAAGCCAACAAACATTCCGCATTGACTGAAACAATGACTGACCTTCTCTTCTGACTTTATTAAACAGCTAAATCCTATGAAAGTTCAGGTTATTTTAAAATGCCAAATCAGCAATAAATATTAAGAAGTCATAATTACAGAAGCACATACTGTAGGGTTATTCTAGACTGTCATCCTATATAATAAAGCTTATGCAATAGATAGAAATATGGCTGTAATAAAGAAGGCCTGTCTGTATTGAAAAAGAGTCAATTCTCATATACTACGTCCACAATCAGAATGTACAGGTTAAATCAAAACTGAATTTCACAACAATGCCTAGCATGCATGTATGCCTTAATCCACCGCACAATAAGTTCTAAAGTAATGATGCTAACTGGTGAAATAACTGCTGCCTGTCAACTACAAATAAGAACATTTATTAAATATCTATAAAGCCTGTATTATTACAACATCCTTCCTTAGAAATAATCATCAACAACAATCAACATCCCTGTTGAATTCATATTTACAACAAAATATTTGGGGCATCCTTATGCATATTGCTGCATTTGTTGCTCCATATGTATGTTCTCAGAGTGATCGAATGTAAGCCAAAATGGGAGGGCATGCTTCTTTCTACAGTGGATATTAACAAGTGGAAGACAGCAATGGTAAAAAGGCATCTTTCCTTATGCATATTTTTCTTTATTTTTACCATGCATAAAACACAATTTCTACCTTTATCTATAATCTGAGCTAGGTGCCATTCCAGCATAAGTAGTATTCTCAAATCAGCCAACTGCTAGAAATAAATATCCCCTTTAAACTTCTGAAATATATTCTAAATATATTTCAAAGCTTTTACTACTGTAAGAGCCATCAAACTTCTCTTGTATGAACCAGATGTTAAAGTATCTTAGAGATCAGTTTTCATCAACAGGTAACATGCATCTCCTTAACTCCAAACCCACCCAAGATATTGAGGCCAGCAAGGAAAAATTATATTACAGCCCTGGGGGAATATTTCTGAAGCAGTAACCAGTACAAGATGACCAAAATATATCATCATGTTACAATCGAAAATCCGTATCACACCAAAATTATACTCTGGCATGTTATGAGGAGTTATAACACCAACACTATATTTGTTTCACGCAAAAAAATTGTGATCCCAAAATATATATTCATTCGTTGGTGCTTTTTAAATTATATGAAATCTTTATTTCCACTTCTGGCTGAGAATTCTTTTACGTACTGTCCAAGTAATATTTCTAAATACTTCCACAGACACAAAAAACCCAGGTAAAAATCACTGTAGTGACTGGGAGCATATTTATAAGCATACTGATTCCTTACTTAACCAATAACAGCAAGTTCTTCCAAGTAGGCTGATCTGAGCTGATGGCCTAGAGAAATTCTTGAAGGAGCATCAACAACAGAAGCAAACTGTCAAGTCAACCTTATGTCATCCAAGTTTGTAGAGCTTAAAATTCAGCAACCAGAAAGAAGCAATCTGGTGGTTCATGCAAAGTTCATAGAAAGGAAAGCATAATGATAATGTGACAAGTAGCCTGATACCTGTGAAACTGTAAAATCCCTACCATTCAATCTCCTCTCTTCAATGCCTTTCAATAAAAAGAGTAATTAATAAATATCATTAACATTAATCACATAGAGTATCTTAAGGGGAATGTACCCCGAGTTCACGGAGAATACTGTCATATGGGTAAACTTTTTGCTGTGTAATGTAAATACTATTCTTGTTGCTAGAGACCAAATTATAGCTAACCTTAAACATGCTCATTTGAATACCATAAAGCTTACAGCATGTATAATCCTTTAAAAAAATCATTTCCCAAGAGCTAAGAACACTGGCATCTAAATATCATTTTATTATACTTCATACTATCTTAAAAGCATCTACACATTAACTACAAAAAAATACCAAATTTTCTCATATCATAAAAATTTCACGGATGTACCAATGCAACTACATGTGCACATTTAACACAGATGTTGAGATAAGCACACACTACTTTAAACAGTGCCACTCACCCCCATTCAAATTATATTAGCATAAGGGCCAAGACAGGAAATATCACATTACATCTCAACCAAAGGTTTTAACATCTCAGTGTAAAAAAATGAAAGCTTTAGCTGGAAATTAGAATGTCCAATTTACCAACTGGATCCAAAACACTCTTAAAACCTAAAGGCAAAACTCAATTTGAAAAGTCATAACTGTGAAGTACAGAACATGGGCCATTTTAGCTTAGTTGTTTATATTTAATAGTTCACCACTCCCTGGGTCTTGGCCAACAGAATTTGAGGCATTTACTGCACTACTTTATTAGCTGCAAAATAGAAAAAAATGTTAAAGCACTCCTCAAAATGGCCTTTTGCAAGCATGCTGCACACGCTGAACGCAGGGTGGGTCTCCCGGACCTGCTATCAGGGACAACTCAGTGCCTTGGCTTCAAAAATCAACCCATTGCATCCCCTGTGCTCCTGCCAGCCTTCCTGCCCAGGACAGTGGCACTGGGCACACACGCGCACCCTACGCGCCACGTCACGCTGTATGAGGAGCACACTAGTGCCTTACCTTTTCTTAGCTGTATACTGAGCCTCTTCCCTATCTTTTTGGTGTTATAGCCACTGTTTGCAGTGGAGGTGAGAACTTTCTGAGGTGATGGTACCAGGCCAGAGGGTGGTTTCCCTGATGAATTCACACTATGAGGTAGCTGCGAGTAGGAGTCTGTCTGATCGGACTGGTTACCCGCTCTAGACATTCTTTGTAATGTGTGAAGTCCAGAATTGTTAATACTTTTCCCATCAGCATACTGGGAATCGGGGCTGAACCGGCTGGAGTAGTACATGTTCTTCTCGCTCTGGGACAACTGTTCGTACTGCTCTTTATTCGCCGCAGGGACCACGTGGAACCAAATGAACGGCGTACGCATGGCTTGGCGAAACATATGCTGTGCTCTAGGTTTTAAAATGAACAGAAAATTAGCAAATTAGGACTGGCAGACTACGAGACGTAATTACTAATGTTAATTAAGCAACACGAGCTGACAGACACATTGCACTCAAGCATAAACCATAAAACTTGAATCTGTTCGCTAGCCTATTTGGTCTGCTTTTCGCTAAGGTTTACTGCTTTAGGGCAACACTATGGTTAAATATGCTTAACGACTAATGTAGCAAATACTGGATTCAGAAAAGCAGAAATTTTGACTACAGTCTTGAAATGCAGACAGTTCTATAGCAGGACTGCAGTGTCCTTTTGTTTTGAACCTTAATAATTGCAATAATTGTGATAACTGTTAGCACAGTGACAACAGAATTATTAGAATGAAAATTACTATTTATAAAAAGACTACATATTACACAATTTTCTGATTATATTCAGTCTTGCAGCCAGTCTAGCTTACACTTCAATTTTTGTAAGCCAGTAGTCTATCAGAATACGACATTAAGAAATAGGAAAAAAATGCTCAATCCTGTAGAGAGAGACACTGGGCTCAAGGTCACGATCCGAAGTACACAAAGTCAACAAGTCTCTTCACAGCCTCTACAAATTGTGATTCAAAACCTTAGAACAAGCAGAGACAAGCTGCTTTCAACCATATGGTACAGGGTTATGTTTCAATTCAGGTTAGAGTCAAAGAAATTAAAACCACATTTCAAATATATATTACGTATAAGATGATCAAAACAAATGATATTTGGCCCTCAGCGCATTACGGATTTCAGAACAATATTATCATCTATGAAATCACTCATTACCTGCATATCTCTTTTCTGTTTTTCTCTTTCTCTTACCTGAGTGTGAACTACAATATAATTTCCCTCTTAAAAGTCTTTCTGATTCACCATTTTGAGATTCTACCAATTCCAGACAACCACTAAGCAAATATTTATATCTCAGATTTCTCCAGGAAGTTTCTGCACCTATAGCACCTTTAGTTCTCACACAAACAAAAACCCACATATTTTTAAAATGTTAAAAAAAAGGCTTCAAGTTGCCCATTTATATTGAACATGGTGCATTGCAAGTATAAGAGCAAAAGTCATACAGGAATTTCAAGAAAAACAGCTTACCAATATAAGAAGAAAAAAATCTATCATGTACAAAAATAATCAAACGAGAATTGCATATACTCTAATGACAATAATTATTCTGATTTTTTTTTAATCTGGCTATATAAAAACCACTAATGTTCCTTAGTGCATCTTTTCTTTATTAAAAAGGCAAGCTTAGAGGTTTTTTTCTTACCTTCCTCAAATTATTCCAAGGTGCAGTGTTAAAGATCAAATAATGCAATGTAACGTGTGGTAAGAACACTTACTGTTCAAATCTCCTGTTCCGCAGGTCTCCGTCATTAATCCTGACAATACAATCATTCTCACGGAAAAGGTTTTCTTGTTCAGCTTTTCCACCCTTCTCCAATCGCTTCACCAGCAGCCCCAGGGTTCTGGAACATTAAGATTACAAATTATTACTATCTGAATAATTTGAAACACAGAAAATCCTATTGATTTAATATTTTATCATGATCACTACAGAAACTATATTTTAAACCATCTTTACCTTGAAGTAGGATAGCACAGTTTCAAATAACTTCAAGAATTACCTGATTTATTATCCCTTTTCCATGAAACAAAAAGCCTAGGTGAACCAAACATGTCAAAAGTAAGAATGAACAGGCTATGGGATGATAGCACATCCATTCTTGAAAAAGGCCAATATTTCTGTGTAGTAAAAGCTCCAAGAACCACCACACATCTGAGAAAAGACATCTTTTCTGCTAGTTAACTGAAGCTGAATAGGTTCAACTTAAAATCTGAATTTCTGAGTTAGCAGAGAATGCCACAGCCTTCACTGCTCCTTCTGTGCAAGTGAAATGTGGGGTCATCTCATGTAATAAGCAGCCTGCAATGAGGGGATGGACGGAGAATTCAGGAATTTCATGCAAACCAAATGCTTTTATTTTTAAATCTTAACATTTTTTATTAAAACAGAAAAGAGGAAATTAAAAATTTCAATGACATTTTTTAATCAGAATCTTAAACCAAAACTAATTAACTGAAGACAAATTCCATTTGATAGCCTCTATGCAATGAGTTAGTCCCCTCTGTTTCATGCTTACCCACAGTGTCATCTTAAGGACATTTCTAGAGAGAAAGTTTAAACAAATATTCAACCTGAAATTATGAAACAGGATCCTGAAGAATGGACTCCTGAGGTACTGGCAGGATAATATGAAAAGTCAGTGATATTTCTATACCTGAACTCTATACCTGAAGGAGAACTTAATCGTCAGGATTATTCTTGCATCGACACTGCACTTGACTTTTTATTTTTTTTTAAGAAGATCAGCTTTACATTGAAATCCCACAGGATGTATCAGTGGGTCAAATTCACATCATCCAAGTGAACAGCATTAATTTTTTATTCATTTCAAGGCATGGTGTGAAAAATACGTGGTCACATAGCAGGAATTGCAAGACCACACATGACTTTTAAGCAAAAACCTTTCAGTGATCACAGCACTTCCATTCACACATAATACCTCGAAGTAAATGAGCAGTCAATGGTACTTAAAAGGACTCCTCATGTGCTCAAAAGTTATATATGCACTTGAGCACTTCATCAAATGGGTCAGAAAAGCAAAATTAACTTATTTCTTTAAATTCTTCATTTATCAATTTATTGCCAGCATATGCAAAATAATATATTTTTTTACAGAACCATCATACATATTCTCCTGCAAGGCAGATGAAGGAGTAGGAGAAATGATCCTAGTAGTATTTCCATTTTGGAATCAGCTAGAGACATTAAGATATGATGTTGAAACGATCTAAACACGTAAGCAGACCATGCGGAAAAAAACAACATAAAGCATTCTGACAACACCAATCATCAAATGAAGCTTGAGTCAGACATTGGCATGACAAAAAACTCTGCAAGTCCACAACAGTGGCACACTAACCTAATGACCATGTTGTGCTCCATTTATTGTAGTACAATTTTCTGATCATTATTAGGGTATGTAGCCACAGGAAGTAAAACCAAACAAACTTTAAAATAATGATTCAATCCCTTTTTTCCTTCTGTTCACTAAAACAAAGTTTTGAAGGCAGTCTCGGACTTTTAAAACTGATAAATAATTATAAAGAAACTAGAGACAGTTTGAAAGTTGAATGAAGAGCCAAACTAACAGTTATATTAATAGTAAGAAGGAAAAATACTTGTATGCTTTCACTACATTATTTTTATCAGAATTATAGTTTTGATACATAGAAAACTGATGTGTTAGAACACAAGTTTGTGACTTCTTCACTTGTGAGTTGATGAATTTCTTTTGGGGAGACTGTCTTTAAGCCACAAAGTGAAGCTACTGAAGAGGATAATTCTAAATGGGGAAGAGATAGGCAAAGCAAATATAAAATAAGGAATGCTACATTTAAGAGAAAATCAACAAAATGCTTGAGGGGGAAAGGAAGGAGTTGTGTCTACTCTTCCTTTTCTTTCACTTGATGCCCAACAGCTCTTTGATGCAGGTGTACTCCTCTGCAATGTCCAAACACAATTCAGAACTTGGATGTGCATGCAATGCTTGCACAAGAGCATACATAGTAACAACAACAGGTGTTCGGTTTATATGGTTAAATATTAAAAAAATCAAAATATCAAAACAATATCTACACTAAGTACAACAATGTAAGTTAATACAATGACAATACGCTATACAAAATAATGTGGTTATTTCATCCCAATGTCTCCATGTACTTCTGATTACAAAGTAATTGCTCTATAAGTAGTTTTGACATAGCATTTTTCTTGAAATGTTGCTTTCTACTGTCTCACATTCTGAATTTATATCAAATTATTAATGCAAGATGCACCTTTACGCATGGTTTGACATTTCTTAAATTTATTCCACTTATGCTCTCAAATCTAGTAAAAATATTACTAATCCTAACCAATAGAATAATGTAACAGATAAATAAACTACCAGTCAAAATTGTAAATAATCTCATTAAACAAACGCTACAAGTTCTGCTAATGCAAGACTGCTCATCTCTAACACAGCATATGATGCTCGTGAGGATTTTGCTTTTTAACAAGTGTTACAGCTAGGTTAACCAAGGTATATAAAGCTAAAGTCACTGAGAGTAAATTCAAGGCTGGATAAACAGACTGAGCCAAACCTGAAACCAGGCTTCTCACAGTGCCTTTTAACTTATTTAATTCTTTATATAAGCACAGGCACAAAAGATCCCTTTAGACACAATTCCAGAAACAATTTCCCGAATGAGAGTTTGTGTAGCAGAGAAAACTCCACTAGAACTTCCAGAAAATGTATATTCTTCAAAAATTAACAAAGGCCTACCAATTTCCTACAGTATTTCTTCAGCATATTATGGTTAGATATAAGAATGTGACTCTAAAAAAGACTTTATGAGAATTCATGTTTGTTGTTGCAGCAACTGGAGATAAACAGAGTAAACTTGATATTGCAAATATGCAGTAACCTAAACACAAATTGGATTTTTTTTCCTGCCATATGCCACCATCATTAATCCTGCTAAGTGGAGCTCTACTACAGCTTCAATATTATGTTTCCTACATTAGGAAGACATAAATTTTGAAAGCATCTAAACTCATCTAGTATAAAGTATAAAAGTCAGTACATACAATTTTTTAAACACAACCATGTAGCATACAAATGTATGGGTGCATTTGAATTTGCTTCATTTTGTCCAGTTAAAGTAAGTCAACATAGTTTCTACCATAAATTCTTCCATTATAAATCTTTTAAACTCCAACTTTTTCAAGAATGAGATTAAATATCAGTGAACCTTTGCAAAACACTCTGCAAGTCTACAATCCTGTTGAAACAGTAATTATAAATAGAAATTTGGTACCTGTGCTGTTTTAGACTAGCTGACACAGGAACAGAAAGGAAATTGCCAAAGCACAGAGCTCAATCTTTGTATTTGTTTTAAATACCTAATTGGGAATGTAAGCAGCTGAGATTATATTAGCATTTGCACCACTGTATTTCCACAAGGTTCATTACTCTAATTATACTATTAAAATAAACTCAGCTACATGTGTTAACATTTCAGTTCTCAGTATAAATTACAACCAATGATAAAACTAGAAATAAGCAGTGAATTTTTTATTGACATCTAAATTGCCTGACTTAGTTGGGGTAGCTCGTGAAATGCAAACTCTCCACATGTCATCCAGATGTATGGAAATGATGATAATTTATCTTAATAAAAACTGACAGTGTAAGTAAAAATAAAAACTGACATTGAACATCTAGAATATGATTCGGCCATCACGGCCCATTGTACATACACATTGAAGTTATTTATCTATTTACCTGCAAGCTAACTGTAGTGTAATCAAATCAGACAGAACAGAAAATAGCCAATTTAGATGTTTACGTAAAGTCACTAACATGAAAAGGCAAAAACTAGATTAAGGTACAAAAACAAGGATTGATTGAAAAGCTGGTGTGCACCAGTTTCATGCTATGAAAGATCTCTGAGAAGTTCTACAAGAACATAAACACAGTGTAAAATTCCTAGATTCAGAGGTCAGAGTAGGCAAATCAGCTTGTTTGTTCAAGTTAAATTATTGTGGCTACTCAAAGCTAAATTGCACATAAACTCCTTTACCCAATACTGACATCACAGTGCTGCTGTGGAGGGATTTAAATTTCATGCCTGAAGTCCAGAACCAATTCCCAATCTTTGGTAACCACTCCTCAGCTTTTTAGCTTGAGTAATACTTCAAATTATGCTTATAAAACCTTTTAAAGGCTGAGATCAGACAGTTTGAATTCAGATATAAGAGTGAGGGAATAGTACATTCACTCGAGAGAGAATTTTTTCCCCATACATATGTTTTTGAAAGCCATGGCTACCTTTGAGACTTAAAAGGCTGGAAATGCAGGGAAAGAATAAATGGAGAGGCAGACAGCACAGACCTCTTCCTTGATCAAACAGAATATGATCATTAGAGAGGCACCTTGAAGGCAATATTATGGACTCTCTGTATACACAATGGCCATTAGATACTACTTTAGTTTTCCTTGTACCTTGAGTACAAGACTAAACTTTTTACAGTGACACGAGGTGATTTATAAACTCTAGAAAATGAAGGATACTTCCAATAAAAGTAAAAAAAAAAGAAAATAATAGAAACTGTATAAGAAAATTTCAGATTTCTAGATTTCTAGTAAGGGTAGTTAGGGTTTGTGTATGTTTAAATGTACACCTTTATTTGAGGTTTTTCTTTCTTTTTAACAAAACCTGCTAAATTTGTCATTTAAACTGACAAAAATTCAGTCTTTTTTTTTTCCTTTCTTCTGAGACTCCTTAATATTTTAAGGCATTTAGAATATATAACAAAAAACACAGATTAAATATTTTTAGCTGCAGGTTATAGCTGTATGGTTAATCATGGATTTTGTGGCATACTTCAATAAGCTGGCAGAGCTGTGCATACCTGTCTGTATCCAAGTAACATGTCTGATACTTATTAGTGGATGTTCATTGTGGGGTTTTGGATGAATATCCAAATCATTTTCAGTTCTCCTTTACTAGGTAGACTTCAGAGTATTCTTGGGATTATGGGCCTCTAACTTCCATATCATTATTCACAGAGATTTCTGATGTTATCTCATATACTCCTTGTGTCAATTGAATCTCTTTCCAAGCTAGACATGGCAGAATTTCAGAAGAGCAGCTAGGGTATAGAGCTTGAGAAGATTTCAAAGTCTCTTAAAAGTAGAAGAGGCCATATAATGGTAAATTATGCTATAATTACTGTTGAGCTTGCAGAGAACCTGGTGCATCCCCACTTAAACATCAGCATCACACCCCACATCAGCCAGGCTGCTCAAATGTGATTCTTAAGAGGGTGTTTGCTCATGTCTCTGAGCATCTAATAAGAAGGGAGGATTGGTGGTAAGGCAGTTTTGCACAGATTTAGAATTTTATTTCCTTTCATGTTTTTCTCTCATTCTTTTCCTCTTTGTTCTACTCTTACCTAAACACTTTGCTTCTCTCTGTCCTTCATTCTACTTTCATTTTCATGACTCCTATTCTGCACAGCACTGCATCTACACCATTGCAAAAATGTGCCAGCAGGTTTGCAAACAAAACTTTTATCCTTAAAAATGCACAACCATAAGGTGATGAATATGTATACCCTCCTCCCTTTTGATAAGGTGAACAAAATATGTTAACAAAAGCATATGATCAAATAGGCCAATAAAGGACTGATACATTTCTAGAGGCAAAACCAGAAGGATAATAAGGAAATATATCCACAGAATAAAGTTTCACCATGTCTTTACAAATGAGTAGTACTTTTCCCAGAGAAATAGTTTTTTCATTTTAAAAAAAGTCTCAGTTTTACAGGGAACAGAAATAATTCATAGCATCTATGTAGATGAGGCAGAGACCTTTACAGACTTTGCTCAAGATCAAAAGCCAGTACTCAAAAGATTCTTATTCCAAAGCCTCAAAAGACCATGAAAAAGTCAAATATTTTCTCAATAGAAGTAAAGAACATAGTTATGGCACATAATTTTTAGAGGTTTGGAGAGGGAGGGATTTTTTGGTGTCAATTTTTTGGTGTGAGAAGGTTCCTGCTTATTGCATAGGGGGAAAAAAGGTAAATTGCATAATAGGATTTTACACTTTTTCAAGTTATTGGTTTAATAATCATTGCCTATCGAGTAACATTTTCAAAAGCAAAATAAAGGAACTACAAGAAAAGTAACTGAAAACATGGCATAACTGGAATTGGACAGCAAGCAAATAAAACAACAATGCGAGAATGGACTAATCTATATGACACATTAGATGTTTTCTTTTTAGACATCCCTCAAAGTCTTTACTCGGTCCTGTGTTTGGTTTTGTATAATTAGATTTCGACTGAGCAAATCCCCTGCTCAAGTTATTGTAGGCAGGGAGTTTTAGGTTGATTGTAGCAGGGAGAATTATTTTTTGCAGCCAGGGGAGGAACAAAGAGCAGCCATGTGCCACAGTGAGAAATAAGCAGGAAGCAGAAGATCCCTGCCATGCATCTGCTCTCCCTCTGAATCTAGCAAAAGGAGAAACAAGTGTGTCTCATCTGCTCAAAAGAAGTGGGAAACCAGGAAGGGGAAAAAAAAATAACCAAATTCCCACCAACTGCTTCAAACCTGAAACTGGGTGTGTTCCCTTCCCTGTCCACACTGGAGGCAGCTGGAGAAAAATGTGTTTATCCTACCTGAAAACATGCAGAGGTGTGGGTGCGCAGATAATAAAGCACCAGCACAACACATGTGCTTAGAATCATTTCCAAGCAACGAATTCTGCTTTTCTTTCATTAGAACACACTGGGCATGGGAGAAATCTTTTGAAAATATTAGAGATCCTCCCCAACTCTGCTCCTCTACACTTTCAAGAAACAGAACCACGTGTCTCCCTTCTTCAGCAGATTATTTTGTGGAGGGTCAAAAAAACTCAGCAATTACATGTATGGTCCATTTTTCAATGAAGTGAGTTCTAGTATTATGAAGAAAAAGAGGATACATTTTAATATAAAAATTATTTCCCTTGTAACAGAATTTGCTTTTCCAGTATGTCCTGATTTGAAACATCTATATTTAATATTGGCTTTCCTGTAGTAAAACTTTATCGTATAATTTTGCATGACATAGTTAGATTTCTTTTTAAAAAATTATATTTATTTTTTCTGTGTTTATGGCTTTTTTATTTAACACGGTCTCATTATGTATGAACAGTTTAAGCTTTGCCTCAGACTTGACAACCACATTAACAGGCTGCAAGTGAATTTTACTCAAGTTAAAATTCTTACTCAAAATGTCAAAGTATATATATTAACATCAGTTTTATTAAACAAGTACTTTGTAAGCAGCTGACATTCTTAAACCGGTCTTTTCCTTGGCCTTCACCCTGTCTAAATCCCAGATAACTGCGTGAATATTTCAACCATTTCTAACTCTATCGGATTTACTTCTGAATTATGTTTGAAGTACTGTTCACTCACGACCTTCCATCTCCACACTGAATTTACTGAATTTCAGATTATAAAGAAAAGAATTCACCACTTAACAGAAGTTTGCTCTTAATACTTGTAGTCCACAGAAAAAGTAGCCTTAAAGTTAAAAAAAATTACATTTTCCCATAATACATGTCAGTATGATTATGAAAGCACTGGGTTTCAAGTAAAAACTGCAAATAAAGCTCTTACACTGTGTTTAAAATCCCTGAAGATATCTGGTATAGAAGGAAAAATAGCTAAAATACACTAGCATTTCTGAAAATAGCATATTAATATTTGAGAGATACACTTGTAAAGCAAGTTAGTTTTGTTATTTTGTTAGTTTTTAATTATAAAACTGAAATTGCTACTGGGACAACAGACATGAGAACATCCCTTTTCATGTCCAAAGATTACTTTTAAGATATATATATATAGATAGAGATATATGTTCTCCTTTTCCTTAAAGAGAAAAAATACAGTGTGTACTTAGAATATGCAAGACCAAAATAAAATTTGCATATACTGCTGAAAAATTATCATTTTTCAAGGTACTTAAAAGTTTCAAATCCACCACTAATTAATAAAAAAGTTTAGCTTTTTTCCGAGATTATCTTCATGACCCAAAACACTAAAACACTACATTAGCAAAGTAAGCATTAGAGATTATGTATTCTGTTTATTAACAACATCCTCCATGTATTTTTTAATGTAAACTACTTTCTTTACACCTTTTTTTTTTTTGGTAAACAATCAAACTTCAGGAGTTTCAGCTTGTAAAACCGGTTCACTTTCCCCCAAGCCAGAATGTTTCAACTGGTTTTGCTCTTTCATTTTATCCCCAACAGATGGGACAACATGAAGCTTTGAAAGTGTGGTGATTGTTTTCTCCCCCACTCTCAACTAGCAAAAGCACAGGATGCCTCTGGTTTAGACTCCTGCTGTTATTTGGAAACTTGTGGCTTTAAACAGTCATCAAGAAAATGTTGCACAAATATCCACCTGAATTAGGGCTGAAGTTTATAAATTTTAGGAGTCCAAAAGGAGATGCCTTTATACTTCATTTCCCCTGAGATTACAACACAAAATTCTAACTCCTCCTAAGCAGAGCCTTTGAACTATAGAGTCCATTCCAAGCACAGGGTCAGTAAACTTGCATTTCTTCCCTTCTTAATCAGTGAGACTGCCTCTTGAAAAACAGACAATATTCTACAGAAAGCAAAGGCATGATACAAAAATTAACACAACCAAGATAAAGCACAGCAAATTACAATGCAAATAAAATCCTACACGATACGTTACCTTCCGCCTCGGGCACTGAAAGGCACTACATGGATTCCCAAAGGCCCGCCGTCATTGGAGACTTCTACGAGCTTTACCATATCACTGTGAGACAATGACGAATGAGGGAATATGAACATGTACCGTGAAGGAACCGAAAAACCCCACACAAACATACACAGAAAAACAAAACCGTTCCAGAAACCAAGTCATGGTGATGAAAGCATTGTTGAATGCTACGTACCTGAAGATTAATCTGATGGCATGAAAGGAGATCAATCATCAAAAATAGTTCAATTAATAGAACCAACAGAAATCAAAACTTAGCTGGATACATAAAAATAGGTCTCATCGTCATCACTGCATGCACATTGCTTTATTTCCTTCTTATTCTAAAGTTAAACTGACCGTTGAGCAGAAATACCTTAAATGCCACACACTATTTTTCCTCAGAAGCCTAAAAGCTCATCATAGCACCAGCATGCTTTACTTTTTTATCTTAGAGCCAATGCTAAATTTTAACATTAGCTTTCACATAACTACCTCATAATCAAATGAGAATTATTAAATTTTTAATTGGCTAAATCCTTCTAGGTTTAAAACACATTAATCTGTTTTATTGTAATTCCATTTCTTTCACTGGAAGATTCCTGCGTCTCCTTACTAAGCAAAGTTTCCAAAGTAAGATTTAACTGTAACATTCAAAACCAACCAGACGTCCCCTGAAGCAACCATGCATCTAGTTTTCAATTATAATTTTTGCTGTAGTGAGGAAAAAAGCAGAAGAAGAAAATACAGGTTCAGAAAGAGACATGCAAAACTTGTAGAAATAGATTTAGACCAAATCTATTAATGTGTTTGAAACATGCCCACATCTGGAAAGGTGGAATATAGCCCATGAACCATAAAGAGCTATAAATACACAAATGAGAAAATAATACGTGAAGGCTGAACCTCTCAGTAAAACTGGAAGTGAGAGATCTGAACAGAAGCCACAATCTAAATTTGTGGCTTATGCCTCTCTCTGGTATTACATACTTTTTCCATATTTCCTGGCACTATACATATACACACACAGATCGTTGAAAAGCTTGTTCCTCATAAGCATACAAATAAAATTTAATCTCGAAAATGGAGCAAAGAGCAAGACAAATGTCCTGTGATAGCAGTAAAAGATTTTCTACTTCCTTCAATAAGCTCTTGATCATATGGTGTCCCATTGTGAAAGCTTGCAGCTCTTAATCTGGAGTATGAGAATAACCAGACCACATATGGTTGGGAAGTCAACACAAATCCTGGGTTACAGTTTGTTTTACATTTCTCCTACATTAGATTTTTTAAATATATTTTTAAGGTAGCCTTTACATTCGCTGTACACCTCAATTGGTGTCTGAATTTTTACCTTGATTTTTAAACGACGTGAATGGAAGGTCTCTATCATTATTGTCACCGTTAGCTCAAGAAAGTAGTGCAACAACAGGAGAGCTGAGAGACTTCAGCCAAAAACGTGTTACTCTTCAGACTTGGACCAATGTTTTAAGACTGAGATCAATACAGCATTTCATATTGTTCCATGTGCAGTTTCTGTACAGGCTGACTTCATTTCCTTCTCACTGTATGTTAAGGCTAAGTTTTCATTAAATAGTGTGCAAAGCAGCTCACAGGATTTAAGCAACCCCTCGCCCTCCAAAAGGAACTCTAAAAGACATCGTTTGCTATAGGTAGCCCTGTGATTCTCCATGATCAAATTTTTTCTGACTTTGCTATTAGCTTAGAAGAAAATTAAGGGCTAAGAAAGAGAACAAGTGAGAATCTGTGTGATTCACCTGGAACTGCATAAGTGAAAACACAGCTTAAATTAAAAAACACCTAGTTTCCATATCCAGCGTACACGCTTTAGCTTTTTCTAGTGCTTGAGTCAGTCATTTTTCATTTGTTCAAAATGCACATTTAACATCTTTGCACTCATTTTTCTTGCACTTTTTCTTTAAAAAAAAAAAAGGAAATCTATCCCAAATTCAAATGTTAAATTCTGTAAAACAGAAAACAAGAGGAAATGATCGCTTCCTAAGAGAGATTCTTTCAATCTGGCTTCCTGATTTTCTCAGAAGCTTGGGCCAACTGCTTCAAACAAACATGCAAAGAAGTATGAGATGAAAACAAAACATAAATGAAGTAGCTTATGAGGAGAAGTCAATAAGTTACTTAAAAGCAACACCAGGAAGCATTAAATTTGACAGAAGTTCTGCAAATTCTATTTAGGAAATAGCATTTGGAACTTACAATGTAACAGATTTTGTAAATGGAACCGAGTAAAATGCACATTCAACTGCCTAATAGATGTCACCATGATCTTTATCTAACATTTAAACCCTCTGTCCCTAATTCATAATTTAATTCAAAAATAACAGGAGCAGAAGATTTAATTTTATTTAAAATTTAAGTTAATCAATTTTAAAGATTTAATTTAAGGCTAGAAGGGATATTTTCTCATTAATTTCCTAACAAGGTATGGATCAGTTCTTTTCAATGAAATGCAAAAGGTCAAGTTTGCTGTATCTTTTGATGACATAAAATATCATTTAGTGACTGTATTTTTAAATTAGGTGGAGCTAACAAAACACCAGTTTTGATCCATTTGCAAAGTATGAGGTTTTTGACCACACAGCTTGTGACCCTGACACATCTTCCTAGAGACTGTGAACTAGTGATTAGAATTAAGATTTTCCCCTTTGAAATTCTTGCCTGTTGATCTGTTTGTACTAGCACTGACCCTATTCCTTCTGTCAAGTTTTTAAAGTTCCATCAAATAAGCATCTTCTTTGAGGCAGAAAATCCACTGTAGCATCAGCACTTATAAATGTCAAGTTTCTGATGCTCATCTTTAACACGAGCTTTTTAAACTGTTTAAAATCTTTTTTAAAAAGGTCCATTGTTTAAAACCAAAATGACACATGACCTAAAAAACATTGCCCCACTTTCTTAAGAGCACTATCACTCATATTATTCTGAGTACTTCACTAGTCTGTGTTCAATCTTAAGACTCGTTAAAACAATATGTTCTGCCAGTAACTTACTCCAGGGAAAAATTGGTAGCATTCTCCAAACCAGTGTCGGCATGTCCAACAGGCTCAACTCTGCTGTTGTCCTCCTCTGTTCGATCTTCATCCTAGATATTAAAAAAATAAATTATTTAAACCTACATTTAATTTTATTTACTCATTTTAGTAATGACATTTTACCATTCTCAGATTATTGGGGATACCACATGTGCAGTGGAAATGTTGTACTTCCATAACTACGAAATGTGGGCTTCCAAGCAGGGGTTCAGAGATGCAGCGAGGCAGGACTCCAGAGCGAGGAATGAATTATTTATTAAATTTACAATACCATTTATATATTCTAGTTCCATAAAGCAATTGAACAGTGTTCACACTTCTCCTAGGGTGATTGGTCAAAGTCTCAGACACTCACTTAGAAATGTTTTTTCCTAATATAATGTACACAAGGTCAGAAGATACCAGATAGGAATGCTATTTACAAAAACCCTATCTATTGTTTACATAGCTTACACAGCAAAGGAAAAGTTCTCACAGAATGAATGCAAGAAGAGAAAATTTCCCTGCTAACAGCATTTCAGCATCCACAACGAAAGTCTTTCCTCTCCTGTCTGAAACTGTTCTAAATTGGTTTTTCTTACTTTATGCATTTTTGCAATGATATTTATAGTTTGGCCACTGTCATATCATAATTTTACTACAGTTATAAAAGCCATGCTACAGAAGCTATCACAGTCAGCATTTTTTTAAAAGGTTGACAAGCAAAAGCACAAAATCAGCTGGTGGTCAGCAGTGTTTGGGGAAACTCCTCCCAGGCTCTCCCTGGGCAGGTTACTGGGGGCTTGACTGAAAACAGAAGGCAGATCACTGAGGCTCATTTGCAAAGACTTAAAAACAGCATAAGAAAATGCAGCTTCTGTAATTCCATGAAGTACCAAGAGCTCTTTAAACATTTTATCACGGCCTTTATTAATACGTGCTACGTGAGCTCTAGAGCTACATGAGGCTCTAATGCTAACCAGTTGATTTTATTTTTAATTTCACTTTCCAGAAAGTACATACATTATTCACCAAACGTATAACTTTAATGTCAAAGTTGTGAATGCTGTACTTTCAAATTTAGATCAGGGCAATTCAAGGATTCAAGTAAGAAGATCTAAACCCATTCTTATATGTATGCTAATTATTGGAAGCTTATACTTTTAAATACCCATGTAATCAAACAGAAAATATTACAAAGTGTGAACGATAGGTTTCAAACACAGATAGACTCTAGAGCCAGAGCCATCAGGTCAGCAAAGTAATACGTGATAGGTTATGACTTTAGCACACAGAGTCAGACAACTTATTAAAGTATTGAAGAGATGTTAAAGGCAGGCAGAGACAGTTGGTAATGTTCAATTGACATTTCCACAGGGAATCTGCAAAAGCAGGAGACTGGATGCATCAGGCTTCCATGGGCTGTGGATATGCCTTGTGCGTCCTGGAAAGGAGCACAACTGTGGGAGGCCAAGCTGCTTGGAAGACTGATGATCCTGTGTCTTGAGAGGCGTTAATATGCACCTCCTCGTCATCTCTTTCTGTTAAGCACAAGGTAAGTAATACATTTCAGAGGTTAACCAGCATCTCAAACCTGCCTAGAACTGCATATTTACTGATTTCAGTTGAAGTTCTACACGTACCACTGCATAAAGTTTAAAATTAAACAAATATTCAAATCATGACAATTCTAATGTCACACGCAAAAAGGTCTATAAAGGAAAATCAGAACATTTGCAGTTGTTTCATACTGAAAAGAGGTATTCCACCTTGTTTCATACAGCATCTTGCAAATCATTGTTGCCATGGGTTTCTTGGTTTAAAGTTAGGGACACTGCTGATTGTAGAAAACTATGTATTTTTATCGCACTGAAGCTGTTACTAGCCTAAAGAGAACTCTTGTCATCAGAGTTGCTGATGAAACCCAGTTTTGAATCTCACTTATGACAAGAAGTCATCACAGATGAACATAACTTTGTTAATACAATGGGTTTTGGCAATTTTTCATGTGTGGTTTTTCCAAGCAAACATGCAAGTATATACACACATATGGAAGAAGAGATAGAAATAACATCTTATTTGTAGATATGTCTCTGCTAAAAAATAAATGTCTGGCTTTACGCTGTGTCATTTTAGCAGACATCTATATATGCGCAATGTAGGCATCATTCATTCAGTAACACTTGGGTCCGACACTTCATCACTTTTTAGCCCCACAAGCTTTTCTCTTGACTACTTTAAAGTAAGTCTGTAAACAAAGCTCCCCTTGCCCCACTCAGTGTTTGCAGCAGTCCTTTGGGCTTGCTCGACAGACCTGCCTTCAGTGCCCTCCTGGGACACAGCCCCCTGTGCAATACTTCAGCTAAATCCTTTTACGAACCCTTCTTTCCACCCTTCCCAGCCCTGAGAGTACCTTTGCTCTTGTTCCCACCACCTCCTGTCTGCTCAGACCTAGGCCTCTCCACTTGTTGGACATTCTGTTTCCTTTCTTTCTGTCCCACCTGGTGGACCAGAGGTTTTTTCTGCCAAGGAAAGGAGCATCCGTCTGCCTGACCTCGAGTGCAGCCAGGTCAAAGGAAACAGCCAACTTTCAGTATTGGGGTGTAACAAACCAGAAACTGCAAATCAAAAGCTGCATAAAACAGATGCTATCTGGCACCATCACATCTACATTTTGTGCCTTTTGTATTGAGAATCATAAACACAGCAAGTTTTGGAACCACACTGACTGTCAGTTATCCAAGCAATTAAGAAACAGCAGCTCCCACACGCCTCTGTCTGGCTTTTCCTGGACAGCAGACAGATCTGTGTCAGAAACATGCATGTGCCCATAAATAGGTGCTTAGAGGAGGAATCATAATCCTAATGAAAACACTACTGCCATAATCAACAGATGTATGATGTACCCTTTTAAAAATCTTTAATATTACAGTAATCAGACTCTCTTTTCTTCTCAAAATAACACAGATTTTGATTTACATTGCAGTGAACAGAGAGAAAAATTGGACACCTGCAGAGGGATTTGACTTAAAATTCTGATTTAATATGAAAAGTAACTAACTAGCTGTGAAAATCTTTGCATCAAGCAATTATTTCTTTATTTGGAAACCAGTTTTTTTCTAAAAGGCAAATTCGACCTGGATGAGGTAAACAAGGAAAAGGACGTTTAACAGAGCAAGAAAGTTTCTGTGAACCCATGTGGATTTTACTGCAGATATTTCTCAGAAATAACTAATTTGAGCAAGCTCCCAAAAACATAAGGTTTCTTTTCTCTGTATAAAAACACTGATATCTGCTATATCAAAGGTACAGGTTTTTTTAATGTACAGCTACTAAAAACAGAATGTGGCTTTTTCCAAAACTGAAATAAGAGTAATTAAAAGATCATTTCATCTTTACAGCAGAGAGGAAAATTTAAAGCATCTCTTCCAATGCATTCCTCCATATCTTGATGTGCTCAGTGTAAAATTTCCCACTGTTCAAAAAATTTTTAAAAAAACCCCATTATTTTTCTAAGTTCTGTAATAAAATTAATGACTCAAAAACTGAACAATTATCATAACTGCTCAAAATGGACTATTAGTGCTAAAAGTTTTACCTATAAAAAGGTCCATTTCACAGTTCACCTGCACAGTGTTAATGAAATACATATGAAAAGTTGCAAATTGGGTTTTTATTTTTGAAGCCAGTCTATCACCACTTAGGATTACAAAATCTGCAGAGTTAAGGAATGTCAGCAGTATTCTTGCCAACAGAACACTTTCCAATATATATGAACTCAAACGGTTCCTTTAATTACATTTTCTCAGAAAATTTCAGAATGAATTCTGCCTAGTATCATTTCCAAAGCTCAAAATCAGCCATGCCTTCCCTGTCTTACTGGAAATTTTAATTTCCATTACCAAATTATCAGCTCCTGCCTCCGATTAATCCCCAGCTTCATCTTCAAAGAAGCACTTTCCCACTCATCTCTGCTGTTCAACACACTTCTCATGAACTCCCCAAAACAGAAGCAGAAGAACTTCACATTCCCTTTTGAAAATTTTCTAAAGAAAACTCAGTAGCAGCCAAGGAGTCTGAATATTAAATTCCTACATGTTTCATTTGTGCAGCCTTTGTTTCTAGGTGCCTGATCTGAGAAAGTGAGGATCACAATCTGCTTCAGGCAGACACAACGGGAAATGAACTCTGGAGGTCTGTAAGGGTTATGTATAAATCCGTCTTCTCTGAACACTTCACCCCATCTCTCAAATTCAACAGCAACATCTCCTTTCTACCAATAACTGGGGAAAAAAGATTGAAGTAAAGGCATCTGGCTTGGGTGGTTTGGTTGAGTTTTTTTCAGTTCAGAGTGGTATAATAATTAATTCATTATTGTGCAGAAAGTGTTATTTTAGTGATAATGGTTGTATAAAAGAGAGTAAACTGTGCTTTCAAATTACTTCAGCACTCCCTGGCAAGGTCTGCTCCACTGACCACCAGTACACTTATAATGTAAACAGCAACTATCTTGTGCATTAAATCATTTCAGCTGGAAGAGTCCTCTAAGATCAGCACTGCCCAGCACTGCCAGTCTGCAATATATGTGCTCCGAGATAAAAGAACTGATTGCAGAAACAGATTTAGATACACTGAAATGCATCTGCACAAGGGCAGGATAGAGAGCTCTGTATGAGCCTCCTTTACAGATTTTCTCCATTTTCCCAACTCCTTAAGAAGCTGGCAAGATGAGCCATAATGATTAGGAAAGCATTGATATGTCACTATTGCTGTAGTAATCATCTTTACAAAATAACTTTTGTGAGTAATTTTTCTTAGGAATTATTGCTTTTATCACACACATCCAAAGGAAATACGATGTCAATACTGTTTGCATATTTTAATATGATGAAAGGACGACTTGCATGGACGTAAAGCTGTTTACCTGCTGAGCTGGCAGTATGCGAGAAGTCACTTTTCTGGAAGTCTTGCAAGGCCCAGACTTCAATGAAATGAAAAGCAAAGAGAGAAGTTTTTTTCTTGGCATTTTGAAATTCCTCCTATTTCCTCCTTCAAGAATGTGACCGATTTAAACTTTAGATATTATTGAGCTGATGTAATACTGCTAAGCTGTGATAATGTTATTTCTGAATGTTGCAGGAATACCATATATGAGTATGGTATTCAGTCAGCTCAGTCCCTCAGTAAGGGCTGTGTGGCCTGAGACCCGGCCGGAGACAGCACCGCCTCTGTGAGCATCACAGTGAGATTCACTTTCCCATGGAGCATCAGACGCTGGGCTTTTTGTTTCCTACCATTTAATTTTTTTAGACTTGAGCATAGTGAGTGTAAGTCCTGTAAATACCAAACTGAAAGGATCCAATACCCAATAGGTGCTTTACATTTTACTGCAGAAAAGGACAGATTATCAATAATGACAAGTTCCTGACGAGATTTTTTTCCTCAGCCAAGACACAAATAAAATAAAGCTTTTGCTATTAAAATATGCCCTTCCCATCATATTTCCCCTTTTAGTCTCTTGTACTTCTCTGTAATGATTATGGAAGAAGAGACATATTCCCTATTAGTCTCCTGGCAGCTGTGCTTCATAAATGTTTGTTTGGTTCTTGCAACATAAAGTAGGTTCTCTCTCTCTCTGTATGATCACACTTGATGGGAAACAGCTCCTAAGGGACCTATTTTCCTGTGTCTTAACTAGCACAAATACACCAGCATCAGGCTTTTGTGCTAATGTTCTCACTTTTTGATTAACCGGCCAAATCTCCAGAGAATGGCAATTTTCAATCAAATCTGAAGAGCAGTTACAACGACAACATGGGGAAAACCCAAAAAATATTGAATACAAAAAATAGGCTATGTTCCCTCTTGAACATATATATAGATGCACAAATAATTAGGTGAGAGCTTTGTGTAATTCACAACAGCCCTGTACTTGGTGCACTGCTATTATCAGTAATCCAGGGATAGAGAAACCTTATATTATATCATCATCCACTTAAACACAAAAAAAAAAGCATGCAAGAAATTATTTAATCTTATGTGTATATATATATACACACACACATATACAAGTTAATACTCCCTTTACATCTCAATAATCCCTATGTTACGTCCTTTTGCAGGATGGTCACCCTGCAATTGGAAATGACAATATTCACATAGTTTTTATACTCTAAAATGAAATTTGCCTTGCTCAGTCAAATCAGCGAATAGATATCATATAGACACAGAGGAGTGCAGAATGGAAGGGATTTCTCAGGTCTCTGATGAATATCAAATTCATTCCCTGCTATCACAGGCAATCATCTCTTATTTCCCATTTATTAAACTGATCAAGCTGAGCTTTAAGCCTGGTTGGCTTCATGATGGCACTATTTCTGTTTTGAAGTGCCTTAAAAGGAAATGTTTTTACAGATTTAAAGAGAGATGAATTTGATTTCCTATTGTCCAAAAAGCAGAACACCGGAGAGCCAATGAATATAATTTGATACAACCGTCCTTTGGCAAACATATGTGACAATTCATTCAATTTTGAATAACTAGCATTTTTTCATTCATAATGACTTCTTAAAACACGTATTAAAAACCTGGCAATACCAATAACAGCTGAACAAGTCTTACGGTATCCCAGTTATTTTGTAGTGTGTATCAGTTTAGACCTTCACTGAAGTCAGTGGTCTGTAGGGGCTCAACAACCTGTGATGCATCACTGAAACGATACACGTATGTTCTGTAATGATTTGGTGGCACACACCTCTACCACACAGCAAGCCAGGCTGGTGGCAGAAGCACAACACAAATACTGCTTGGCCATGTAGCAGAGCTTCCACTAAAAAAGATTTTTAGTAGATTATGCTGCGGTTAATTCTTTTTGCAGTAGGCATTGCAGACAGCACTGAAAAGTAGGAGAGCCTTTTAAGAGCTTTAGTAGGTTAGGCAAAAGGTTTTCTGCTAGTGAATTTAACTGGAGATATTTTGCTGCTTCTGTTTCTTCACAGTAAAGAAAATCTTGGGCATGTCCTTACAGTGGTAGCTTATCAAAAAACAGCAAGAAATGCATTAAAAGTCAAAAGGTTTTTTTGTTGTCGATCGAACATGCTTCTTGATTCATGCATCTGAATAGCCTCTGCCTACTATTAGAGAAAAGAATCTTGAGAAAAAGGGAAAAAATTATTAGCCAAAACCTGCAAACACTCATGCAACTTGGCAACCCCATACAAGGAAAACAGCACAAAATGGGATCTGAGAGAGAAAAAGCCCATTAGCAATGTCCAAAGCACCACGGATTCTCAAGTATTTCGCAATGTGCATTGTAATTGTATTTCGCAGACTGTATTTGCTGTTTGACTGAAAACTACAGCGTTTGCTTTCCCCAGACTGAGGTCATCCCACTCTGGATTGTTTCAATAATGTCTCCAGGACCACTGACAGTCCAGGGTGGGAGACAGAGGGAGGAGATGTGCTGCAAAGTGATAGCTACCAGAACAAATCCATACATCTAGGTTCCTCTACAGATGGCAAGTATCAAATGGATAACAAAAATGTGTAGCTGTTCCCACCAGATCATATTTAAGAGACATTTTAAAGAAGAATCAAGTATTCTGGAGCACAAAACTATTTTTGAGGTCATTCTGCAACAGCTGAAAGTCCACATATAATATGCACCACTATAACACTCATAGCACATTACAAAATAATATAATGATGAAAAAACAGTCCCCTAAGTTTCTGTTCACTGACAAATGGGTAAAGTGTTGCCAAATTCAACTTTAAAACATACCTTGATGATATATTTATTATATTAAAGAGAGACTTAAAATGAAGACAATATTGGGTCCTTTCTAATTTCCTACACTGACTTGCTATATGATAGCGGCAAAAATCACTAAAAAGTGCATTTCCCTATTAACGTGTTGGGGTTAATACTACATGTTTGCAAAGGCAAATATAAGACTCTTGGATGTGACACTCTGAAAAGCAGAACTATTAAAATGTATCTCAAATGCCTCAGCAGCAGCTTAGGATGCTAAGCCACAAAACGCTTCTTGCTCAAAGATACCAGATGAGCTTCGCCTCTTCCTTTTCTTAGCACCTACTAACACCTGCAGTGCATAGCCTATTTTTTAACCGTATTATTAGATGCCAAGTATATAAAGCACTACAAAACTCAAGGCATTTCATCACATAATGAATTTGTCAGGTAGTTTACTTACAGAGCAACCTATGAGTAAAACCAACCACAGCTAACAAGAATAGCCAGAAAAGATTTGGCAGGACCAGACAAGGCTTCCCAGCACTCACAGTGCTGCCTGTTGGGCAGCCCACTAAAATTAATCTTTAAAACCAAATGTAATGATAAAATCAACCAAAAGATTAGATGCAACAGTAAAGCACTACCATCTCGTGCTACATATTTGAAATACATATAGAATGGATTGTCACACTTTTAGCATTAAGTGATGCATCTAAAGAGCTTTCTGAAGATCTGATCAATAACAAATTATAGACATGTCCATTGTATTACAAAGAGAAGTAACTCTCTCACAGACCCATGGACAACTATATCAAATCACCTCAAATTGATTGTTGCCTTAAAAATGGGTTCATTTTGTGTAACTGCCTAGTTACAGTCTTTATTCCGCTTTGTTTTCCCTCAGGATTCAAAACATACCTGTATAACAGGTGTAAGTCTGCTCTTTGTTTGTTTTAAATAAGGCTTATCTACAGAATATTTCCATGTTCAAATATCTGAAATTTTATACTCTTCTCATATGATTCACAGACTGACATACAGACCACCAAGATCTGCCAGCGTAAAACAAATATTAGGGTTCATATTGAATACAGATTCAAAGTCTTACTTTGATATCAGAACCATGGCAAGCATCTTTAAAGGAAATAGTTATTAGCTTTACTTGAAACAAGGCTACAATTACAGGTCACTGTATAATCGAGTTCCCCTGCAAAGTGTAGCCCAAAGGCCAGGCCTGGTTATCATCTACCTTGCATAATGCAGGAATTACCTCAATTACAGAGACATCCCCACGTGGTGGACCAACAGTAAGTGTAGGAGTTGGCGTGTAGCAAACACACTCTGGTTGATGTCTTCATACACTATTCACTTTCCCTGTCATTGTGGTAACTGATACCTACACTGCTCCTACACACCGCCCCTTGCTAACCCATGTAATACCTGCACACAGAGAGAAAACTGCCCCTGCTTTGGTAGGAGGTGCTTCACTTGAATTTTTTCACAACGGGAGTGATTTTTACAAAATGAAGTCTAATTTCCTTCTAGAACTTGAGTTCTTCCTACTCCGCAATGCCAGGTAACACAGTTCTGGGATTTCAGGACCAGCAACATTCATTTGATATGGAGAAGTTGATGTTTATGGAACTAAAAACACCCCACAAAATACTCCTAACATGGATTGTTACTATGGCATCCAGGAAATAAATATATACACAGATATATATATAAAGAGGGAGAGGGAGAGAGATATGATATAGATATATAGATATAGATAGATATAGATATAGAGATAGATATGCTTTTAAATAGACATATGTATTTAGAAGGCCACAATAACAAAGACATTATTTTGTTCTTAAGGTAGGAAAAAAACAGATTACATGGCAGTGCTACAACTACATTGTGTTTGTTTTTTTCTGTTGAGTAGTCTAAAGTAGGTCAAGTTAGGCACATCCATTAGTTCTCCTATAAATAGATCCACACTGAATTCACCTGCTTGTAACTAATGTAGAGCAACAGAATTTTAAATACTTTTCCCTTTAATCTGACAAGTTAGTTTATTCTGTATATAGACACCAGGAAAAAAAAAATTATTAAGTCCCACATGATTTTTAAAAGCCAAAAAAAATGACAATGGAAACATGAAATTGGGACACACTTTCCCTGCAGAAAACCAAGGGTACATGCCTCCACCTCTAAGTTTAGAGATCTGAAAGACTTCTGCAGAGATGTATTATAGATAAGTCACATAGTTTCCCCTTGATATCGAGACAAAGGAAAGGAGACAATTCTGTATTAATCACTTCACATTTTCCCTGTAACACTCCTGAATATATTATTATTCACCTCACCTTTTCAAAGACCGTGATTTTCATCCTTCTGAGGGTTTTTTTTTTCAAGATACAAAAAGCATTTCTTATTTAGCAACTTGAATTTGTCATTAGGCAATTTTCAAACAGGTCTCATAGCTCTTTTATCCTTATTCATTTCTTTTTTTCTTTTTTAATCTGAAATGGTCCCTTGTTGCTTGATTTGCAGATCTGTATCAGCATGCAAGGATTTCACTAGCTTCAGCCAAGTACAGAACAGTTCAATCCCCCGGAGCACTGAACCTAAGAGTCAATTTAGAAGCAAGGTGAAAGTATAGCACTCTGTTCCCCGTCACACAAAACATCATTTTACTCACACAGGCATCTTAATAACAAAATTCAATTCTGGATATTTTTCTCAGCATGGCTCAGGACTGTTCAGAAATTACATCAGAAAGCTCACTGAAGACCTGGCTTTTTAAAAATTTGATTAAAATATCTGTTTTCCAATAAGGTAAAAGTCTGTACATTGGTGGGAGTTTAAACTTAGGACATATTCTTTGAGTTCTGTCTCATTCAGAAAATGCAACTTTCAAAGCTTTTGTTTTTCTATTACTAACAATCCTCCCCTGTTAATTTTTCCCAAAGAACCATAAAAATCGTGGAATGGTTTTGTTTGAAATGGTCCTTAAACTTCATCTAGTTAAAATCCCCTGGCATGGGCAGGAACACCTTTCACTAATCAGGCTGCTCAGAGCCCCATCCAGCCCGGCCTTGAGCACTTCCAGGGATGGGGCATCCACTTCTCTGGGCAACCTGTGCCAGTGTCTCACCACTCTGACAAGTAAAGAATTTCCTTCTAATATCTAACTTAACATCTTTCAGTTTGAAGCAATTACCCCTTGTCCTTATCTACATGCCTTTGTAAAAAATCCCTCTCCAGCCTTACTGTAAGCCCTCTTTAAGTAGCAGGAGGTGCTATAAGGTTTCCCCAGAGCCTTCTCTTCTCCAGGCTGAACAGCCCCAACTCTCTCGGCCTGTCTTCATAGCAGAGGTGCTCCAGCTCTCTGGTCATCTTCATGGTGTCCTCTGGACTCACCCCATCTGTATCTTTCTTATGATGGGGGGCCCCAGAGCTGATGCAGTGCTCCAGGTGGGATCTCACGAGAGCAGAGCAGAGGAGCAGAATAACCTCCCTGTCACTGCTGCCCGCGGTGCTTTAGATGCAGCCTAGGACACGTGTGGCCTTCTGGGCTGCGAGTGCAGAGTTTCAGGTCACGTCCAGCTCCTCCTCAAACAATACCCCCAAGTCCTTCTCCCCAGGGCTGCTCTCAAACCACTCTTCATCCAGCCTGTATTTTGTGCTTGGATTGCCCCAATCCAGGTTCAGGATCCCGCACTTGCCCTTTTTGAACTTCATGAGGTCTGTATGTACCCACCCTTCAAGCCTGTCCGGTTCCCTCTGGATGGCATCCCTTCCCTCCAGAGTGTCAACCACACCACACAGTCATCAGCAAACTTAACGAGGGTGTCCTCAATTCCACTGGTATTTTAATATCTTATCATCTTGCTTAAAGAAAAATCCACGGGTTTCCTCTCATTTAGACAGTGACTTATCTCCACTTCTCATTTGCTAGAATTTACTAACATACATCTTAGGTTTACGACTTTTTAAATTTACATTCATACTGATTAAAAGTAAAAACACCTATACATCTGTTTCAAAAGGTCTTTGTGTTACACATCACACAGATGGACAAACACACCTAAGGTAAAGGAGCCCTAACTTGCATATATCTTAACATTAAGTCTTACTTAATGATAAGTTTCAGCCCTTCCTTCCCTAAAAGAACAAAACCAGGCAAGGTTCAGGTCCCAAGTCCCAGAGGAGAAAGACCCAGAAGGGAGCCCCAGCACTGTGATGGTGATGCAGGACACCTGGCCTTGACACAGAGGGACAAGGCACCCAAGCCTGCTCTCAGCTCCTGTGAAATTTTAAGTGATGAGATTTCACCATTTTGCAGTTTTATCTTTTACTCCTCTTTCACTGAATTGCACAGTTGTATTCCACTTTTTTCCCCAGCTCATTCTACTGAGAAACTCCACTAAAATAGTTTCAATTGAGTTTCCCTGTTATGCTGTAAAATTTTCTTTTTTGGTCTTTTGCACAACATGGATTTTACCTTAGGCACCAAACAAATTCACGATTTTAATAACAGAAAATGCTATAGCATTTTTCATTGTCCTTTGCTCCATTTGTTTTGTTGAAATCAACATGAAAAACAATTTCAAACTTCTCAGTAAATGCTTCATTTACAAATGCTCCATTCCAAGTGCCTACAGGGTTACAATCTGGTCTATGACAATTTTATTCATTTTTTAATCAAAAGCATTAAATCAAATTTAAAATAAATACTACTCAGTACTTCTGTAGTGCCCTCCAGCACAGTATGGCAAAAGCAGTTCATGGACAATAATGACTTTAGCGTCACTGTACCCACAGAAAGAAGGTTAGAGGTTATTCTCCAAATTATTTATTCAAGGAAACTGAGGCACCAAAGATTTCTTTCTTTATTTTTGAGGTTCATCTCTAGCCTTAGATGCTTTCAGTTTTGGGTTATGTCTCTGAGATGGACAGAGCCTTACTTTGAGAAAAATGCAAAATATTCACATATACTCCTGAACTTAACCAAAAAGGCAGCACCACAGGCCCCATCACCTCTTGGAAGATGGTGGCTGGAGGAAGGCTGGGAAAAGCACTGACTCCCATGGAGCAGTTTGGTCCTGGGCCTGCACCAGCACACGTGCACTGCTCACTGCCATGCAAAACCCTTACACAGCACGTGATGAAACACGATCAACAGCCAAACTCCACCATCACCACCTCACTAAGCTATCCAGGGACCACCAAAGTCAAGCTCTTTGTCTAAAATGTACCAAGAAACAAAGTGTAGGATATCACACAACTGCTACAACCACAGCTCCAGAGGCACTCTGCAAACTAAGTGTTACAAAAAGGAGGGAATTTCAAGAAATAACTCATTTGTGGCAGCAGAAGAGATCCCAGCCCCTCAATAAAATCAATTCTTTTTAAACTTCTTCTCAGAGATCTTATTTCCATTTGTGATTCTTTCCCTTCCTTTTCCACACCAAGTCAGAGCAGTTTGGACTGAATTCAGCATGTGTGATGGTGGTACAGTATTTCCAAGCAATTGTATTTCCATCCTGCAGCCCATAATAACACCTCAGCCTGGCATTTCATTATCCTGCAAGGCCAGCACAAACCACAGATGTGGGTTGTTGAAAGCAGCAGTCTCCTCTTTTTGCCTCCCCAGATGGTCATGTCTGGCACTGGATTCCTCTGTCCACCTTCTCTTTTCAGTTTATTCAAGCATTTGTACCATTATACAAAAGATCTAAATTAAAATTAATGTTTAATAAAAACAATTTTAATTGGTTACATTTCCCAGGCTGGTCCAGTTCAGTCTAATTAACAGCCTCATAAAAGCTTAGGGAGGCACAAGGGAGGAAGCAAAGCACGGCCAAGACTGCTTCTTTCAGCAGCAGAAACGACTGAAAATGTCTCTACTTCTGTGGCCTCAGACCCTTGTTTGAAAGGATACTGCTCATCTGCAGTCTCAAAAACAGCTCAAGGCACTCATTTCAGCATTCAGTAACTTGCACTATGTCCATCTCTCTTTTAACATCATCCCTCTTTTACTACCTCCTTCAAAATCTTACCTGTTTTCAACTAATCTAAATAACTGTGTCTTGTTCACTGAAGTTGCTATATCAGCAACTCCCTCTCTTTTCAAAATGAGCACGCTTTCCAGGAATAAATCCCTCTTGCCCTTGCACACTGCTGACCTATTTTCTGTAATTTGTTTTTAACCTACCAGTTTCTAATCTACAGCAGAACTTCATTTGTCACCACATAAGCAGTCACAAAACAACTTCATATGAATTACTAAAATTCTGCCATCTTCCTTAGAGGAGACAAAATTAAGACAGAGGCACTATGCTTTTAAATGCTATTTCTTGAATGTATAAAAAGTTAAGATGTGTAAAACAGAAGGGGAAAAAAACATATCTTGTGGTCCAATTCCTCCTCATCCATCCCCTCCCCCAAAAAAGGTGAAAACAAAGAAGTGATAGACACATTAGAGAAGCATGTACCCGGGTGCTTCTCATCAGAGTCATAGCACTTTATGAATAGATATCTACATAAACACTTTTTAAGGTAAACAGTAGCATTTGGGGGAGCAAAATTCACTAAGGAACCAAAAAATCTTTTGTTGATTAGGATTAAAAAAGCACAGACACTGTTAAACCCCAAAAGCATAGACACTGTTAAACCCCACATTTAAACATTCTGATTTTGACACAAGGTTTTCTTAGTTATCACTTAATCAGTTACAAACTAGCTAAAGCCAGGTTGAAGATTTCAAAATGTACAGGAACTTGCCATCAATTTCCCATAAACCACATTTGAATCCCAGATGAGCCAATCAATGAAGCTAGTCCAGCCTACGACCTCCGGGAAGAAATGTTCATTTTGCTTTTACTCTTCACATCTATTTTCTGAACCTGGAAAACAAAACACTTTTAGGAAACCAGATGGAAGCAAGCCTGGTACCTTCCCATTCTGAAGCTTTTCTCTTCAAGCTATGAAAGGAAAGCTTGAGGAAACCTGAAGAACAAGCAAATGCTGGGATTTCAGTAAGAAGTGACTTTAGAAATCAAGCTGCACTGAGAGCTTCTTTCTCTACATCCCTGGGCAAGATCTTCGACCACTTCCTCTTTCCAGTGTCACAGAATACATCAAGTTTCAGCCTCTCCAGCTGGGCTAGTCTAGCACCTTGCTATGGCCAGCTCTGGCTCTTGCAGAGGGCAGTGCAAGGACAACACTGACCTACCAGTACTGACTAGATGGGAAATAGAAAATTATCTGTTTTATCATTACAGAACTAAAAGAGTGAACCAGAGAGTGAACCTTTAAAATGAGGTAAAGGCCACTATATCTTATATTAAAACTTATTTACTATAAAGGCAAAATCAATTTAGAAAAAAAAATTTGAAAATTCTGTGACAAAGGCTCAAAGGCTCCTCACTGAAATTAATAAAGCTCATGGTGTTCTCATGAGATCATATGATTTGAAGAAAAAATGGGGAGAAACAAAACAATTAGTTCAAAACCTATGAATTTTCATTTAACATTATCAGCAGGTTACTCACTCTTTTCTTTTTTGTAGTCTATCCTCAGCTATTTACAGGCTCAGAATGATTCCTTAGTATTAATATTTAGAATATTTTGCAGTTTGATTAAAATAAAAAAAAAAACAACAAAAATATCTTGCACAGATGTTTTCTAAACAGTGGAAGAGTAAGGTAAAAACAAAGTGATGAAATTTTCCAGTGAAATACAACTTAGGTTTAAAACAATCTTTTGAAACATGATCAATGAGGTTTGTGAGACTTCACTATATTACACTGGTGGACTGAGAATCCTGGTGACTGAGGAAATTGAAATACAAATAAATGCAAGATAAAGAATTCTGAGAAATGCAATCTAGCCTAAGCTTCAAAGGGAAGACTCTTGGAAAAAGTAACACCTCTCAAAAACAAAAACCAACAAACCACCAAAAAACTCAGCAAAAATAACCATACATTAAATAATTAGTCTGTGATAATACTAGGTGTATTTAATATATCTGGTTTTAACTGCAGCATGAAATAATTTTGCAGCAAATTTAGCTCTAAAAGTAATTTCAAATAGCAATTCCCAGTCTTTTGCCCTCTTGGGGTAGCATGGATGAATATTAATGTAATAAGTACTTATTTATACTGTAGATGAATGAAACAAAAGAAAATGGGCAACGGTATAACATCAAATATTAATGAAGAAATTAGTCAAAAAGCATAAGTAGCAGTGAGAACAACAGATTACTGGAAATATGACATTACTCCTCTGTCATATTTACCAGCTCCACAACAACACTGGAGAAAGCAGACACAGAGTGAGCCAATGATGCAATACACAGGCAGCTAATCACAATGGTCTCATTGTTTGGAAAAGTACTTTATTTTGTTTGTTTTAAACTAATTCCTGGTCTGCCCAACCTACACGTAGCACAGAGTATGAAATGCCTGAAGTGGAGCAGACAACTGCATTTCTCTTGTACATCTCTTTGGAGATTACTAGAAAATACTTCTCTTTATGGTGGAAAAACAATGTAGGAAGAAAGGATTTTGAAACCCAGTAAATTTCCAGAGGGTAAAGTATGCAACCTGTGGACATGGAGGTGAGCAGAGATACCAATGCTCATCCACAGTTGGCCTGGCCATACAAGAAGGACAGAGAGGGGACTTCTGCTGACTCGTAGCAAGGATGAAGGAACATCTCTCCAGCTTTATGGGAAAAACACTGCATCTTCCCACTCACCACAGACCACTATGAACATCAGACAGAGTGAGGCACAGCTGCACACACGAGAACCGTCCATCCAGTGGTGTATGTGCTGCAGCAAACATAGTGAAACACGGGAAAGTTGGAAGCTTTCTGTCTATGCAGTTCAGGTAATCTAAATAGTATCTGAGCACTAGGGAGTTTTCCTGTCAAAATGAGGTAGTAAAGAAGAACAAAGGATGTATTTATAAACCTGCTTTTCCCTATAAGAAAATCCTATAAGAAATACACAAATGCCGAGCTGTTATATTCTGATACAGGTAAGTAAGAAGGATTAAATGCTGGATAGGGAAGAAGATAAGAACAGAACTTCCATGTGGTACAAATCCGTGTAGCTGGAAGAAAGAAGGTAAAATGAGGCTAAATACAGGAAAAAATCCTTAACGGAGTGACATATCAGATTTCGAAAGTCTCCCAAGGGAAGAAGCAGAATCCCCACTGCTCAACACATGTAAAAGCAGCACGGACAAAGAACTACAAGATAGGCTACAGGGAATAACTCAATACATAGCAAGAGGATGGCTCAGATGACCTAATAATATAACAGGATTTAAAACGAGTAGATAATTCTATTATCATTAACCACATTCACAGTAGTACAAGCTAAAACACTGTTGCCATGGCAATCAATCCTTATGCATCATTGCAGAAAATGACTGAGATACAAGGGATGGAAATGAATTGAACCAGCCCTTCCTATTCTCAATTAATTCAACGTACCAGTCAGCTGGGAAACTACCTAAGACGAAAGTTTACATCGAGCTTCCCACAAGCCTTTTAAAATGTACAGTGAAGTACAGCTGAGTGTCTGGCATTCAAATATAGGTTATCCTTAGATTTACACAGTTAAAATTCTAGGTAAGAGCAAGGCTCCAGTTCAGAGGGGAAGCTGCTGGAAACAGATGGATTGCTCTCATCATTGCATTTGGAATACTTAATACTACTTGAATTCTCTCAGCCCAAAGTAAACTGACACTATGGAAAGACCAGTGCATGCACGGCTTTGCTCTCATGGTATTACAGCTCCATCTCATGAGAATATGAGACAACTTGCTTTCCATGTTAAAGGCAAGAAAAAAACACAGCAGAGGTGACTGGCACTTTCTAACAAACCATAGCACTGAAAGCATCCTACTTCTTATTCTTACTTTATACTTACAACTGAAAACATAAAAATTTTTAAGAGTCAAGCCACAGAACAACAAATTATCAGCATTCTCTTGATTACATATTATCAACTCCAAATCAGCTCCATGTTTTTACAGAGTAGTAAAAACTTGCACATCTCTCAGCACTCTGGAAGATGGATACCTGTTTGCTCCCTCAGCTTTTCTCTTAACTTACAGTAACAGAATATTTGTCAGGAAATCGGGAATTTAAACTTGGCAGTAACAAAATCCTTAGAGCTGGGGAAAATTTTGGAATTCAATTTTAGAAAAATGTAATATAAATCATTTCTGGTACTACTCAAATACAGTCTGAATCTCTTCTAGTAAACGTGAAAAATACCACTATGTTTTTTAATGACAACTGATAATTTAAAATAGTCCTCTTCCTCCAAAACAAAAAAAAAAGTCTACAGCAAGACACAAAAAGAATTGAGTGGGAATGAAAGCTCAAATACCTAGAGGAAAAACCACCATGCCCTTCCAGTTTTGCAACACAGTAAAAGGTGGTTACGGTGTTTTTAGGAAAAACTAGAGGCATATGCAGACAGAAGACATCTAATTCCGCTCCTTGGAAATACACAGCAACACTTCCTTTCAAAAAAAAGGTTCTCAAGTGAACACAGTATTACTTTTTTTGGTCTTTTGATAATCTACAGTATTGTTAATAATGCAAAGCAGCCCACACAAACAGAGGGGGCACTATAGATTATAGGAGCCACACATTCAAAAAGGAACATGTTTTTACCTGCTAGTGCTGGTATTTTAATGTAATCCTTACTCAGTGTTTTGTGCAGCACTACACAAAATAGTCATTAGAAACCAAGTGGGGGGAAAGATCAAAAGGGAAGCAAGTCTATATTCTGGTTTGAAAATCAACTAAGAGCAAGCAAGTACACCAGGAGGTAAATACAAACTCTAAAATCCTCAGTTACAAATATTTGAAAGAGGCTAAAAAGAAACCAGCATGCTTTTAAAAAGCCACTAAGTTTGACCTTAAGGAATGTATTATATTTTAAGTGAGAAGCAAAATACGTAAGTCAAGAAAAAGTTAAGAGCAGCAGTAGAGTTTTCAATACTCACAAGCACATACAGAAGCAAAACATTTGATAGATGTGCTCTAGAGTTACCCTCAAACATTAAAAATTTATTTACACAATGTAATTTTTTTGTAAAAAAATTATCAGCGATAAGCAGAGAAAATGACTCAAGTACTATCAGAAAATTCTTGAAATGCTAGAACATGCCTGAATTCATGAGACATTTATTCAATTGATGAAGATACATCATTTTTATTGAAAACAGGCTATAACACACTGCACGTATATTTTGTTTCTATTTTAATGTATTTCATTAGTATTTTTCTTGGAATTTAAACAAGAACCTTCCTGCTTGTGTGAGCTTCAAGTCATTAGTGCCAGAATTTCAGCCAATGTTTCATGAGAAAATTACTGAATTATGTCTGTTTATGATTATAACACAGATTTCTCAAGAAAATTATTCCCTCCTGGGCATTAAAAACTAAATGAGTATGAAAGACTAGAATGTGTTGAATGTGATCAAGCTAGCTTTTCCCGCCAAAATGCTTCAATTTAATCCAAAACTAATTTTTTAAAACTTAAACAAAGTCTAATAAGTTATTTCACTTCCAAAAATGACGTGCATTTACTGGGAGACTGAATATAAAGAGATCATTAAAAAAAATCAAAATGTGAAGGCCAAGAATTTTATTATGCAACTGCTGTAAATAATTTCTTTTTTTTTAATATAAGTTCATGGATGACTCAAAAAGAGCATGTGTGAGAAAGAGAAAGCAATCCCAGTGCAACTGAGAAATTAAACTGAAAAATTAAAGCGAGGAGCCAAAAACCAGACACACAGATGGTAAAAACTGGCAAAAATTAAACGTAAAAATCATGCTCTTAAGTACCAACAGATGCAATGACTTTAAAATATTACTCCTTGAGGATACACAAAGACAATAATCCCAGATTGTGATTCCTGGGCCAGTCTACTGCTGCGCTAGAGCCCCAAAGTACACTGTACTGTATGGAGAAAAAATGATGTGTCAGGGACGGTGATATCTGCTCTGCCAGTCTACTAAAACAGAAGGGAAGGAAGTTAAACTACCCCACTCTGTGAAATTGATGTCTTCGGGGGGAAAAAGAAAAATTAACTTTGTCGCTGAGATTAGAGAGGTGACTTGCAGAATCCATTTACAGATTTATAATACTATAGAACCAAGCATGAAGTGGTTATTTGAGCACTTCTGAAACATTCCTTCTTGAAATGATATTCAAGCTTCTTGCTCCAGATGCAAGGAGGACTGTGCTTCACAGATTCCATGTTGTTAAACACTGCCACACCAACAGCTCTGCTGACCCCCAATCTTATTTAGGGTCACCTAGATTTTAATTGGCACAATTACCTAGAAGCTATCCCAGTTTAGACCTCTGGTATTAAATCACGGAAAGAAAATATAATCCAGGATTTGAAAATTGAGGAACTGATGTGTAATACCTAAATGCTTGAAATTCAGCCTTTCCGTAAAGATCTTCTTAGAATCTGAATTTCAATAATTATTATTCTTACTTTAAAAACACATGATGCAAGACCAATTTTCCAGATTGTCAAACGAATTCAATTGATGCTGATCTGCATCTTTTGCCATCACTGACATTTCAGGCTAGCTGTAGACCTAACCATGAAGACCACTTCTTTTTGCAGGGCTAAAAAACAGAATCAAATTAAAAGGAAACCAAATTATATTTATTTAGTACCTCTTCCACTATGCAGAAGTTTACACTGGGCACTTTCTTATCTAAAACAATTACACATATGATCAAGATAAGCACAATATATAAGGAAAATGACTGAAAACTCAGCAACACGAATATTTTTAAAAACCCCAAAATTTACATGAAAAAACTTTGTCTGAAAGTTTTAGAAGTTATATACAGACACGTACAGATGCTCATATATAAGTATATATATGCATGTCATCAATGACAACACTTTAAAATAGTGTTCCTAAAAATGAGCAGTTAATTAATTGCTCTGTATTTCCAGTGTACTAACAAGTATGGACGTGTAATTTGTTTAACTCTAATGTTTATATTGATGAGCAGTAACAAAGCTGAACTATAAAAATGAACGTGAAGGTTTCCTGTGTGCTAACTGGCAAACAAGGATAGTGTCACGAATCAAATGAACTTTACCTTTTGCGGAGTCTCCTGGCTGAGATGACCCAGAGAGGTACCACTTCTCACCAGAACACCCAGCTAGAGCGAGCCCCAGCAGCTGCTGTTTGCTCTGCTGAAACAGCCCCAGGGGCGGTTTCAAAGTGACTCCCACCACACAAAACAGGCTCAGCAGATGCAAGCACTGCTCTGGTTTCACCCAAGGCTTCTGAGGTTTGGCTTTGGAGTAAGACAAGTCAAAGCGTGCCTGACACCAACGTGCTCAAACCCCCAGGGGCCACCATGGGAGGGCACAACTCTTCAACTGCACCTCCTCTTATTTTAGGGGCACAAAGTGTCTCAAACATGAGAAGTCATAAAATTAAACAATCATTAGTGAGCTGTGTTGCAACGGTGTAGGTAGGTACGTGGGTTCACACTGATTCTGATATATTAACTTTTTTTTTTCCCAACATATTTCCCAGCCTACATCCCAGTATTTTATGCTGTCCTCTGACACATCAGTATGGAGCTGAAGTGCCTCCTACCCAATCTTCCGTTTTTTAGTAAGAATGATATTTTTTAATTTAGAGAAAAGAATTCTCGGAGTCCTTGAGCTACATTAATTTCACCTACCCATAATGCTACAATACACACTATCCTACTGAAATATAATATTATGTCTTTTGCACAGAGAACAGTTTTAAAGACCTTCAAGTCACCAGCAAAATCTATCAGTTCTGATCAGAGGATGAATTAAAAGAGTTTTCATGAAGAGAAAGCTATTTATAGTGGCAAAGTGTAACTACAAGGAAGAACTACTGATGGGCTTTCTTTATGAAATCTGTGCTTTGTTGTAACAATTATTGCCTAGAAAACCAAGATAAATAAAAACGGCATGATGGAATACTTAAGGCAACTTTTAATAATTTTAAACAGAGATGCTCACAGATATGGCGGCTTTCTTTTGGGACATTTAATTTAGTCTGTGCTTTGGATAAATGAGTTGAAATTATAAGCAATCATGAATTCCTACACATTAGGAAAGTAAAGATTTTTGAAGACAAATGAGGGTATCGCCAAAGGAAGAGGAAATTAAGCTTTGATACAAAGTGACTGAACACTGGCTCCCTGCCTAAAATTTTGAAGAAATAGTAAGAGAACCAGAGGTTTTGATCATACTGGGTACCTCACTCCACATGAGTTTATTCCATAGTCTGTAAAAATGCCTGCAGTACACAAATCAAAGGGTATTTTTTTTCCCCTCCCATTTTAGAAATACTTCTATATGTATACTGCCCTGATTCTTAAACTGTGAAAACTAGCAATATTTTCAATGGTAAATGTGCTAAAATAATAGTAGCGAACTGATTTTTCTCAAATTCATAAATACTCATCTCTTTGCTGGAAAAAGAAACACAATAAATTTCAATCCAAATGAAGTTAAAGTTATCACATGCAGATGGCATGAAAATAATACCTTAATATGGAATCTGGGCAACAATTCTCATTCTTAAAATATCACATTCAAGAGATCAAAATTAAAAAATGGTCTTTGAAGTGAACAGTATATTTCTGAAAAGTAAAATCTTTACAGAAGTTTATTATAGAAACTATTTAGTTCATCCAATTGATTGCTTCTTCATGGAAACACCAATTGTGCTGTATTTGCTTTAATTCTGCGTATGCTGAGTATGGAACCCCCCTCATCCAGAGTAACTGTATCAGTTACACACTGGTGTTCTTTCTTTGGCACAGGGATTCAGCAAAATGCCTGACCAGTGCCACAAAGTTCTTGGGTCTTTTGAAAAGATTTTTAATTATTTATTAAATCAGATCAAATAAAAGTGTTTACAAAAAAAGAGATGTATTTTTGTTTTTTCCTGTTTTCTATGTGACATATATAGAAATAAGTAACTTCTCCATACAGCCCAACTTCCTAACCAACTTAGTTCCTGTTGTCCCTGCTCGCCCCTTCCCTGGCCCTGGATATGAAGCCGACCATTTCCTATGCAACTCCAAGTAGTTTCAAGATCAATTTAAAATGGACTGATTTTCAAATCAGCCATTGAATGAACTGGCGGGGCTGGCCTATTATCTTCTTTTCTCACCCAGTTATACTGAGGAAATAAATTAAAATCTTATGGTATCTCGCATCAGCTAGGTCATATTACGTAATTCCATTCACTCAGTTGCTGCACTCTCTAAATCTTGCTGTGTCGCTTCATGAGAATCATGACATTTCTCAAAGTATCCTATAAATTACAGTAACCACTTAATACAGCCAGAGAGTACTACATTCAATAATGAAATGCTCATACTTAAGCAATAAAATCAAGATTAAATTTAAAACCCAAAATAAAACAAAAACCCAGGCAAATTACTTCCACATAACTCAATTATTAACTCTAAGTTACACAGTATCATTCCCATTTACAGCAAAGTGCAACCATGTCATTAAAACGGCCTGTCCATACAGGATTTTAAAGAATAAGCACCTTTCCTGTTTCCATCAATGGAAGATAAATTAACTATCACTTCCACAACAGAAAGGACAAACTTGGCCCTTTTCTGAAAGCACCTTCCTCACAATTACTGAAATAAAAATTCATAGAAAGAAAAAATATGAAAATCATCCTGGTATTATTCAATAAATCTGGTAAAGATAAGTTTCCCATTCAGATAGAATCTGTCTTTTTCCCTTGCTCAAAAAAACCACTTTGTCTTTATTTCTGTTCTGCTTGGAGTTAACTGACTTGCAGGTCTCAGCAGTGATTTACCTGAACCTCCCCTAAAAACTACAATGAGAAGCCAAGAGCTCTCAAATCCATGTTCCAGTCCAGGTAAGTTTATTTTAGTGTAGGAAGTGTTTTTATTTTAGTGTGGGAGGGACTAAACCTTCCACTACAAATTAATAATATAAATATTAGTTTAAAATAAGTAACATAAGCCATTTAGAAGAAAAATTGTATCAGGAAGAAAATCAGAGTATTAAAAAAAAACCAACAAAAAGGCACTTATTTTTCCATTTGAGGTCAAGAAAATTCTACAGTGTGAATTAGGTTAACTAAAAATTAAATTAATGTGAAGCATAAGCTAAGACCAGTCTGGATTCTAATGCAGACTTATAAAAGCTTGGTTTGACAACAAAACCAACCAAATTATCAAACTTGTGTTTTCTTATCATTTGAAAGGAACAAGAAAGTAATTCTTCACTTTGAGGGTGACAGAGCACTGGAAAAGGCTACCCAAAGGGTTTGTGGAGTCTCCTTCTCTGGAGATACTCAAAACCTGCCTGGATATGATGACGTGCAGCCTGCTCTAGGCAAACCTGCTTCAGCAGGTGGTTGGACTACATGGTCTGCAGAGGTCCCTTCCAAGCCCAGTCATTCTGTGATTCTGGGACAAAAACTAAATATACAGCATCTGGGATAACCTTCTAATTTTGAATGGTGTCTTTCTGATAGAGCATAGAAAAGAATGGCATCAACACTGCACAAACATAAAACACACAAAAAAAGGAAAGGCATTTAGGGAATGGAGTGTAGAAATGGCACCTCTTTCCTTCCAAAGAATTGGCTCCTGCCTCATGGCAACTTGTATTACACCCATTGAGCAGGTATATAGGAAAAAGGGAAAGGTAGAGCAGAGAAAATACGAATACAAAATGAAAGGGGAAAAAAGGTATCAGTACCATGTACTGCCAGTACCACCTTCTGAAACAAAAATGCATAATTTCTTTTTAAGCCTTGAAGACACAAGTAATCACATATTTACACTTTGGTTAAAAGGCTAGAATGCAGAACGAGCATAATGTGAATTTTAAATTAAGAATACTATACCAAGAAGGGCAAGGGAGAATTCTCTACAGACACAATTAACAGAATTGCTTTAATACACTTAAAAGTTTTAACCTTTGTGGTCTTTGAAGTGAACAGTGGTACTGCATCTATTTCAGGTTCATTCCAAAGGGCTGTACTGCCCTGAAAAGTTTTACAGTGCTGTAAACTAATGAAATAAATTATCTTAATTTGGTTAGATCTATTTTCATTAACTGCATTACCCACCGAGGGAATGAGGACAAATTTTAATTTGACTAATGTATTTCAGTTCTGCATTACTTTGGCACTCGGTAATTGCGGCTCCTGCTCAGTGCTGCTCACTCGGCCACCTCGGGGCCAGCTCTCCCCCTTCTCTCCCAGGCAGGGAGGGCTGTGCAGGGGGAAGCTGTGACCATCACCACCCCAAGCTGGGCTGAACGGGACTAACTCCTGCCACATCCCCACTGGGACTACTGAGGACACAGCACAGTAGCAGCAACAAGCACATTATGAAAACAGACAGCATTTTTGTTATAAACAAGTAGTGGGGATACATTATATACACCTGGACTAGAAAGTAAACATATGAGAAGATAAACCTTTTTCACAGCATGAAGAAAGAAAACAAAGGAAAAAAAGACTGGACACATCCTTTGATAAAATGCTTTTCCAGGGCCATTAATGGATTTTCAGGTGTCTTTATTTCATCTGCTGCCATGGACAGACAGAAGTCTAAAAAGAACGAGATAATATTGTTCCACAAAATATTTAGAAAACAGTCAAAAAACTAACAGCAATAATTAATTTAAAGCTTCCTACAGCATCTCTGCAATTTTAGAAAGTATTATTTATATCTCTGGTATGGTAAATTCATTACCATAAATTACCATAACAACAGGATTATTTAAATAGTTTGGTCCAAAAGGGCAGAAAAATAGCAGTGTATGGTTACTAGCAAGTCAGAAAATGCCTTTCATGTGTGACAACACTTTTCAAAAAGTTTCTGCAAAACAGAGTGGGTCTTATAGCAGACAGTAGCAGAGACAGAGCTGTGATATCTAACTCCATTCAGCACTTGTCAGGCTGCACCTGCAGAACTGCGTCGAGTTCTGGCTGCCACACTTCATGAAAGACAAGGATGCACTGAAGAGGGTTCAGAGGAGGCCCATGAAGCTGATTAAAGGCTTGGAAAGCAAGCACTGTGAAGAAGGACAGAGGAAGTTAAGTCTTTTCTCCCTGGAGAAGAGAAGGCTCAGGGGGACCTCATCACTTAAATGGCAACTACAGAGAGGACAGAGGCTCTCTCTTCACGGGGACACACATAGAGAAGACAACAGGCTACAAGTACAAGTTCCTTCAGGCAAGATTTCATCTTCATACAAGAAAAATTTGTTGGTGGGGATTTTTTGTTTTGGTTTAGTTTTGGTTTTTTGGGGGTTTTGTTATAATCAGAACAATCAGTCACCAGAAGAATCTCCCTAAGAACACGACAGAATCCCCATCACTGGAGGTGGTCAAGACAGGATTGGACAGGGTGCCAGGTAGTTTCACCTAGGCTTTCTTTCCCACAAAAGGTTGGACCAGGTGACCAGGTGTCTTCCAACACGGGCTGTTGATTCTTTAAATTTCAGACCAGTCCATCATCTGCCTGCTCATACTTAAACATCTTTGAGAGTGAGAGTGTTTGAGTGTGAGGATATACATACCTCTACATGATGCATGTCTTTTTCTATAGTAATTAAAAACCATGAGTATTTTTGTAGAATTGCCTTTTCTGGCTTTGGGTTGGCTTTTTATTTTTTTTTAAATGTGGACACATATGGAGCCACATTCTGCCACTGAATTCATATCTACACAGCAGCATATAACTGAAAGTAGACTGTAGCCCCCAACTGTCTCACCTATTTAATACACAGTATGAAATGATATATTATTTTTGAAAGGAGAACAAGATAGATGCCAGCATGAAACAGTGTTTATAAAAGCATCACCACTACAGCTGTCCCCAAGCAATAAAGCTGCTTATTCCAACCTCCTACCTCATATAAACTGAAATCCTCAGAACTGAAAAACAACTTTAAATCTGTTCATGGCTCCAAGACAAATAAGAAGAGTCTTCTCTCTCCAAAATATACAATTATGGTCATGTCCAGAAATGTCCATTTTCTTTGAAAGTGCACAGATTTATAAATTCCACATTAATACTTTCGTAACACTAATACATATTGCATTGGTTGTATCTTGAAATTTGATTCTATCTCTGTACATACTGGTGCATTCAGCATAAAAATAAGTCTTTCTCTTTAAGCCTTCTTTGTTTCTGTGGTTATACACAAACATATCGAGAATATTTAACAAATATCTGGATTAACATATTCACATCTAAGGTTTATACAGGAAAATAGAAATTCTTTTGAGTTCAGGAGACATGATAACTCTTCAATAGGTGTAGTGTAGGAATACATAAAAATCAGAAAAAGATCAACATAGGACCTAAAAATCAAATGGATTTTAAATATGGAAATTATGATTAGATTTAGAAATCTGAATATGAATCAAGTTAGATCCAAAGTCAGATTTATACCTAGAACAGACCTGTGATTCTGATTCTCACCACAGAAAAACACGGAGAAAATTTTAACTTTAAAACCAGAAACCATAAACACAGAAACAGAGAACTTACATGCCCATCATAAGAGCTTGTTTTCCCCTTCCCTGCCCCTTTTTAAACATTCTGACATGTAACACAGAACCAGCTCCAGCAAGTCCCAGATCCAGACATGTCTGTGGGAACTGGGCCCTCCACCAGCACCAGAGCCTCAGCTGCTGGAAGCGGCTCAGCAGGTCCAGCCTGGAAGCGACCAGCTGAGCCCATGCACGCCTCAGCTTGATGCCGAGCTATACTCCAGTGGTAAACAACAGGAGTTTGAATAGTTTTTGTAGGTACTCACATTTTAATCACTGAAACACGTTTCTCATTTTGGAGCTCACTACACATAGCATTTTCTTGTGTGTAATAAATGCAACAGAGGGAGAATACTGAAACAAATCTAGAGAATAATTACTTAATTGTCGTCCCATACAGATCAGTGATACCCCAATAACACAACAGTCTTATGGGAAGTCAAATGCTATTAGAAATTGCGTACAAATTTTGATCATATTGATGCCTTAGCATTTTAGCTTTTATATTTTCATATATTTGCGATCCTGCAATTCTTTAGTATATAACTCTGAGCTCCATATAGAGTGTTGGCAACTGCTTTTCCCATTTTGGTCAGACACAACAATTCCTCTCTAGGCCTGAGAATCAAGGACACCTCACTGTCTCAGGCCTCAAGAAATGTAAACAAAAGTGAGTTGAGGGGTGTCAAACTAAGATAATGGGACTCCAGTACCTGAAGCTGTAATTGGACAATTAACCTCTGATATGCAAATGGACAAAACTTATATCTGTCCAAAAAACGTGTGACTGTGTCCATCCTGGGTGCAGTCTCTGTGAGACTCCTGCACTGCCCAAGGTGCACCCTGTGAAGGCCTTTCAATAAATACCTACCCTTTATCCTTTCTCTCTGTCTAGCCTCTGTTCCAGGTCAGCCTCTACAAGGCATCAATATTACATATACAAAATATTCCATAGGGGTGACTAGTCAAAGAAAAGAGGAGAAAAAAAATAACGAAAACATTATTACACATGTATTTAGTCACGGCTCCAAGACGTCAGGGTGCCCTTCTGGCAGCCAGACAGGGCATTTGGCTGCCTCAGACCACTGCCCTTGCTGAGTTGTAATTGTCCCTCTTCATGCTGAGTGGAGGCTGAGAAGCCAGCACTTGATAGCTTACATTACATCTGAGCATTTGAGCTCCTATGCTGAAATAGTTCACATCTTGCCAATATAAAGAAATAAAGGGAGCAGTCAAAACCTAATTACCTGTAGCAGCATCAGCTAAGAGAAAACATTCTTTGGCCAAAACAAGCTTTCTACCATCTTCATAGCACAAAATCCAGAAGAAACAACTGCTGTAGCACTCAGGGTGTTGACAGCCCTATCAGACTGAAGCCAGTGTGATCAGAGAGCCAAGAACCCATTTCAAGTAGTAAAAAAGCTTTATTTGCAAGTGGATATGGGACATATGGGACTGGGGAGTCAACTGACTCCTGCAGGGGCACCTTGAGGTCTTCCAACCAACTCTTTGACAAACATAAACCTTGAGTGAATCGTCCACCTGGTCACTTCTTCTACCTGCCCCTGGTTACAACTCTGCCCAATTACTCAAATCACATGCCAAACCAGAAACAAGCAAACACATGACATTTTGTTACATTTACTCCTCCCATGATCAGCCTCAGTGCTCTTGCCTAGTTTCACAAACTCTGGGCAGCCTCAGGGTTACACACACACATGCCCAGCCTTTCACACAGGACCTCCACGGACTACCTCCTAAAAAGACAGCTCTCTGTATTATGCCTAGAGCTCTGAACACATGCATGTCTCTACCTTTGTGATAGATATCCTTTACAGGGAGTATGATAAGCTTTAAAACCATCTTTGTATTTTATAATGTATATGCTGCCATGGTTCTATGTTCATTAAGGCTGTTATCACAAGAGACAAATTATGAAGTGCATGGTCCTTGGAGAGAGAGGAAAGCAGTAGACTCTACCCTGACATTTTACAGAGTAATGGATAACCAGTTAAAAGTGATTCCTCTAACTGAAGCCTAGCTATTCCTTTTTCCAAATCTTAAAGCCCAACTCCTTATAATAACAATAATTTTTACTGCAGTTTCAACCTCTACATGTGAGGAGCTTGAGATAAGAGCCTCCCCCATCTTCAGGCCATGAAATAGAATTCACAGACCCTTCCACTGCAGTTACAGTCACAATAAAAGAGAAAATCTAGGGAAAAAAAGCCAAAATACACCTGTCAGAGAAGGAGAAGCACAAAAGAGGTATACTAGTGAAAACAAAAATATATACATTAGCCATAACACTATGAAACATTTAGAAATAAACAAAATAAATGAGCTGCATTGCTGCCTTCTTTCTTACAGCATGAAATAGGAACAGGTTTTTTGTTGTTACATGAAAATTTGACAAATCGACACAAAATTAGTGGTTTAAATTCGCCAACCTACCTCTGAAGCTTTGATTTTTTTTTTTCAACTGACAGTGCTGAAATGCATTAATTTATAGCACCCAAATGTTTGAAGAGAGCATATTCAATCTTATTAAAAGCAGGCCTTATTTTGCTGAAAATACAAGCTGAAGGCAGGTACTCTACAGCTGGAGATACGAGACCCATATGCTACTTCCACGTCTGATCCTGCTGCAAAAGGAACCGGAGAACCTGTACCAGATTAGTATGGACAGATGTCATGAACAAAAATAACTTAGGGAAGTGTTCCATACAGCACATTTCTGCACAAGAAGACAACAGTAGTAACCAGCTTCTCTTTCCATTTCAGAACGCATTTGAGTTGCTCTAGCCTCCGGCTTTTGCTGGATACCAGAAAGCTACAGGGCACTTAGGAATCATACATGTTCTTCAGTAATAACTATGAAATTTTACTCCATCTCCTACCTTGTTTTCATGCACCAATAAATATAGATATACACCAAATACATAAATATATAAAAACCATATATCTATATGTATATAGAATTACATTTAGTTTTAACTCAACCAAACTTGTTGTATTTGCAAATCTGATCAACTGCTTCATACTTAAGTGGGGCTGTTTTATGATTTCATCTCCTACTGTCCTCGCACTCATTCCCAACCAGCTGAGCAAGGAATATACTATTTCAATCAAGGTGTCTTGTTTGCTGTCAGTTCCAATATATGACTAATAAAACAAAAATGACCACCTGAGAGAAAGTTTCTCTGTACCTAAACTTAAGGAATTGGTAAAAACTTTAACCCTTTCACGCATTCCCTTTCATGTCTCCCTGGTATGAAACAGCATGAGGCCAGATTTGATCAGGGCCCAAGAAAGTCTTGAGGTGAACTGAGAAAAAAGCCTTCTCAAATAAAAGTGACATTACCATATATATGAATAAATTTCAGAGAAAGTAAGATTTTTCAACTATTCTTTAAAGTTTGGTTGCTGTGGGGAAAAGGAAGGTGTTGTGGAGGGCAAGGCAAAAAATAAAAACCAGCTTTTTCTTTTTTTGAGATATTTCAGAATCAAATTAAAGATTACACCTTTTTTTCCCTAGTACTTGACAATTTGTAAAAAATAATTAATTGAGTGAAAGTGTAAAAAATACAGTCATAGAATCACAGAATGGTTTGGCTTGGAAGGGACCTTAAAGATCACCTATAGCTCCAACTCCCCTGCCATGGACAGGGGCACCTTTCACTAGACCAGATTGCTCAGAGCTCCATCCAACCTGGCCTTGATGGGATGGGGCATCCATAACTTCTTGGAGCAACTTGTTTCAGTGCCTCACTGCCCTTCTAGTAAAAAATTTCTTTCTTATATCTAACCTAAACCTATTCTCTGACAGTTTAAAGCCATTCCCCCTTGTCCTATCACTACATGCTCTTGTAAAATGTCCCTTAAAAATCCTTACCTTTCTAAATGTATTCTGAAACTGAATTTGCATTTTTGGTTTCATAGTGGTGAAATGATTCTTTGGTACAGAGCTTCACATAACTTATCTCACAGGCTTGAGAAATACCAAAAGTTACTGAGAAACACATGGATCATTTGCCCCATGGACAACCAGAGGGCTCTGGAACCAACTGGGAACAACTGGTAGGCAGATATAGTTAAACAGCACATACAACCAGAAGATCTTAAAGGACTTGTAAACCAGACAGGCTTTTCCATTTATTTGATGTATCACTCTAATTTACTAGAGCCCAAATAAAACTCAACAGATACGAGCAAAAGCAATTACTTCCAGGAATTTTAATGGGCTTCATACATTCCTCCACTTTTTAGGTGCTAAAACCCAGACAAGTTTATAGAACTATTTCTCTAACACCTACTTGAATGTATCTAATTCTATACCCTTATTAATCCCTGCTACTGTAGTTTATAATGGTTTCCTAGAAACAATGTCTCTTGTAGTTTCATCTTCAGAATGAGTTGTGATACTACAGAATTACAGTTTGCTCCCTAGTGCTGTTTATAGGAAATGAGGTGTTGTCCACACAAAAATAATTGCACTTCTTTGGCACATCACAATTTCAAAATGTAATTCCAGTGAATGTTCATTTATGCTAGAAGGTGACAAAGATCACCCTGGAATTCTTTTTTGCCTTCTATTCAAAAGGAAGAGACGAGGCAAGCTTTGAGAGAAGTAATTTGAGCCCAGCCAGAAGAGCCTTCATCCAACAAGAGATCTCTGGAGTCTGCAAGATGAACCCAGTGTTTTCTACCACCTTCTCTGAAGAGCCATAAAGGCAGGTTAGATCAGGACTATTAATAGCCTTGGTATCTGTAATGGGTTCTGCCCTCCAGGTTTCTTGGCACTGTTGCTGCCTTGCCCTTGGTGCCAGGCCTGCTGTCTGCTACTCTTCATGCACGTGCTGGCGGGGTGCACAGAGCACTCCGGCCCCTCCACAGCTCTGCCGAACACACAGGAACACGACTGGAAGTTACTCCATCAATTGATTATGCCAGATTGCAACCTCGTTGCTTGAGCTTCCTCTTCTCAGAAGTGAAGGTTTAACCAGTGGGAAACAACATCCCACAGAGGATACTGAAGAAGATACTAAAAACGCCAAAAGGTGGAAGAATATCTCTGTCTACAGCTACTCCATCCCCTACCAGGCCCTTCCTTTCTTCCCTACAGTGCATCCCACTCTCCCAACAGACTTACTTTCGCTGTACGTATCCTGCTAAACAGGTTTCAGTCTAAGGAATTATCCTGCTGATATGAAATTGCAAAAGGATCCTGATCTTCCAGGTACATGAAGAATTATTAATATATTCAAAGAATAAACGTTCTCGCTCAATAAAAAACACCATTACAAACAAACAAAAACAAAAAGCAGAGAACTTGCTCTGAAGAAACATCATACTTAAAATTTCAAACTGTGAACAGTTAGCTCTGGTAACAAATATGCTTCCAGTCTACCTGTACTGGCAAATTATTTACCTAATTGGTGAACAAATTGAACTAGTTAAGCTGTTCAGAGACTAAAATCAACACAAAGCTTAATATGAAAATCATCTATTAAAATTTCATGTACCGACATTTTACAAGATAATCACTATTAAGATTTCTAATCCAGCTACTTTTGCTGAGACAACAGTTTCATTAACTGCCATAGTGCAAATCTAATGATGCATGGAAATATGCCTCGAAAACATCAAACAAGCAGAACCGACACAGGAGGTGCCTTCAATTCTGGGCACTGACTTTCCCTTTCAACACAGGCTGACACAGAGACAGCAGCTCACTTCATCCAACCTAACACTGTATCTTCTTGGAGGAAAACAGCAACGGAAGGAACACTGGCATTAAATGTGCAGAGGAAAGAACAGAAAGACCAAAGACAGAATTTTTCTCATAGAACATATAATTAATTTGCAGATAATTACAAGGCATAAAAATACTTAATAGCTTACATTTGGGAGGAGGTTGAGGGAGTTTTTTTATACTCTGTGGTATTATTTAAGCTCCTTTTAAACTAAGAATGGGCTTGAATAAAGAATGTTTGGAGTATGCTATGATTTGGCAATGCCAAACTTCAAGTATCAGTAAGGGATTAGTGGGTGAAAGAGAGTAGTCCCAGGACACCAGTCCAATGTTTGATTATAAACCTTCCCTTCCATTCACACGGTACAGTGTAACAAAGCCTGGGCTGTGTCAAATAGCAGATTTCACTCTGAAGCTCTTCTGTATAAAGCAAATTCTGGGTTTATGTCCTATTGCTCTAAAACAGAAAATTTGTACATTTTTGTTCAATGCAAAAATTCAGTATTTTCATGGCACATTGTATAAAGAAGAAAAATGAGGTAATAATCCTACATATGCACTACCCTACATATGAGCTTGCCGCTGTATTTCCAATTTCCATATTAAAGATGCATTTTCTGTATATATTTGAAGACACTTCTTTGAAAATTTCAGGCACATACAAAGACATGAAGTGACTGTTGGGTAATTTGAATTTCAGACCTTTAAAACCTCTGTGACTACCAGCTTATTAATAAATAAATAAATAAATAAATTTAAAACAACCACAAATTGAAACTACTAAGTGTCTCAAAAAAAGCCTAAGATAAAAAGCAATATAAATATACACTAAGCAAATATAACACAGTCTTCACATTTATAATTAATATGCTATATGGTGTTAAAAATAGCAAGCATTTAAAAGTGCAGTGCCAAAACTGACCCACATTTGGCTCTTATGTAGCATTATTGTTGGATTTCAATGGCAGAGGTTTTATCAAAATAATACTAATTAAAATAACTCTGTTGGTATCAGTTGTGAAGAACAGCAGCACTCCATACACTATATGAATGTGTTTATGAACTGAAAAATTAAATTATTTTCAGGTGTCCATTTCAGTCGTAATGCAAGTTTTTTGGAAGCAGAAGGAATCCCATACACATTTAGTCAGCATACTGCTGGTGCTTCTATCACGCTTAGAGAGCCTATGTCAGGTAAGAATACACTTCTTTGTAATAGCTTGGAGTAGCATAAAGATTAGATTGATAAAGTAATATATATATATACACATATATATTACCTGTTCTTGCCTCTCCAGCCACTTGTCCACCATGGGATGACTGGCACTTAACGATGAACGAGCATTGTCTCTCTGAAACTGGTTAGACCAGCTACTAGTATCTCGTGGTAGGCTTCTGTAGTTTTCATCTTTCTAGTTTAAAAGAAACAAAAAAGTGTCTTATAAAAAACAACCAGTCCTTGCACATTAACAATGCAGCTGGTTATTAAATGAGTACAAAAGGAAGACTGGACCCACGGGCTGGACCCACGGACAGCGCGATTGCTCGGCCACTCGAGTGCACGAGCTCCCTCTCCTTAATGCCAGGGATGCCCAACTAAAGCCTTGGTGGAGTTGTAGATCTTGCACCCACTCATGCTTCCCTTCCTCTTTTTCAGCCTCAAACCTCTAGTGCACAGATTCCCAAGTACATACTCAGCAAGGCTTCCAGAGCATGATGCTCCTCAGGTTCATTCTCACTGAGAGTCAACGTACCAAATGAGCCCATTCAGTGACAGCTACAGCCACTGTATAATTTTCCCAAGTCTCTGTATGTGATCAATTTTACAATCAAAGCAGTCTCACTGCTCCAGGTACTGTCCTTTAGACCAGAATAGCATGCTGTAGAGTTCAAAACTTGAATTTATTACTCCACATAGTAAAGCTTTGCCTGGCTTGCCTGAAGGTATACAAATACAGTCATATTTGTAGAACAGCAGCAGATGGAGATTGTGCTGACAGAGATACATTGATCCTACTGAGACTGATAATTTTTCTCTTTCTTTTTAATTGATGAATTTGTCTGCACATCTTTCCTACAAGCTGTACAAATTCTTCAGCTTCTAAAGGTTATTAGTCCTTAACCGGTCTGATCACAAAAAGCCAACATAAGCACAGAGGAAGATTCTTAATGATGGGAGTTACCTTTAGCCTAAAGTCAGTGTTACTGATAGCTTACATAGCTTAGTTCCTTCCAACTGAAATAATACATGGAGCTGAAATTCTGCTTAGCTTTTCAAAAGAGGATTATAAATATACTGTAATATATATAAGTATCCTTCCTTCAGAAGCAGAGTATTTTTTCCAGTCAACATTTGTCTATCTTCATGCCAAATCAGATAATTTAGAGAGAGTATCTATTTTTAAAAAAGGATTGTAGTCCTACATATTTTGCAATATTACCACTTTCAGGAATCTCAAAATCCTCTAAAATAATAAACAAATGACAGTGCACATTTGCAGCTAAAAGTTATTATTTTCTTTATTTATAGCACACAGCAGATTTTTGACCCCCTCTTAAATCAATACTTCATTCCATCGGCATGAGAATTTCCTTTCCCTGTTTGCCATACTGATATTTCTTTGGCCTGGAACAATATTAGTCCAATATTCTAGATGCAGCATCAATTCCTTTACAATTGTCCTTCACAACTTTATTTCTTGTATTTCTTTATTTCTATGTGTATATGAGAGGCTTTGCTAAGAAATTCAGGTCTTAGCATAACTGTGAAATACAGCAGTTTTCAAAAGCTTTCTGTACAAGACCAATCTTTTCCCAGACATATCAAACCTAAGCTTTCTTAATTGATGACAACTTCTTTTCTTGAAAGACTTTGTAGTACAAAATAAGTCTTCCATTTCAAGACATTAAAGCTTAAATTCAACCAGCACAAGATAACCTTGTAAAAATATGTTTGCACCGGTAACCAGCCTAACAAATAACCATCATAAATTACTTTACACTGCCACAAATGAGTAAAAACTTTGTGTCTTTCAGCAACTAAAAGCAATTCAGTCTTCCAGTGCTGGTTAACCATACAGCAAACTAGAAACTTGTTCAGTGTCTTGCTTAGAAAGGGAAAGTGGAAGTCAGCTTTGTACAACTGTCTCTCAGCAAAGGCATAAAAGACAGGGAATGGTGTGTAAAAATTGATTTTTTCCTGTTGCTTCTCTTATTCAATTCTTCTCTTCAGGTGACAGGGGTGGCACAGTTCCTATAAGCCAAAACAATTTCTCTTGTTCAAAGTGGTGGGCAGGTGTAAAAACAAAATCAGAATTTGACAAAGAAATAACGCAAAATCATGTTATGCACAAAACCACCCATACAGCATACAGCTGGTGCACATGTTATTGTCACCTAACAATAACCCACTACCTGACGGACCATCACCTAGTCTGAATGAACAGAAATTTCTTCCTATGAAACAAGATGTTTTCTGTATTTCTGTACTTTATAGATAATTCCATTTTTTATTGATTCACATTTACAATGTTCAATGGAAACCTTTTAGAAAGACATTTTTATTTATAAAACACAAAGACCTCTCTCCATACAGCATCCATTACACCTGCACAGGAGTGTTTTGCTAGAGCAAGAGAGAAGGAGAGATGTTCATCTAGGGGGTGTGCTGTTCTTCAATCACTCAATCACCAGGTCTCAGAACCACAATGGACAGTCACATTGCACAAAGTTTATACTGGAAATTTGTGCTGTAAAAAGTCTCAAATGTCACAGCACACAACGTAAGTGAAATTATCTAAGCTAAGAGAGTTAAATTAGGCCTCTGCTTTATGTACCTATACTAACGTCAAGAATTTTGCGAAGAGTTTACACCTAATATTATCTGTGCTGACAGGAAGAGTACATTTATCACACTTGCCAAAATATTTCTGCTTATAGCTCACTTCTGTAGAAGATTGCCTTTCTCATAATAAGACTTAAATCAGCTCATTTTATACAAAAGGTATCCAGGTCACTCAGTAATTTTTTCTGACAGCAGAAATAAGTGCTGGAATGGTAGAGAGACCTGGTTTCCCTAACTTTTTTTTTGTTTCTCAGCACTTTCACCTCTCGCCTTTTTTCAGAGGCTCAAAATGGTGCTATTATCAGATTAGAATAAAATACCAGTGCTGCAATCACACACAATCATGTTGGTGTTAGCCAAATAGTGAAATATTAGAAGATCCACCAGCCACAGACAAGCCCTCCGGTCCTTTCTATGTCACTGCTTTCTGGCAAACAGCTCTCCCTGTACCCCACGAGAGACAGCCCTGGGACAAGCACCAGGCCAGAGGAGGAGCAGAGGGATCAGCACTCTCAGCACTGCCACATGCCATCCTTCTCACACAGCTACACCACACAGCCTTAAGGTGCTCCTGGCTATCTGTAACCCCAGCTTTGCAGGGGTTTCCATTACTACCAGAGCTAATTCAAAGATTGCTGTGCTGACAAACTATAGAGGTATGGGTGAAAAACATCGCTGCAGCTTAGACAGTGGGAGTTACTGAGCCAGCTGTGTGCTGTCTGCTGTTTAATATATATATTGCTTTGGGATTTTTTGCGTAAAATATTCAGATGCTAATCCAGAAAGCTGTACTTGTCTTCAGCATGATCTAGCTTTAGCACATATGCTCCCACCATCCGGCCGAAAAAAGTGTGTGTCACTTTTAGCTACAATACCATAAAAGAGAAGATTTCATGGTACAGAAGCCGTCAGGGTCACACAGGGAATTCTCATTTCTTCTGGAAGTGCAGCTGTAAGCCCTCCTGGGACCAGGGCTGACATGCATCATCAGTTACAATTAAATGCCCTAATTTTTTTAAAAGAAGTTTCTTTCGCAAACATCTTTGGGGACCATGGGCCATGTCAGCTTTATCATGTTTGAAATGGAAATTGATCAATATAATACTAAAACTGCCAAGTCATAATACCACCACTACACTTAACTGCAGCATTTTGGAGTAATTTTAATGAGGACATATAATCTAGCACTTTAAGATTTAGTTCAGCATGGCATCCCTGTGGGGCTTTGCTGGAGGACTGGGTGAAAGGGGACAAGAAAAATGAAGCAGTTTTTCTATACTTTTAATTTCAGATGATTTGCAATATATAACAAGAGTCTCATCACAAGACTCTGCAGGTTGTAGACTAAATGATGCATTAGAATGATCTGTGTACTTCAATTACTAACTGTTGGTGCATACACTCACTTGTGATTTTAACCTGCAGTTGTACCCCTGCAAACTCCCAGCATCACAACCCAACCAGAACATTCTCCACACTGTATGGTGACAGATCCACATCTGCTAACTCATTTGCTCCTTTCCAAAGAGTGAAGAAATTGGGTTTTCCCTTTGTTCCACCTCCTGAATGGCTAAAGAGTGGCAAATATTGGTTGCTTATTTAAAACAAAACTACACTAGACAGCATTACAACAGGCATAAAATACATTGAAGACCTCTTCAAAGTAATTCTCTGAAAGACAATTCAAAAATGCAAACCAAGTTTTCACTTTAATTATTTCTACAGCAAATAGCCCATGTGTCCTTTAGGGCAGTCACTAAGAGAGATCATTTTGGGCACTGATCATTTTCTGCTATCCAGTCATTTTCCTTATATCCTATGCACTTTGGAAAAGGCTGCTTGTTTGTTTGGCTTCAGCTTCTTGTGATGGCCTCAGACTGGGACAGGATTTGTGATGAGAGATGAGACTTTGTTTAGTCTTTTGAGGTTATAATTTCATCTGAAAGACTTTGGGAAAATTCATGTCTATAAGGGCAATTACTGTTGTTGAATCACTACGAATGTTAAAAAGGTTGTTCTTCTTTCTTTTAATGCTCCACTATGACCATGTTAGACCCTGAACAATCTGGTGTCACTCTCAGACAGGATGCTAAAAGGATGTAATTAATTACCAAAACATTCACATAGTTTATGTAAGTAACTCTGTCTGATGAAAACATCTGTTTATAAATGCAATAATATACACGTAGACCCATTTTCCATGCTGTCTGATGGTCTAGCAAACAGATTCCTGGAGTATTTTATTTGATTGAGGTTTTGTGGTTGCTTTTTAACTGGATTTTAGACAAATAAATATGGGATAAGACCAAATGGATCCCCATTTAATAAAAAAACAAAAACACACACACCAAAAAAAAAAAAAAAAAAAAAAAAAAAAAAAAGCTGCACAAATAATGTCTATTTTTTGTGGAAAATACATTACATACATAAAATTAATTAACCCAAGAGATGCATTGCATGAACAGGAATTCCATTAAAAAGAACAACCTCTACTTAAACAGATGTCAGATTTGGAACTGTTCTGTCTATTAACACAGCATCTTTTAACAATTTCTCCCAAATGGCAGTAGTTTACCTCCAAACTAACTGTACCAGTCACTTCCTGTAACTATCCATATATCCTAGGAAACTGACACCACTGCTTGGGTGAGCTTCCTTTCGTTCCCGGTAGATCCAGTTTCCCAAGGTTGCTCTTTTTCTGATGTGTACTGAAGAACACGACCCCAGAAGCTGCAATAATCCAGGCACAGCCCAGCCATTTAGTGTAGAGAAGAAGAAGGAATGAGCTACAGCCACCCAGTATCAGGAACCTTTGATCTGAGGCCACTCTCCAAGGAGCACAGCAAAAGAGGACTCCCACATTAAAGAACTACCACAGGTTCACGCCTCCTATCAGCTCTGACCCAGAACACGGGTTATTTCCAACTGGTAAAATCTGATTTGCAGAAGATACAAATATTATAGTCTAAAAAAGAACTTGCATGCCCTATTTACAGTGAAAATAGATGAGAAGAATGACCACTCTACATTTATTTGGATATTTTCAGAAAGACATGTCTCAGAAATGACCCTCTGTATAGCTCCATGAAAGGAATTAATGTATTATGCTTCTAGAAGAGCTCATTAGATGCCAACAAGGAAAAAAGCAATTGAAAAGCCAGTGTTCTGCTTAAGTTCTATCACCTTACGCTCAGAAATTTCCAGTTATTCTATTCCAATTTATATATTCCGTGTTATCCTTTGACTGACAAGCAAGGCCTGACCTTAAAAAATGCAGTAACTATGGGCCATGATAGTTGACAGTTTTCTGTGCAAGTGGTGTTATATGTAAACATTCAGTGTCGAAGAATATGGGCTAAATTAAGAGTAAACTAAAAAACACAACACTGCTGATCCAAAACATTCTGTTGATCTCTCTTGTTTACAACACAAAAATGAAAAATGTCATGATCTTTGCACGTAGACATGCAAAGCCAGAAGTTTCCAAACAGTGTACGCTGTTATTTCTCAGATGGAGGGACAGGAACGGAGCTGCTTCTTCCATTCACTCTTTACTTATTAATCTCCTAATAAACCCCCACAAGGGATAATGCAAAATAACTCAAATAACATACAGCAGTTTATATTCAGTAATTATAATTCAGAAACAGGATTTTATTTCTGTAAGCTTAACTAAAAAGACATGGCTTTCCACAGTTCCATTTTAGAGAAAAATAAATGAACTGGTTAAGTTAAAGTGTCATGAAGCTACAGTTCTGATTCCTCTACACAACATACTTAGAAAATCATTTCTCCTTCTACTATTTTTCATTCAAGTGAATATTCTCTGTTGCTGTGCCACTTTAAAGGCATCTAAAGAGCTTTTAATTACATCCACCTATACATGAATCTATATGGGTATCTGTTTAAATGCAATGATATAATTATGCACAGCCCAGACATTTTCACCAGATATTTGCTTTTGCACCTACATTTATACAATGTTTTATGCCAATTTGGATTTAGAGAAAATATAATTTGTAAAGTTGTTTGTTTATTTAAGTGTTAATATGATTCATTCAATTCCTTGGGAGAGCCAAGAAATTAAAGAAGGAAAAATAAGCTGCTAATTAATTAATTAATTTCAAATCAGCCCCTGAAAATATGATTTAACAAATAGAATGTCAATATTAATTATATTTGAGAAGCTAAGAGAAACAGGAAACAAGGGGGTATAGGAAACTTCATGAAGACCTTATATTTAGATTTCGAAATTAAGAATATCTTATAAACCACCAGCAGTAGCCTTTTAAGTGTTGAATAGATGCTTTTAGTTGGCCATACCACTAAAACACTGCAACTGGCTGTCTGTATGTTTAGAAACTTGCATCTGATGTTCTGAAATGAAGAAAGGAGGCTGAGATATGAGGTAACCAGTCTGTCTTCTCCACCTAATGGAACTGATTTTCCCCTTTCTTCATTACAATGGCCAGTATGGAGAAGAGCAGGTTTTTAAGGTCAGAAGCACAAAGGCAATGTCCCAAACCTGCGGTACCTTCGCACACGCCCAGCCAGCCACTCTTCCCCAGTGTCATCCACACCACTGCCCGCCTCCGTATGGAATGGTATGGACCAGGAACTCCACTGGGCTCCCAGCAAAGCATCTATCACCTCATCCAACTTGCCAATTCATTTCAGACTTCAGCCAGAATTCCTCCCAGGCTCTGTGGGGAAAGGCCCAGAGAGGAACATGGGCTTGTAGCAGTGTTTCTGTTTTATCTGAGTTTACAGCAGCACACACCCCCTCAGCTTCTGGCAGTCTCATTGGTCATCCTCACACTGAACAATTTCCCATGTTTCTTCATCTTATGGTTTGAGCTTTTGTCCATGTTTCATTTGCTTCACGTGCTCAGCAGGCAATGCTCTTAAGTTGGACATCTGTATACAAGAGCTGCAGAGCTCATTTATAAAGAGACAATAAAACTGGATGGTAGCACACAATGATCATCCCATCAGGCTGTGAAACAAAACCAGGCTAAGTGACCTCTGTTTCAGCCTCAAAATTAGCTATAACAGAAGTAAGTGCAAAAGGTGACTAGGAATTCCTGTATTTACTAGAGCTGGTTTTCCCCACTAACTAAAGCTTAACATCTCCTCCCTAGCCTTACTACTCCTTTGCACTGATTAGCTCCACATACGAGTGAATTTTATCCTGATACTGCTTGGTTGTCTTGTCTTTATTCATTGCAAGATGAGATAAGTGAATTTAAAAATGCAACAAATTTAGCAAAAAATGATGAAATATTCACTGTTTAAAAAGTGCAGGTTCATGTCTGAACACTGCTGGGAAGCACAGCCTGCAACCTGAACTGGACTTTAAATTTCTTTTTCTTGCTAGCTACACATTCGGCCAAAATCCAAATGTGCTTTGCACCAATACACAATCTTGATAATCAGAAAGCAAGACAGACAAATATTTTAATCTGCAAAAGCTCTTGAATGACAAGTGTATATGGTTGCATGGTTGTAGGTTAAAACTAAATAGATGAAAGCAGGTCAAAACACATATCCAACTGTTACCAAGGAAAATATATGTGCTTCTAACCCCTGGAAATAAAAGCATCCACTAAATCTAACATCTAACTGTTTTTTGGATTTTTTTTAAACTTACTCAATCTTTTATCAACCTACTCTTTTGGGACCAGTCTTTCACCCTCAAACCCAGGGAGAGCTGCAAAAACATAAAAAATTAAAATCAATAGACATGAACACTTAAACATAGGAATTTACAAAGTACACACTCTCTCTTAGAAGAATGGCAGAGGAAGAGTCTTCAATTATCCTATACCACGTAGTTGAAAGCTTTCTGTTTTCAGTATAGCTTTCCCTGGCTCTGCGAGAGGTGCTGTACACCACATTCACTGAAGTGAAAAGACAAACAACCTGTGCACATTCCACCGCTCCTTTATCACGAGTGAGAGACTCGCTCACCCAGACCCTCCTTGGCACTCCCAGCTCGTGATGCAGCACCGTGTTCCCTCACACACGGAGCAGGCATTGCTCAGCCAGGCACTGCTCACCCATCACTCAGAGAGACACATGGGATAGCACAGCACTGGGACACAAATACACATCCTTCCTCCCTTACTGGTGAAGAACAAAGGCAGTGTGTTTAACAGACTTGCTCAGCCTGAGAGCAGAAGTGGAAAAAACTCACCAGCTCTCAGATCTTGCACTGATATCTGTCTCTTCAGGGGGACAGAGAGGAGATTTGACAGATGGGCATCCACAAACAGATGACTTGGAGCAAAAAGAGGTAAAACAACAAAGGCGATGGAGAAAATTACACCTTCACTTTGGATTTATTGGTTTTGTTGTTGGCTATTTCCCTGCTTAACACGTGGTCATGACTGACTTTTGAATGCCAACAGCTGAATCCTGTCCATGTACACAGTCCTGAGCAAACGGAGCAGCATAGCACCAAATGATGCACACTGGCTGTTACCTCCGTGCACTAGGCAAGGATTTTTCCCTTTGTGTCTCTTATTCCCAACCTGCTGGTGATGATAAGAAACACTGTATTTGTTTTCACATTTTGAAAGTCAGGAATTTTGAGCTCTTTCATAGAGTTTTTATTGCGTTAAAATATCACCAGCCAGTCTGCTAAGGAAAGTCAGACAATTCTTCATGGTATGCATGAAAGCACCTGAGGCAAAGGGCACATGAAGAAATACGAATTATTCCATCAAAACATAAGAAAACAACTTTCTTATTCTGAGAATGATCGAACACTGCAAGAGGTTGCCCAGAAAGGTGGTGCAGGCTCCATCCTTGGAGATGTATATACTCAAAGCCTGACTGGACACCCTGCTCTAGCTGCCCCTGCTTTGACCAGGCAGGCTGGACCAGACAGTCTCCAGAGGTACCTTCCAACTTCAGCTGAACTGTGATTCTGTGAAAGTGGTGAATTTTACACACTATCCAGTACAAAACAACATATACTATGTTGATTTCATATTACACTCTCTTTGGGTACAATTCCTCTGAACTATTTAATCATCATGCAACAAGCTGCCAGCAACAAGTTACTATCACAAAGGAAGAAAACTGATGGATGTAACTTCTGTTTGCTTGACTTTCCATTAATCTCTCTCCTATAACACTTTACATATTAAAATACTTTATTTCATTGTCTGTGGATAACGCACACTCATTCTCACTTCCTCTCAGTCTATGCAAAATCACATCTAAAATGACAAAAATCATGACCATCTCACTGAAAAGAAAAAAAATCCTGCTCAAATACACCTGGATAAAGAAATATTCATGGCTATTCAATCTTTCAGAACTTCTGTTTAAAACATTGCATTATTAGGTCAAAAGAGGAAGCTGCATTCATCATGTGGGGGTTTCAAACCTCTCATGACAGAGATGCCAGGCTCTTTGAAGATATCCTGAACTTCTCCTTAGCGGATTCATCTGTATTACAGCACCTTACCAATCTTGCTCACCAGGTACACAGTACCTCCCTTCTGAGGGAGCCAAAACCAGAGACAAAGGTTCCCAAGAAGCATCAGCGACACTTTGGTCTCTCGCTCCCGGAATGATGCCCAGTCTTTGAGTCCACAACCTTCCCTAGTCGATTTAATAGATTTACACTGCCATTCAGACTTCCTGGCTATAAAATGACACCAACACACAATTCTAATACAAGGCTCTTCAATCCTCTGAATTATACTTAAATTCTATTGAAATACCATGTCTTTGGTGACAGTGACAAAGCAAGCAAAGCAGTGACAAACTAAGCTGTTTTTAAAAGGACTTCAAGCTAAATGAAACAAATTTTTACTTTAAATTTGATTTTGAATCTGAAATACCATTATTGTTGAACCTTATCAAAAAATGCATGCATGCTTTTCTCCTATCTAAATACATTTCATTAGAGAAATATTTTTTCTTTCACATAAATATAAAACTGCAATCCAGCAATCTGAAAATTTGTACTCATCAGAATCAACCCACAGGAACAGCAAAACTACCTGCAAGATGAGATGTGGGAAATACAATGCTTTGAAGGTAATTGATGCTAGATGAGACTTTGATCACTCACATGAAGTTTCAAATTGTTTCTCTGCAGTTTATAAAGCTGAAAAATTTAGGTTTCCAAGTAGGAAGAAAGCATATCCTAGAAAAAATTAATATTCCTACAGGGTACAGTGATATTCCACCTCAAAATACATATATGGACAAACCCATTTAAGAACAAATAAGCAAAAAAATCGGCTGCTGACTAAACAGCAAAGACAAAAAGTGAAGGAAAAAAGCAATTACAAAATGAAGTGCCAAGTACACTGAGTTAGGTGCTTGCTGTTGCTGATCCACCCCACAGAGCACGTTGTGAGCCATTTGCTTTCCTGCAGGTGGGTCAACCCAAGAGCCAGAGGCACAGAAGCCCAGGCACAAACATTTTTCTCTCTCTTGAGCTCTCCTTTTTAACCTACATTTTCAATTCCTTCTGATGTACCAATGTTGTTATCTCTGACAGGGCAACATATGAATCAAAATCAGAAAAGTCACAGTGGGAAGTTTGCCATAAGCCGGTTATCCACGGTGTATCCCTGCATTAAGCAAGGCGGGTTAACTAGATAAGCCCTCAGTCTTCCAGAGAAGCAGGATCAAGGCAGGTAACTAATTTGTAATGATAAGCCGTTCCTCACCACAAATGGAGATGTGAATTTAAAAAACCACACTGAAAATATATGGGATAATTAATTCACAGTCGGTATAAGATGCAATATAACTGGTCGTTGCATTTACACTCTTCCAATACTATAACAAAACATCTAAGGGGAAAGAAACATGATTTTCATTAATGCAGCTCACATTAAGGTCCTATTAAGGGCAGCTAGTTAAGCCAATAGGCTTTGGTACTGAATTATTAAGAATGTGATTCAAATCAATAGTTATTCAGAAAACAACAATATCAAAAAAGATTTTACTGCAGTGGAAAAAAGCACACATGATACACTTCAGCTGTGTACAAGCTGTTCACCTGTACAGTTCAATACAATTCAAACAAAATTACAGCTTGCAAATCAGGTATTACTCCAGGCCTCTGAGAAGAGACTTCTACTAAGAGATTTTCTTCTTTTTTCATTAGAATGGCTCAAGGAAGCAAGAGACAGGATTAAGTCAAGCTATGAGTCACTAGGTAATACAGACATATCTCTCTCACACACAAATGTATCTGAAAATGATTTTATAGTCAATTTAAAAAAAAATAAATTCCAAGAAGGAAATTTACCAAATAGAGGTGATCATGAGCCAATTTTGTGAATATTTCACAGATGGGAAGACTTATTCATTTGGTTGAAACCATTCATAGGAAGGATTAGGTCAGGAATTACCTAGCTAAGTACAGTTAACAACACTACAATAACTTGTAAATAATCAATAATTCTGCAAATAAATTAGTACCTTGGGACAAAAACCACTTGGTTTCCAGTTGCTCTTACAACTGATGAAAAACACAGAAAGTAGAAATTACGTGAGATTCCAATTCTAAGGATACAGAGTGTATTATGATATCCTGATAATAAAAAATATGTTTCTTTACAAGAAGATGATTTGAAAAATGGATGAGAATGCACACTCAGTTTAGGGCAAGGATTTCATATCACAACATTCTACTTACTATAGCAGAAATGCATCTCAAGTTCAACACACATCCAGATCTTTGCAGGACCAACTCAGGCCCCTCAAAAGCATTCTCTCTGGTCTCTCTCTGGTCATTCTCTTCTCAGGGACACAGGAGATCCTGGTTTCTCACTTCATTTATCCCAGTAACTACAGGCAGCACAACAGTTACAGTAGTAGGAGCCTGCAAACAGCCCATATTTTTGCTCTTCCCCAGCACCCTTTTCCCTGTTTGCCCAGAACTACTGGCATATGTCCTGGCTCCTCACAGCCTTCTGTGCATGGCAGCACTCTCACCCCTTCATTTCATCTTGGCTTGGGCATCTGCCCGTTTTCCTGCCATTCCAAATTCTTCATACCCAAAATGAAACAAACACCAATAATACGTCCTCTCTCACTTGTCCCCGAGAAATGAAACCCTTCTGCCAGATACAGGCAGCTTCCCCTGTGCTAATTCCTCCAAAAATTGGACAGGGTTTCTACCTGTCAATTATTTCTCTTTAGAGGTGACGGGCTGAAAGTAATGTCACTTCTTAGAGTCAGTAGGTGGATGAAGCTTTTGGCAACTCTCCCAGAAACCCTTTTCATGTTTCTGCAAGATACTGCTGGGGCAAAGTTGCTAATCTACAACTGTGCTGCAAATCTCAGCCCAAGAACATATGTTCTTGTGCTGTCAAGAGAGAGAACTGCAGTGAAAACATTACAAAGTGCCAACCACTCACAAAAGATATATGGGTGCTCAGGCCCAGTGTGCTGAGCAGAAAATTAAGATTGTTCTCATTGCTTTTCTCAAAATGTCTGTGTCATCTATAATCAATGAAATAGTCTGGAACAAAGCACAGCCATCTCTTTGTTATCCGAGTAGCTGAAGAAAACAACCTAACAGAAAAGTACTGAGGACTTGTTATAGCTCAAATAACACAAATACATTTGTAAAAATTCATTGTTAATACTTCGGTAAGAGATTGGTGATAGGGACTTCTAAAATGCCACCACTTTGAATAATAATACAAATGAAATTGTTGCTAATACTGGGAAAGGAAATGAGAATTCTTAATACCCATTCCTAAAAGAAATAGGATTGGCTATGAAATCTTGACTCACATGAAATCAAGACATTGAAAACAGAAAAAAAATCAGTCTAGCATAAATGAACTCAGGATTAATTCATAACACACACTGCATAAGCAATTATTTAATTCAAGGTGTTTACTGAATCCTACCTATTAAAAACAGTGATCTGCTCTACTCAAATGTTAGATATATAGAGTGTGCAGAAAACATAAAAGAAATTATCAGCATCTATTGTACTAACTAATGCAACTTTAGTTCTTTCCAATCTTCTTGATTTAATATTCTCTGGTGCCTTGCTTCCCATCACTACATGAGATCATATGCATTCCTTTCCAGTTTGGTCACCGTGCTCCAACAGACATGAAATATTTTCACAAAAATCAAGAGTAAGTACATGCTGAAGAACTAATGATGCAAGAAGACTAGTGTGAAAGATTAGCTGCTGTTCAAGTCTCTCCAATTTCTGCTAACTTCAGACACTCAAAGAAATCTGATTATACTGTGTATAGCCCTTCATATCTATGCTTGTGCAGTAACAAAGTGTCATCTCATTATGATTTTACAAAAATTAACTGAAAACGTTAATACTTCAAATGGATTAGGTTATCATTTTTCTTCTTTGAGTCAGAATAGTATAAAACACATTTTTACAAAACAGCACACACTTCTGTGCCACACCAGTACAAGTGACAGAAAACATACTATTACCTGCCTGAAACTCTGATCAAGCAGAAACCTAACAATACCAAGTTAAACTGACACCTCTGCTTGAACAGGGACCTCAATGTCTATGAGCACTGCGTTTTATGGATTCTTTTGAAATGACCAAAAGCCCACTGAAAATAGTTTGGTTCATTAGCAGTGTATAAAGACTTCTTTATTTGGGGTGTGTGAATCCTGACTGCTGAGACTTAGTTTGCATTCATACTACATAGAGTTAACAGGAATGAGGGGAAAAAAATAAAAGCTATAATAAGCTGCATATTTTCCAAGAGGACTTTGTGCTGTGTAGTCAGAATGGCAACCAAAAGTGCAACATTCTTTTGAAATTACTCATTTCTATTAGAAAATATACATTTTTTCCTTTTGAGTTTGTCTGCAAGTTACCATCACAATTATGGGCAATGTTGGGATCTGTACAAAAGGGCATGATTCTTCCAATTTTTTTAATATTGCACTGAGAAGAGAGCTTCTTGCTGACTTCTCTACCAAATTATGCAATTCATGTAGAGATACCAAAATCATGTTGGAAAAATGAAGGAAAAAATACTCACACTACATTTCACTGTTTTATTTTTAAGACTGTTATCAAGGAGAGAAATCATTTGCAATTTGTGTTTTGTATTACTTGACTAGAGCCTCAGAAAGTACAAATTAGCAATGCTGTGTTAGCAAGACAAACCAGACCAGCTGTGGGCATGCAGATTATTCACTGACATTAGGCCTTCTACAGAGATCAGTAAAAATTATTATGGACATGGCCTATTAGCATTAAGAAAAAGTTGAAAAATAAAAACTTTGCAGAATAACGAGTAATCAGAGGTTCAACTACAGCTAAGGGCAAAAATCAAGTTTTTAGAGTAGCTGTGGCTATCACCAAGAGTCTGTGAAGGGCAGGAGACGTGTGACTCAAACACTTCTCTGCTGCTGATGGGGTTTGGTGGACAAGGACAGAAAACACAAATTTAAACCAGGAGCAGATGAGAGAAGCAGAAAACAATTCAAGATTCATGCACATTTGTCATTTATTTACTAAAGAGGGAGAAAGAAACATACCTTTCTTTCATGAGCACTGGGCACGCCAGGGGTGTTCTGCTTGAGGAAGCCTGCTGTTGTGGACCACCTGGTAGGGTTTTTCCGTGAAGGCTCTTCTGAAGAAAAATTTGTGTCACTCACAGAGGTTGAGAGGCCAATCAGTGCAGGGTCACTACTACGTCGGACATGGAGAGGCATATCTGAAGAATAAAACAGACAGTAAATAAACATTGAGTAGATTTAAAATGTTTTTGACAAAGGAAAAATATTTTTTCAAGCTCTGGAAGGGTGGCTGTGACCAAGTGTGGCTTCACAGAGTAAGGAGTTATTGACCTCAGCATAGCTCCTCAAGGACAAGGTCTGTTCCCTCAAAACCACAGCCTTGCTGCTTGGCCACACAAGGAGAAAACGAAGGGAAAACCAAACTCTTTGAACCTAGCACAGCTCGGTGGCTTTCCAAGTACAAACGCAGCATCCCTGCTATCTGTTGGGCGTTGTGCAAAAGAAAAAGATGCAACATAAACTTGAACGACCAGGAGTTGAATAAACCAGGTATTTTAAAGAGCAAGTAGCCAAGGCCTGGTGGCAAAGTAAGGGGTGGACTAGGACCATGTGTTCCCCACCCACGGCCAGGGCTGCAGCCTGGGCACTGCTAGCACAACATGCTGCCAGGAAGCTTCAGGCCAGCCAAGGCAGCCTCCTTGCCTTCTAAAATATACTCTGCATTTCTTTCTCAAAACTTAGGGAAGAGGCTGTTTTCTACTCTGCATTCTTCCTTTGCCTCTTCCTGACAGCTCAAACAAGATCTGTGCTGATTTACCCTGGTTCCCTTAGCCTTCCAGCTGGCATGACTGACAGGAGAAAAATATTTCATTAGTAAAAAATGATGCAGCAGGAAGGTAGCCTGATTGGAAAGAGAGAAGGTTTTCTTAATATATGTAGAGGTCAGATCCATTCTGGAAACTTTGATGGCACATTAAAGACAGTTTCTTTTGAAATACAACTTAATTTTTTCCAATTTCATTTATTATCCTACAACAAATACCCACACATCTATCCTCTCCTTGCCCGAACAGAAGTTTCACTGCCTGAATTTGTGACCTCTTAGTACTCTCCCACTCAGCATCAGAACAGAGAGGCTGTGATTTATCAGTTTTATTTCTCTTTACTGCTGCACTAGGAACTCTGAATGCAAAGTGCAAAGGAAAAAGGTGAGAGCGATGGCACGTAAGCAGTTGAGTCGGTGGGAAAGGCACACCGGGCAACAGCTGGGAATAAAAACCAGGACCGGGTTTTAATGCTTTGATCAAACAGTTCCCAAGGAAACTGAGGGTGCATGTCTGGCAATACTAACAGGAAAACATAATGACAGGAGTTGTTTGTTAAATGACTTGTCTCAATCTTTACAATAGCTTCATGATAATGTTACACTTAATAATATTAAAGAATCTTATTTTGCAGGGTATTATGAACACACTGAAAAATACAGTAAGTCATGCCACACAAGGAAAACATGTGAGGTTTTTTTAATCCACTAGGACTCCTGCTGCTCAGATATAAACAAGTGTTACATGACCAAACACCAGCAGAGTCAATCTATTTCATGTTCATTCTGGTAAACAAGAATAACAAAGAATTAATGTTTTTTTCCCCACAACTGTTGTACTCTCTTTCCCTTCAATTTCTTTTTTTTAATATTCATAACAAAAGGTAATTTCCAGCAAATAAAACACTTTCTTTTATAAATATGTATACACTTATTTATACATATACACGTAAGTGCATAATGGAACTAGAATTAATTAAAGGAATATTTCATGAAAGATCACTATGAAGGACAGTATTAATGGTCAGAGTTAGGTCTACTAAGAATTTGATTTCTCAGTATATACTCACAGACCCTAATAGAGGGTTTTTCTTTGATTGTCTTGTTTTCAACTACTTCAGGTTTCATGAAGCAGCTGAAGGCAAAGCACCTCCTTTCCCCCTCGACGGCAATCACACGAACAGTGCCCCATCAAACCACAGGAGATCTCTGAACAAAGGTGGCTCAGGTGCAGCCCCAGCCAGTGCCCCAGCACGCAGGATGAAGTGACCCCTTCCCAGCAGTGCCCGTGCTGCTGGCGCAGCCCCGAACATATATTCTGCTTTATTAGATCAGCCTGAGCCAAAAAGGAGCTCTGTAGTATGTAGTTCCACTTAAGAAAAATACCAATCTATATTTGTTCCAAGCAGCAGCCCATGCATATTATCATGTTTGCCTTCGCTACCCACCCCACAACAGAGAATTACAATTTTCAAACATGAGTTCACTTGCTCCTTATGCTTGTACGTCTATATATAAGCACGGTGATAGCAAAATGTTCTTGTATTTTTACACTTCTTCTTCAAATTGCTTGACAAAACAAAAGTTCAGTTGGGTGAACTTCTGTAAGAAGAGAAGCCAAATTGCCAAGAAAGAAAGAAAGGAAATCAAGCCAGCATTTCTGGAGAGCAGCAAGCCATTATCTCTGCCTTGGCTTTTGCTTTGCAGTGAAAACCTGACCATTTGCACAATGGTGAGTACAGACTCTTCAAAATACAGGTAGTGAATTATGCAACGGAATTCCCAAATATTAATATGTCTCGGAGAGAGCATTACCATGAGAAGTTTCTCTACAAAATCTACTCACAGATGAGCCACCTTTAATATGATTAATTTCATTTTACTGAAATTAATAGGGTAGCTATTAAGATATTTTCAGACATTTACTGAACATTTCATCAAATCTCAAAAAAAAAAGAAGGGCGTACTCTGTCAATCTAAAGATACAAATGATCTACTCTAGTCTCTTCTTTGCTCTTTTGGAAATGGTTCCATACGTAAGGAGAAGTGATTTGTTTTACTAAGCAAATTTTGCAATAAAGTGAATTATAGAAGACAAGAATTTTTGTGTTGCATCTATGTATTTCCCAAATCAACAAGAAATTTAAACATATGGCATTATTTTTTTTATTACTGGAGGTGGACAGGCATACAGAGCTGGCTCTAATGCATGCTGCCTGGCAATGGTCAATAGCCTTAATCCAAGAGCTAAATCTTGTTCACACTATGTAAACTACAAGCTGTAAACATCATCTCCTGCATTCTCTTCAATTCTGTTCTGAGAGACCATTCTAACTTGGGTTTGATACTCTTCATTAAAACAACAATGTAAAAGAATATATTGAACAGATTTTTTTTTTTTTTGACCAATGTATTGTTGGTTAACAATCCTCTAGTTTACAGAATTTGAACAGAATTTATAGATTTGAAGAGGATATACTTTGAAATATTAAAAGGAAAATCAAAGGAAAGGAACTTAATAATTAAACCACAAGATGAAGTACGCATGGGACTGATGCAATGTCACTGATTCCAGGATGATGGCTGATACTGTTTGAAGTCTGTGGTTTCTTTGAAGAGTGGATAAAACAGCAATGAACTCTAATCACAAGGCTTCAAATTCTCTGTGGCACTAATGCACTGTAAATATTGATTTGCTTCTGCAGCTAAGGTGCCTTTTAAATAAGCACTTGAAACGGTAAATCTAATAATGAATTACAGGAAGTTTTAAAAGTCTAAGGAATAAAGAAAAATTAAATTAAAAATCCTAAAAGTTACCACTAACTCAGTTCTTGAGCCACATTCAAGGACTTGAGGTATTCAACCAAGAGTCAACTTCAGAAAGAATTATGTTGACAGAGAATCCCATTAAGTTATGTATAAAGCCAGAATTCTGCTAGGAAATGGTTATTTGTAGGATAGATCCAAGCTGTATAACAAAATGCTCACATTCATAATCATGAAATTCTGACTGGAAGTCTCATTTTATTAAAAGCAACAGCAGTTTCACTATAAATTATAAAAACAGCCAATAGACATTTTATAACCATCTTTAAATGTTAAGAACACAGAGTTGTACCTTCCCTTCCTGCCAGCAATTCCATTTTTATTTTAAAAGGGTCATCACCTTCTCTGATTTTCAAATATGCTCACGAGCAAAAGCATTTGAGGATCTGGCAAATTTCATCTATAAAGCTGAGTATGTTGCCCTGCGTGCAGGCACTCAGCACAATGGATGGTGATCTCCCAGAGCAGACCTAATATATACCTTCCCACACCAATTTCCTCTTGGATGTCAGCTTGGAGGGCATGACTAGAAAAATACATACTTATATTTATACAGCATGGCCAAGGTAATTTTACTCTGTGAAGGTTTCAACTGATGCTTCACTTCTTCAGTGCCCCTGCAGTTTGTGCAATTTGGTGTGCAGTGGATTTAACGCACAGAAATGAAAAAATGATCTTAGAGGCATTTCTGGCCATCTCACATAGACCATCAGGCTCATGACAGACAAGTAGACCGGAAGAGGACTTTTTTTTCTCTCCACACTCTAGAGACATCTCTGGGAAAATAATGAATCACTAAAACCAAAAAAACTCTGTGGGAAAGAGTAGCTTTTACCAAAAAAGCTGCTCAGGTTAGACAGAGCTCCTGAAAGTGATCCCACAGATATGCATGTACATTAGGGTGCACTGTATACACAAGACACACACAGATTCTGTGTTAGCATCAAACCAGTCTGGGGATGGGACCTAGAAATTGAACAGCTTTGCTGTCTCCACCGCCCATCCAGCTCATCATTCTGCTCAAATCCTCCTCTGGAGCCCAAGAGAAAGGATGAATCAGGGTCATCCTAGGGCTGAGGAAAGCAGGACTGCTTCCTTCAGCTTGAAGTACTTGAAACTACAAGTTAAGGCTTTGTCTGTATTTAACTGAAATATCTCTTTAAAAATATTTAGATTAGCCTTGAGTTTCACACTCCAGCACAGCTCCTGGAGTTCTGGCTCCAATTTCAGTAGGTACAGTTCATCTCCTTGTTCCACTCAGCTGGATACAGCAAGAGGCAAACATCCCTTATGACACTCAAAAACTCAAATCCCTGTAGTACCAGTTCAACTTTCATATTTGCAAACCTCTAAAGACAAGGTGATGGTAACTTCCAAAGACCACCGAGGCTCTTGTAGACTTGACTACGGATAAAAAAAAACAGCTGGAGACAAAAACCAGCTGATTGTGACCTTACCTACAAACCGCATTAAACCCTAGCAGCAGCTAACATAAGCCAGCACTTCTCTACAAGATTAACAAAACTGTGCAAATCAAATGTAGGCATCTTGAATTAGAAATGAAAAAAAAAAAAAAAAACCCCAACCACAAGCCATTCCAAGAGGTGAAGACCGCTGCTGGGACAACAGCACCACCTGTCCTGCAGACGAAAACAGGCACACTACAGGGAGATGGCAGCTGGGAGGGACACAAAACAGGAGCACTGCAAAGCTACCACCAGTTTCAGGTCTTTTCAGAAACATACTTTTAAATGTCATAGCAAAGGAGGAGGCTATACATATACATACTTATTTATTTATTTATTTATACACACACACCCCACCAACTTTCTGCTCATGGCCCAGAGCAGTATTTTTCTCTCTCTTAGAATCCATTCCACTTTTAAGTAATGATGATTTAAAAAATAATTTGCAGCATTTCCAACTGTCAGAATCTCCAGAATTTATTTTGTTTATTCCCCCCAAGTTTATCCTCCTGTCACTAGTTACCTCCCCTTCCCTTAAAAAACTCTCTTTTCAAATGTCACAGACATCTCAAATCTCCCCTAAACAGTGTTACACAGCACATAACCTTTGCCTCTTTTAATTCTCTATTGCTGTTCATTTTTGTAAATATTATTCCAGTCTTAACTTGTTCAGAAGGCACCCAGAATAGTGTATTTCTTTTATAAAATATCCTCAGTGCTTTTAAATCCTCCCTGTCATTTTTTGAACTTTGATGCTAATACATAGCCAACGGTAATCACATTTGGGTATTTTATTGTCACAGTATCAACCCAGACCATCCACAGAAATCCTAAAACTTTTTCTGTAGTCTCACTTCAGCATCGGTCTTGATAACGAAAGTTCAGTTTAGATCAATGTTCTTATACATTATCTTCTATTTATTAAGACTGTTCAGTTGTGTAGTGCATCTCTGTTGGGTTATATATCTTTCCTTTGTTCATGCTATTCTATTTTCCCAGTCTATCTGGAAATTTAATTAACACACTCTTTACAGTACTGATTCTCTCAGATTTAAAGATGTTAAATAAAACCAAAAGTGACAGGAAGCCTCGTGAAACCCTATTGGATAACTATCTCTAGACTAAGATTGCCTCCAATTGTTAAGATTTCTATGCTGATTTTTAATCCATAGAGAAGTGTTTATGATCACATTTCAACACACTTAAATTTCTATCAAATGCTTCAACATTTGCAAATATTGCACGAATTACACAGCATTTACCTGCAAATGCCAAGTATTTTGTATTCATGGCTTTCCCTTTCACAATTACAAGAAAGGTGACACAGTTTAGATAATTAGCATTTCTCTACTTGAAAATATGTTTATGCTTAAAAAGATCAACTTCTAAAATTCATTTTTCTACATTCAGCACTCTTGGTTAAATAGCAAGACTGCCACTGCTGTTACAGAGAAAAAAAATCATTGTTTCACACAATTCCAGATATTTATAACTACTTCATGTACAAACCAACTGTTTTCAGTTGTTCTTCTAGCAATTCATCACCAAACAACAGCTTATGTACTTCTCACAGACATATTTTCAATGTTACCAAGCATTCTCTGTCTTCTTGTGCCTTCAGTTTTAAAATGGCACATTTATTAAGCATTTGCCCATTAAACCATGACAAGTCACCATTAGCCTGTTTTCCTGCCACCACTGCCCCGCGCAGTCGGAGCTGTGGCAGGCAGCCACCCCAGGGGCGAGCAGAGGCCGGGCCACCGCACTAAAAACGCACAGCGTGGTCTGGCAGATGGCAGATGAATGCAGCAGGTTGTGTCCCCAACCAGCAGATAAATATGGAGAAAAGACACTTGGCTGTGGAAAACACACAAATGGAAGCCCACTGCATGCTAGCACACTGTTAAGAAACATTGGACATTTTGTTAGCATGCCTATGATCAAAAATTACTCACGGAACTGTAAGATCATTTCTGGAAGATTGGATAACAGAGAGAAGAACACAAGCAAGCCACCAAAAAAAATCTCATTACAAAGCAGAAGAAAGAAGGAAAGTCTTAACTTTCCTAGTATAATTTTCAGTTACTTTTAATAGAACCTAAGTTTTCTATTTTCCCAACCATGACTGCTCAATGACTTTGAAATTCAGAAATAAAAAAAAACATGCCACAGTTATATTTTAATAATGAGGTAATGTTAAATCCTTATCTTGAAAGGCCTTTAAAATAATTCCTTCTCTTTCTCTAATATTCTTTCTTCCTGTTTTTGAATACTAAGATCCAGGAAGAAAATGATGATTGCACCCTGAAACTCAATTTACTTAGACACTGACTTTTAAAGCTAATTAGAGAAAGATCTTTAAAACTGAAATTAAAATTTAATTACCTACCTCTGTCTCTTTTCTCTGGGCTCTTTTCTAAAATGCAAATATCTTTGCATGCCAAAAGAAAAGACAAAAATGTCAAATTTTACAAATGTTCTACTCATCTCTGTCAAAAAATTGTGTTTCAGTATGTTTTAATGAGCTACAGTCTTAGGCTTTTGGGTACATTCTTCATGGATTTCCTTAAAACATGTCGGATTACCTCTTTACCAATTTTCATGCTATTGCTACAAATGTAAGAAATATGCGCTTGTAGTCCCCCAAATGCCAAAAGTTTTTGCAAAAATTTATGCCTTAATTCTTCAAACAGTTGTGTGACAGTAGAAAACATCATCATCTTTGCTGCTGCGGAAGTTATTTTGCTTTCATTAAAGATCATGCCTTGCTAATAATACTATGATTGATATTTAGTTATATTATAATGAAGACACTGTATTACACAGCTTCATTCATTCTGCAGTGCAAGCAAGAGTTTACAGTGACAGGAACAAATTCCTGGCTGCTTTGAGTTGATAAAACTTCAGCACTCTGAGACACAGGAAGTTGGCAGATACTTTTCTTACCACAACTTTGAAAAATCTCCTGAAACTTAATGGAAAAAATCCCTCCTGTTACTAAACATAATGCAGTGCTATGAAAACTGTTGATTGTTTATGGTCTAAATGTTTCGGGTAGGCTCAGAAAGGAAGGAAGACGTTTGCAACGTCTTCCTAGATAGAAGAGAAAAAATAGAGATGCAACAATAGGATTAAGATCGTAACTTGAAGAGCTCAGTTGGGAAGAACAAGAAACGATATAATGTGTATAATACAAGGCACAGCTCTTTCATCAGCGAGTTTCAGTCAGAGAAAACCTGCTGTGGTTGGCAACGTCATGACCCCTTCTGGTCCCCAGGCCACCACTGTGCTTTTATGTGAGGAGGAAAAGGGGTGGGGAGAAGTGCAGTACCCCCCAGCTCCAGATATTAGGGGTTCCATACTACTTGTTAGTCTATGTCCATTTCTGACTTATCAGAGAATAAAGTTTCTTTCAACATCTGTTGCCAACACAGCCTCATGCATCAGTACAAGACCTCATCCTCGTACGTGAAGTGAGAATTCCTGTTTGGATCCTTTGCAGATGCCAAAGAGTGCAACATCCTTAATTGCAATTCAGCACGTACGTGTGTAATTAGTAAGAGATTTGTCACTACACAAGTCCTTACAAAGCTGATACTGGAATCTCCCTCCTTCCCTATTCTCCATCAAAACCTAATGCCTCATCCACTGGCTCATGAATTACATCACAAATTGACTTGACAGAAAAGTAAAGGCCTGCACTGCCCGGAGGGCTGCGGAGCCTCCAGGCTGTCCATCAGCATCCCCTCTGTGGGAACTGTCCAGTGAAGGAAACCCTACACACCAGCCACTCTCTGGGCAAACGGCAAGGAAATGAAAACCTGCAGCACTTCTACTGAGGTTTGGAATGGGAAAAAAACTTCTGGATTAGTAAAACATCATGATGGCACCATCACTGAACAGTCTAGTGTGTACACAGGGCTTGGTAACTAAAGCGTGGCAGCAGGGATCCTACTCGTGTCTTAATTACAGGAACAAGGAACAAGTTACGTATGATGGTTGTTTACCTCATTTGTTTTTGAAGCAGTAAGGGAAGAGGTATTTCTTTGCCAGTCATCAGATGAATGCTCAGTCTTTGGAGGTGTCTGTCTGTTAATCTGCTACTTCTCCATGTTTGTGTGGAGAAGTTCCTTGCTACTAAGCAGGCACCTGGCAACCCTCCTTTTCAGGCTGCGGTGAGCATAGCTGGCTCCAGCCTTGCTCCACAGCAGAGAAGTTCAGGAGTCATCAAAAACTGAGCTGGGGGGTGTTTTGAGATATAAAAACAATCCTGTATATCACAGGCCACTGACAAGCTGGAGAAGGCAACAGTTTGGGGACAGCAATGCCTGGAGGTGGATGTGAACCTGAGTTACACAAAATCCAGATAGCTTCATTACAGAAATTATTTAGACATATTTTTAACTGAAGCATAATAAATATGACAACCAAGGAAACTTGACCACAATCATTTAAAGGGTTAGGGTTTTTTGGACAGAAATTATATATGCATAGCTAGGTGCACAAAATATCCAAAAAAATAGAATCTGTGGGAAGGAAAAGCCTCTATGCACACTACTGAGTTTCCAACACAGCAAACAAAATCTACAGCTATCATCTATAGTACGACAGAGTGAACATAGTCCTGAACTTCTATTAAAAATTACCAACAGCTTCTGCAATCTTAATGCCACTTGCTCTTGTTTCCATGACAGAAACATTTACTAAGATTATTAGAAGCATGTTGGTACATTCATGAAACATGCTCTCATTATCAAACGCTCTCTCGTTATCAAATCTCTAGGAGGTAACGTTCCACTGAACTCCTATCTGCTACTGATGACCAAGAAGAGCAAAAGATCTCAAGCAGAACTAGGAAAAGGCCACGTCATGCCACCCCATGTGCTCAGATAAACAACAGTTAGCAGAAGGCTCTTCTGCACGCAGGGACTAATACAGCTCAAAGGCAAAGCACAGAGCATAGAGATCTCAAGAATATTATTTTCTGTCATTCAGCTGCAGGTATCAGGCTGAATCCCCACAGACAAATCAAACGTTGGCGTGTTTAAGTAATGAGATGAAATGCCACCAACCCTCCTCATCCACAGGGGATGCACGGCAGCAGAGCTGCCACGACCATGTCATGAGAGGGCAGATAGTGCTGCTCTCTGCAAGCAGATGTAATGTTGTGCCTGACCTTTCACTGGGAGTAGGTCAGAGAACACTCTGGGAAGCTGCAAAGTTTGGTGGGTACACAAAACTAGTGGTGACCAAACAAGGTCTTGCCAAGTACAGAGTGGGGAATAAGAAGCTCCAGCTTCAACACAACATGTTAAAATCTTCTCATCAACTCTTAACGTTAAAGATCACCTTCTGCAGAAAACTCCAGTGTTCCCAGCAGCCAAATAGTAAGACAATTTAGACTACACTGGAAGCCCTTGTTAAATTGTTCCGATAACGCCCACAATGGGATAATTAACACATAACACCTGCTGTTTTCCAAGGGGTGACAGACCAGCAGAGATCCTCAATTCTTCTTTTCTAGAAACAAATATCCCCTTACTATTTAAAACCACGCCTAGTGAGCAGTAGGAAACTAGTGCTGCTTGAAGTATGTGCGATGTTGAGCATCTTTACATGCACTTTTCAAAGTCCCCTACAAAAACAGGAAGCATAAATTGTTCTCTTCTACAAATGAAGAACATTTTCTACACCTTAGAAAAACTTTGGCAACATCTCTTTTTTTCCCCCCCGTCTTTTCTTTTTAATTTTTATTTCCCCTCATCCACCCTGCTGGGTTTTTTTTTTCCTATTCCTCTCCTTCTACAGCCCTGGAAAGTTACGCTGCATGCTTAATTATATGCCTCTCACTTCATTTTTTTATTTCACATTGCCAAATCTGAAGAGAGTAAAAAATTATTCCTAAAAGTTCAAAACTAAGAATAAGCCAATAGAAAGAGCTTCAACTCAGGTTCAAAAGGAAATCGTGCTGCATGAAAGACAGTTCGTGAATTTTTGGATCAATGACTTTTCATGCTTGCAGTTGCCAAATTTCATTAGAATTTGTGATTGGTTCTAGCCCAGAGATGAAGATCATCTTCCTTAGTGGAGAAACAGCTTTAGCCAGAACTAACAGAAGATATTTACTGAAATACTATGGTATATAGTTCATGCCAGAATTTGTCAGATTCCCAGCAGCTAACTTTTCCAAGCTGTTTCCATACCACAAGATTCCCTTCTTGTCTCATCCTAGAATGTGCTACAATAATTTCAAGTATCTGCATGTAGAGAGGGCACATGAGGTGGATAAATTTTATTTTACTAATAACATTATTATTATTATTAGTAATAATAATAATAATTTTATGCTGTTAAGGAATTCTCACTTTGGTTCATTCTTCAAAGGAGATTAATAAGGCAGCTATTTTTCTGCAGCCCAGAATGTACTGATACACTGAAATGAGAAAAAGAGTGGACTGCCAACATACATTACTTGGTCTTCTTCCATTAATATGAGTAATTGGAGGTTGTTGCTCAAACATGAGGAATGTCAACAGATTCAAAGGAAAATCAATAGCCCAGGACAGGTTATCCTGGAAATGCCCTCCAAGTAGTCAGCTGGACAATTCTGCAAAACCCTTTCACACTCTGCATTCCACACTAAGCAGAAGAAAACACGCTGTTCCAACTGCTCTGGCAACTGAATGGCTCCTTCTGCACCTGAACACAGACAAGCGCCTTGGGCACTTGTGCACATCACTCTCTCCCAAGAGCTCCCTGCAGAAAGACTGTAAACTAACATAATCTCTGCTGAGGATGGACAGAAGGAAAACCAGGAAAACAAAGGAAGTACAGTTGTTCTAGTTCCCATGAGCCCATGGCCAGGGTTGCTTTTCACGTGGGCTGATGGACAGAATGCTCACCTCCCTGAATGCCACACACCCAGACACAGCCCCGTGGCAGCACGGCTAACCTCGGTCCATGGGAAAATGCACCCAGAAGTAAAGCAGGAATATGGAAGGGTCCCTCTCCAACAAACTGCCAACATGGAGATGCAAAGGAAGAGCTACTTTTCTAGCTAAGTGCCCCAGCTGCACTGGGATGCCAGTCAAGATGCAAAGGACAGCTGTAAGAGCACAACGGCATCCAGTCCTCAGCATCCACGCGCTTCCCCTACCCACCCTGTACCCGCATATCCCTAAGATGTTCCTGTTATAACCAAAAATAAAATTCAGTGCAATAATACTTCTAGCTTAAGTTCGTTCTTCACAAAGGAGCTGTGGAATGCAATTCCTCAAAATTTTCCACTCCTCAAAAGAAAGATACCTTGCATAACCACTGAAAGAAACCCACAGGAGAAGAGAGCCATCTCCTGTACCGATGGAGCTATGTCTTTAAACTACCTAAGAGCAAACAGTTTTAGGGAACAAGTCTTATTATCATCATTTTTATATTATATTAGAATTTAGAACACTTCCTAGTAGTAAGACCTCCCTAGCATATTGATTTTCCATCCATGAATCCTTACATGGCTTGTACAAAACACCTGGCCATTCACGCAATAAACACAGGGAAGATGTACAAACAACTGTGAGGGGAAGAACATCCATAGGCTCCCACAGATCATCAACTTCTCTGCAGCATGTACCACGCAGTCAGTGTGCTTCCAGAAGGAACCACCTCTGTTTTTTGAAGTGCTTAGTTAAAAATCTGAAAATTAACTCCAAATGTTCTCATTCTACACCATTTTTACATTAAATATGGTGCTTCTGACTAAAACCACTTTACTGGTTAATAAAAGTAGCTATCTTGTGTTTTACGTAAAATAAGAAAGCAGATAAATAGGTTATTATTGTTTAGCTACCTCTGTTTATGCAACCTCTGAATGCAGAGTATTTTTATAACTATATGAGAGCTAGTGTATCTAATATTTCATCTGAGATGTCAAAAATCTACTGTATTAAATAACATCTAAGATACTTACTCATCACTACAAACACAAAGGCTACCTAAAACAGAGAATGCTCCTGCAGATGTTTTCTAAAATTATTTCAGAACAAAAGTAAATTTGCATTTATACAGATACATATTCTCTTTAGTAGGGATTTTGTCTGTAGAAAAACTGAAATGTTATCTTTTATACCATTCACATAAACATTAAAAATACTTTTTAAATGTTTCTGAAACTAAATAGCTTTCTGAGGACAAGCTCATTACTTTGTGTTCTTCTCTGGAATTTTTAGAACTATTTTAAAAGTTATTAATTCATGACAGAGTTCACTTTTTTTGGTCAGATAAGATTCTGATTTATGTATTTTTCAAGCTTTTGAAAACACACAAGAGGGGGGCAGATTGGGCTGCATCTTGTTCCATGCCCAGCATCAAGCAGGCCTCACTAACCTCCCCCAGTTTTTATCACCTCTTGGAATACAACCATCATTATACCTTTTTGTGTGATTACTATGGCAATTCTAATTTAGGGAAGATTAAAATAAACCAAACAGATGTATGTGCTTTTTCTGAGATGACCAAAACCATTTGTGCAAAGCAAGGCTGCTCTCATGTTCCTTAGAAGCAGCTGGGTTATCTCAAATACGAGTCCTGGACTAAAACCACCTATCAAATGTAAAGAGTTTTTTGCTGTTTCCACATAGCTGATGAGAAAAGCAGTTGAACATCTCAGAGAGCTCCGTTGCTCCTCTTGAGCAGCAGCACCTCAGCAGGGCTGGAAATGGGAGCTAAAACTACCCAATCCCACAAGCATTTAGATGCCCACATTCCCCACTCCAGGTTGGCACAGGGACAGCACTGGGATGTTGGCCCCTTGGCCCGCTAACTCCAGGAGAAAGAAGAGCCAGAGATCATGAGACTGAGAGATGATTATGCTCAGCACATCCAAAACCTGCAGGCAGGCAGATAATATTCCCACCGGGTCACTGGATCATGCTGTCACAGATCACCATCAGAGAGTCCCCTTTCTGACCACGGACATTTTGCAGCTCTTGTCCCTGTGCACGCTTTGTGCTTTAGGAAGCCCTGTGACACAGACAGAGAGGACAGAGTGCCACCTTTTCAGTAAATGGCACTTCACAATCCCTTTCCTGTGGGGTTTTAACTGTTTTGTTTCCCTTTTCACATTACGGCAGAGGAAAAGGAACGAACTGGACATCACACATTTTAAATTGCATTCCAGTGGGATTCACCTAGAGATGACCGAAGAATAACAAGCTTAATCTACAAAAATATAATATCAAGTTCTTTAACAGAATACACTTTAGCAGATTTGGTATCAAAGGAAGCCAACCTCTCTGTTCAGAAACTGGAGGATAAAAGTCTTTGCATGAACAAAACAAACACAAAAATTCTTGGATCAAAATTCACTCAGCAGCATGAGGCTGAAAAAATTTTCCTGCTGATTTAGTACATGGCAGTTTGCTTGTCTAGCCTTTCCAAACAGCAATCTAACATCAGTACGAGGACAGCAAGAGGGAAAATTGCTGCCTAAGTGGCAGGTTTGTTATTGTTTGACAATTCTAAAGAGTTCACTAGAAACTTCTAAAAAGAGCATCTTTAATTCCCTGAAATTACTGATAATCGGCCAAGTGAATGGAGAACAATTATGAGGAAAATTGAATGCTTCCAAATGCCAATTTGCTGTATATCCTGAATTAATATTGCATAAGCATTTCTAGTCTCTTGCTGTAAAAGCAAAGGACTAAAATCCTAGGCCCACAGGCAGTCTTGCACGGCTCTCCTCACAGATTTCTTTATCATCATTTTTGCATTTTATAATCATACTTATGTGGTGACTTACATATTTAACCTATTTTTCTCTCAACCCCCCCCCACATCTGTCAGATAAACTGTCTTCTGCATTAAATGTTCAACAATACGCAGTCACACGCTACAGCATGAAGCCCCTAATACAGCCAGAGATATAAGCTGTTTTTTCCTACTAATTAAGTCAGAGCACACTTGAAGCCATTGTTGCAAAATACAGTCTTAGGAATTTTTTGTAATACAGCTATGCCAGCAGTTGGCCATGAAGTACAGTAAAGAGAATAAATAATCTGGGAAGCAAAGGGCTCAAAACATCCATTTTTTTAAGCCGAGTGAAACAGATCAGTATCTGTTAAAGGGCCAAGAAAGCAAAAAAGTTAATGCAGAATTTTTGTCAGCCTCAGTTTCCTGGGTAGCAGCTGGTTCGCTAGCCAGTCCCACAGGAGAAAACGACCAGCCCAAGCCAAGGTGACTCAACCAGATGCCGTCCATCCTCCTTAGTCTGCACTTCCTCTGCACCAAGGAGGAGATGAATCCAAAAACAAATGCAAAAAAACCTTTAAAATTAATTTTCTCCTTTTTATCCTAATAAAAACCAAAACAGACAACAAAGTAAGATAAAACAAATCTAATCAAGTGAACTCCATCTACAAACAAAATTGTAGGGTATGGATGAATGGGAGACCTGGTTGCTGGAGGGTTTGCAGGAGCAAAGGGTATTGGAGCAGTATATACAGATTTCTGTGGCAGACAGGATGGAAGACTACAGAACTGGCTGGAATGGAACAACGAGAGAGGGTGCAGCTGGAAAAACTGCACCAAAAAAATAAAACATTAAGAAAACAAATACAGAAGAATCTTAAAATGAGAAAAGCATAGGTCCAAGTATGCAAAGAATCATTCACTACATGCATTGCAGCACTGCTGTGAGACTCCAAGCAAGACTCATAACTCAAATCCTGAAGACACCCTGTGATCATCCTGTCAAACACCTATATAAGCCCAGGTACACCATGCAATAATGTCTGCATTTAGTCTTTTAACTTTTGTTGGAAATACAGAAAAATATTGACTTTAATTTCAAGACTTCAGGAGACAGAGAATCCATCAAAGCCCCAGGACTGTCATTTTTAAAGCTCCGCAATTCAGTGAATGTCTTTTGTGTCACACAATCCACAGTTTGTGTTTCAGGAAAGGTAATTCAAAATGTCATCATGCACTTACACAAATCTAACATTACACACGACCACTTTTCATTTTGTGATTAACACTTGAGAAATAACAAAAGTGTAATCATGTGGGATTATCCTTCCTTTTCAGGTCTTTAACTTTTTTTTTTCCTTTCAGTTTCTGGCATGGACCAGGTCTCAGGTTCTACAGAGAGTTTTGCAAAGAGAAAGGGTGAGCCATAGGGCAACAGCAACCTACTCACTTTCTCTCTCATAGTCATACATCATTTACATGGGTCCTAGGGTAATTGTTTATACAGCAAAGTAACATCAAGGAAACAGTTATGTATTTTCATTTGTCCCCAGGGAGGTAAGCATTCCCTGCCACTAGCTCCTCTTCCTGCCCTCCCTCCTCCCCTTTTCTGATCCATGCATCTTTGTTCTTTAATTCTTCATGCCTCCTCTTTTCCACTCTCCTTCTGTTTCTGATCACAGGCTGACACAAAGTGGTTGTCTCCTTTCTAAAATTTCCATGAGGCATCGAGTTAACCCAGATGCACCAGGTTCTCAATCTGGAAGTCAACAAATGGAAACAGAAGGAAGGAGCATCAAGTCACCAGCTAACCTTCTCTTGGGTTAAAGCCTCATCCCATCACACGTGCTGAGTACCTCACATTCTGCAGCTTGATAACTGCAGACAGAAAGCACAGAGCACACAAAGTGCCTTCAGCAGCAGCCCTACCTTTGACATTTCCTCACTTTTCATTGTTAAAAATGACCCTTCAGGTATCTTACAAGCAAATGACAGAAAAAATAGTGATGGAAAAAATCAAGGAAGGAAGCACAGAGCAAAGAGTTTACATCACAGTGCAAGTAATAAAATACTTATGACTAAAATGAAACAATCAAAGCTGATCAAAAGAAAAATAAAACTGAATTAACCACATGTATCTATGGGTGAGAATTACCATCCTTCTAACTAGAACTATGACTTTAAGAACTTTTTCCAAGGAAAGATAAATGAAACACTGTATTTGGCTTATATGTTATATATATAAGGACTTAAAAAAAAAGAGAGAGAGAAAATGCGAAAAGAGCCCCACAAATACAGCTTTCTTTACAAAAGCCATCTCTTTTGATATAGCATAAGATGAATTATTAGATTTAATTACTTACTAAACTTACTAAATGCTGTAAAAACATGTGGTCAATGAAATGCCTTCCTCCCACAGAGGTCTGAAACTCTGATCCTTTCTGTGGTACATACTTAGAATTTCCTATCTTATCTGCTTTCATACAGAAAACACTGAAAACCTCCTGTCCTAGAACTCAAGACATCTGCCAGATCTGGGAGGCATAAAGTAGAGAAAAATACAACAGTGATCCACAAGGACTCAGTGCCTGTTAAACAAAATTGGATTTGCAGAAAAACCTTGAAAGCATATGTACTGAGAAAATATTTAAAACATCTGGCAAAATCTGGATGAGGGGAGGGTGGAATATGAGCCCATAACACAAGAGCAAATTAAAATACTTCATTAAAAATATTTTTCACCCTTAGTAAAACATTCTGACTTTGAAAAAGAAAAATAGAAACAAATGGAGCAAAACCCTAGCCCTGGGAGAATTGAGAAACTGAAACTGGTATATGGCACATACAGCATAGCACAAATCGCTCAGTATGAGTGAAGTTGATGTACTGCCTTCAGGGTTTGAGGAGTAATTTAATATTCAATTCATCCCATAACAGGAATCCCATGCTAAGAATTCACATGCACGAAATAATTCTGGTAAAACAGAGAATGAAGACTCCTAGAAGCTGGCTTGTACACCAGCAGCCACCCAGGCAAACAGCACATAAATAGCTGCATTACAATCTAGCCTGGAGTGCCAGCCATGGGAACTGTACGGAACTTCCATGCAGCAGTGAAATCTCACAGGAGCACGGCTCTCCCTCCGAGCGCGTTCCGCTGGGCACGCACGCGGCACCGTGAGCTGCAGCAGAGACTGCGGGCTCTGAGCCCAGCAGAGGGTCCGAGCCCAGCAAGGCACGCACTGCCCGAGCGCTGCTCCCCTGCCTGGGGCCTGGGGCACGCCCTGGGCATGGGTGACCCACAGCAAACCCAGAGCCTGCACCCTCGGAGGGCAGCTGCTCGCTGCCAGCGCCACTGAGGACATGGCTCGAACATGCCCTGCTTTGGTACCCACATTTTCTATGGGTTCTCTGGATTTGCTGCCACCACGACACACTACTGCACAGCAGCTGCCAAGACACAGTTTGGGATAAACTCTTCAGCTAGCAGAAGAAATACGCAGACCAAGCTGCAGTAAACAAACATCTATGAGTATTCCCAGCTGCAGTTTCACTGAAGCTTTTTCACCCGTCACTTTTTGGGCGATAGGTTTTTAAACAGTTCTGTTTTCTCCTCCTTCCCTCCATTGCTGCTTACACATGGCTTCTCCTCCTCGAGCTCCTGGAGCAGCACCCTGGCAGTGACCTCTCCTCGAGCCTTCAGCTGCACGTCCTGCTCCCCCGGTCACTGCCGAAGCACAAACCAGAAATAATATCTCAGTACCAGCACTAACTGCAAACAGATTTTTCACCTACCCTTTATGGGTGGAAGAACTGAAAATACTTATTACGCTGTAATGTTATGTTTTAAGCAACATAACAAAGAGCTATGGGAAAGCAGGATTACGGGAAGACTTTGCCCACTTGTGTTTTATTACTTTAAAGGTGAACTTAAAACAGAGGTAGAGGTAAATCATCTACATGTACAATACTCACAGAAATATTGCCTACTATGTCAAACTAGAGCAGTAACTTTATTCACTCACTTAATGGATATTTCCCATGGATAAATGTCATGCAGTTCATCTGACAGAGCACTTTCATGTTTTTTTCACTGCAGTAAGACCTTCATTTTTATTTATTTTTCCATGAGTCAAGAGCCCAACTAAAATTTTAAATAAAACATGAAGAGACTATACTATGTAAGACCCTTCAGATGGAAATCATTGTGAAAGCCAGGCACTGTTTGACCTAAAAGCTCTCAGTCATCTAATGAAAGTCTTAAACATCAGAGCTCAAAATGGGTTGGAATAGAAGACGCTAACATCATTTTTATATTTGGTGAATTTTTGTATTCATATGCAGAAAACCTCCCAAATAGCCCAAAAGCAGAGAGATCAAGTTAGGACTTACCAAAAACACTGAAAGACTTATTTGTGTATTATATAAGGCTGGTTAACAAGGCACATGTGTCCATTTTCCAACTTGTTAGAAACTGGTGAACATAGTTTTATTCTTTTATAATCTACTAAAAAGAACTGCTAGCATTGCTTCAAATGTTATTTTGTTTGAAACAGTTTCAGCAGTTGTTGCCCATCATTATTCCATCTGTAAACTTGCAAATGCATTTACTTTAATAGCCTATTTCTGAGGGCTGCTCCTTTACCCAGCCACCCATTCAGAGGCTGAGCAGGTATACAGACAATTTTCTCAAGTCCACAGGAAGCCAGGAAAGGCAGGATGGCTGTAACATCCTGCACAGTGTGTGAGGGAATGGGGTACAGAGACACTCAACTGCATAGAGCAGTGAAGACAACTCACGTGCTTCAGACCTCATTAACTCCACATCATGTTTGTTCCTCCAGATTTGGGCTGGCTTTCAGTGCCACATGGCACCTCTGATGTTTCAACATCTGAGAACATGTGGCAAGAGAAAGCACAGCTGCCCCTTTGCAGAGGTTTACCCATTTGGGACCAGCACAGCAAAGTGATCAGATACCAGTGTCAGACCCAAGGCAGATGGCACTGTTGGTTTAACCATAAAATTCCATCAAAGTGTCTCAAATCCAATCATACTCTGGAAAAAAAAAAATCAAACATGGGACTTTCTGCATTCATGACGTACTGTCCACAACCCAAATATACTTCCCAAGCATAATTAGGGCTGTATAGGAACTTCCTGGAGCCATGCAAAATTGCTGTGAGTAAAACTGAGAAGCTGTTTGCTTTGTAAAATGCCACTTAGCCCATCTCTTCCAAATTTGCAAATGACCTTTTTTTAAGGTAATAAAGGAAACATCCTACTTCATGATATTTTTTTTTTTTTTAATCTTTCATGTAAGAATTTATTTTCACTGTGTGAGTTAAATCACAGGCAGAATGGGATTCGCAGACATGTATTTTGGAACTGGTCAACTCCATTTCTCTCCCATCAAGAGAGATTAGCCAGTGCACCTAGTCTAGGCAATAGCCCATTTCACCCTGAAATAAGCTGTAAAACAGGTCAGATGAACGCACCCTAAAGGTGGGCAAGAATGAGAAACTGGGCTGCCTTGAGCATTTAGCTCAGATGCAGAACCTGAAGTCTGTTGGTATTAACCTCATCTATCACGTCTGCTTTGAATCAGCTGTTGCCCAGCAAGAGCCAAAAGAGACCAATTTTACTTTCAGTTGTGAATATGAACAGCGCTGTACAGAGAACTGAATCAAATCCAATGCCTCGGGATAAGGTTTTAATGGTTGATCAGGGTTTGCTTTCAGAAGCCTAGTTTCTGACTCACATGCACAATTTTTGGAAGCTATTGCAAGCTTGCTCTTGCTGTCTTTGTACACCCCTTTACCGTATGCATGCAAGCAGTAGTAACATTTTAACTTTAGCACCACTGTTTGCTTTTGTTTGCAAACCCACATGGTCCCCAACTCCCTGTCTACATATACAATCATTTCTGCTTCCTGTAAATCCAAAACTATTGATAGATCTAGTTGCCTAAATCCATAACAGAGGCTAGAAACGCAGACCTGGAACACAGCCCAAGTTCACATTCACTCCAAACCCAAACAGCCCAGCTCCAGCATCAGCCCAGGCAGTAAAAGCCTGCACCAGCAAGGTGGCAACTGTGTCATGAAGGGGGATGCTGTCTGTCCCTGCAGTGTCACAGAAGGGGAGCTGAGCTGAGGGTCCTTGTCTCAGAGCTACACTGAGCCAAGCCAAGCTGTGACAGCAGGCGAGCAGGTGCTGGGCTCGTGCCTCGTCTCAGCTCACACCAGGTCCACAGGCTGAAGCCGAGCTTGTTACCTCCATGGCATCCAGTGTCAGGGGACAAAAAGAGAAAAGTTCTTCTAAATACATACACTTTATTCTCACCCTGAATGCTTCATCTGCCCCTAACATGAACCTACAGCATTCTGAAGCTGGCACTCATCTTAATTACAGAATTCATTTAAGATTTACAGCAAGAGATGGGTAGGAGAAACAACGAATTTTATCTTTGTTTCAAGTATGAAATAAGGCAATAAATTAATGGAAAGTTATTTCTCAAGCACTCCTTTATTTCAATATCATGTTTCATTCCTTTTCAGTGCATAAGAGTAAATAAAAAACAACCCTATTCAACTAGTAGCCATCTGTCTCTCTCTCTCATCCTCCTTACGTCAAAAGACAGAATTTAAAGCAACTTTTTCCCAGTAATCACCAAAAGAGATGGACTATCTCCAAAACACATCTTCATCTTAAAAAAAAGTGTGTTAATGTGCTGCAAATGTAATAAGGAAGGGAGCAAGCAGATCCCTTGTGAATTATGAAGAAAAGCAAGCAAGAATACTCACACTGAAGTAAAACTTTAGCCTAATAAAGGATATACTTTAAGTGTAATATCTTACAACATTGGTCTTGTGATCAAAAATACCCACATGCTTTTCTGAGGGGGAAGCCATGCACTAGCTGATGCACCGAACACAGGGTAACCTCACAGACAGTGTGGCATAGAGGCCCCAGCACACACCCCTCTGCATTAGCCCTAAAACACCAATCCCACAAGATCAGCCTGCTTAGGACCAAGTGAGTAATTAAGTACATTTGATAAACTCTGCATCCTCTCCTGCTGGAAAATTTTTTTGTGAGTAATAAATCTCAGTTGCCCACCCCTCCATACCCCTTCAAAGACCATTCCTGCAACCTCAAAGCAAAGCAAAACACGACTGGGATACCAGTTACTGTTGCAGACTAGTGGCTCTGGATGTTAAAGATTCCTTGAAGCACACTGTTTTATCACATTTCAGAACAAGTATCTATAAATACTGCATAAGGTTTTTAGAAACTGTTGGGTAAAAAAATGTAATATGCAGATATGCTTTCACAAAGTAAAAAATTTCACAGAGTGGTTGTCTGTATCGTGAGAAAGCATTCCCTACTCCTTTCAGATTCACATTCCTTTGCCTTCACTGTGCTCCTCATTTGCTTATAATGACATTACAAGAAGCAGAGGAGCACTCAAGAAAGTACCTATTTTAAGAGTTATTACACTTACTGATATAATACTTATTGATATGTGTGATGAAAAACTCTTTAGATAAACATAGCTTTATCACAATGGTAATTAAGCCCATGATACCACAATATGACAGACTTGAGCAGCTACACTGCAACGTTTGATTGGATAAAATGGCATCATATTTTTGCATGCAAAAACTAGAGTTCCATTAAGGAAAAAGTTGCCTTTCATTTAAAGAAAGGGAAAATAAAACCCAGCAACACCGTCATCACCTCATATGAGTGTTGAAATATTCTGAGAATACAGCTCTGATTTCCGTAATAGCTTGTTGTTCAAGTGATCATTAAATCTATTTAAGATGTCAAATTTAGACTAATATCCAAACCTGACTTCCTAAACTATTGAAATTCAATACTCACATCTACATAAACCTTCCTTATTATCTCTCTTGTACTATATTCTCTAGCTCTCCGATACCTGTAACCAGGTAACAGATACAATACTGTATTTTTATTATTTCTTATTATTAGTACTTGTAGATAGAAGTCTTCACCATACGGAATAATATCTTGAAATGCACCACAATTACTCAAGTTTCCTCTAGAGAATCAGTAAGTTTTAAAATTTTTTACTTTATTGGTTTCAGGGATTTTTTTAATCCTACTAGAAGCAACAGTATTTTGCCTGCTGGTATACCAAGAAGATTGAAGATATTAAAGGTTAATTTAGAAACTTAAGCAGTTTAAAATCCATTTGTTTTTACAAACGTGTCACAGTCTCATCAAAAACACATGGTTTTTAAACTGCTCAACAATCTCAAATTAACAGCAGAGCACTATGCTTGGAGAAAACACCAACTGGAGATCACTCAAGTCAGAACTGTGCTATACAAAGATCAAATTTAGCCTCATGGAAGAAAGCAGCACCTGGTACTGATTTTTTAATTCAATAACTCTGGCTTTTAAACAATCATATCGCTCACAGAGCTATAGGGATAAAATGCGATAAGAATTCCTAAACAGCGAGAGCATCAGAAGATGAGGAAACAGACTTTGCTAAATCTTCTCAAACTCCAACGTATGAGAAACCTTCCTTATTCAGATGCCAACAGCTGAGATGTGAGCCTCAGTTCATGGTTCTTTTTTGTATTATCCAACACAGTAAAAGAAACATAGGAGAACCTGGCAAGGGAGCAACAGTGGGAATGATAGTTTGGAGATCCTTTGTATTTCATTCCTTGAACTTTACTAGAACCACGGGCATCTGAACATCAAAGGAAGTGACCAAGGAGATACACTGTGGAAAGCTGAGCTGATCCAAAACTCGATGGAGAGAGTAGAAAACCTCCCCCTGACTTCAGCAAGCACTGTCTGTAAAGCCTTAACCTTCCATTATAAATGTGGATGACTTTCTCTATATTTTGTAATCAGCTATTTAATCCTAGAGATAACTCGATCTGATAAAACTCCAAACATCTGGGTTTTGATGAACTCATCTTTCTCTTCCTCCCTTTATAATCTCTCGGTTCCTTAGTTCTTCAACATTTGAAAATATCTTTATTTCCATACATAAAGATGACTCAGAGTTGAATTAGGAGTCAAAGAGATATAAACAAGAATGAAAAAGTTTCTAGTGGCCACATGTGGGAAAGAGTGCTGAAACAATCATCATTTTTGAAACCGAATGAATATGAACTCACCTCTGCAGTTCTTTGCCAACACACTAACATGGAGTGCTCCAAATCATGAAACCAAGGCACTTACCTTATAAATATTTACATATTAATTCACAGAATATACATTTGGGATTATAAATGAATACTTGTATCAAATCAGTGAAGTGACAGATTTAAAGCAATTTTAAAGTACTTGAAATTCACACATTTATGCACTCCCATCTTTAAATGGTTTGCTTAGCACTGGATTTTTTGAACACTCAAATTTGAGATGCAAAGACCTTCACATTGTTACAATGGACACAAGAAACAGTTCACCTGGGGTTACCAAACAACAGGATGGCTTAGCCAGGAACAGGACAGACTGCCCCCAGCAGCCCTCCTGCCTTAGAGAACAGCACAGCACAGTGCACAGCAGCACGCAGAACCCGCCTCTGAACCATTCCCACAAATACTGCCTTGCTACAGGAGGTGTAAACTTTTTAGCCCTGTGGGTTACAAAAAATGGCTTTTTCCCAGGAAATGCCAACTCTCCTTCCCTCATCATGAGAATGAGAAAAATATCAACACATTTGAAGACTTGGATCCTACCAGTTTTTATCCTTCCTTAACTAAATAAACTAGTCCTACCATAGTCATCATAGTCTCCAGAGGAACTTATTCTTGTTGCTCTCTTTTGACTCTCTCCAAGTCATTTAGAATTTCTCCACAGCTGGCACCACAACTAGTCACTCCAGCTGAAGGCTTCCTGCTGACAACAGTGACCTCACAACAGCATTTGCTTTTGATCTTTTGATGGAAGAGCATAACGTCCAATTGCACTGCAATAATGCACTATATTGCCAGGATCCTTCTCACAGTACTGCGGACTTTGCTGTTCTTCTCTATTGCCTTGCAAATCACCTTTTTCTTCCTATATGCAGTGACTGTGCCCATTTCACTGATTTCAAAACAGTTTATAAATGTATCAAAAGTCAATGCTGAACTGAAACACTGTGCCTGAAACTCCACCCTAGATTTTATGCAATACTTTATATTCCAGTTCAGATTTATTAAAATACTGAACAGTCCTTAAACTAAGAGCGCCCTCAGAGACTATATTTGGTACGTCCTACTAATTTGTCAGCAAACAACTCAAAACTACTCAGAAAGCAGAGAAGGAGACACAAATTCAAAGGCAAACAAGGTCAGGAACTTTATTATACCAATGAATTTCCAGTCAAAGTCTGTGTGCACGCTCTTACCTGTGCGGAATAAACTCGTGCTGATTGCAGGGTAAGAGCACAGTTGCACACAGGGAACCTTAAAGCAACAGCCATGCTGCTGGGTAAACAATGATGTGAAGCTGCAGCAATTTCTTTGCTTTTCTGCACTTCTAGTACATCTTCACAGCCAGCTGTGCACTCACTTCAGAATATTTTCATCTAGACCTTTTTTTTTTCATAGTCTGCTTCTGTGACCAGAATATGAAATTGATGCTGAGAGTCCTGCTAAACTGTATGATACAGATCATGTGAACATATCCTTCACTGGAGTGCACCAATTCCAGCTAGGTCTTAGTAATTCCTTAGGCTCTCTGGTCAGTGATCTGGGAGATACTGATCCTCCAGCCTTTAGGAGAACCTTACAATTACCCCATATCTCATCTTTAAAGAACTGAAGCACCTAAAAGACATCCTGAAAACAAAAGCAGCAGTCTTGTAAAACGCACAGGCAGCTGACTTGTGTCCCACTGGCACAAACCAGTACAATACAAACCATGGTGGGAAGCTGTACATGCACAATATGCTTGTACAGCTGTCTGCTAAATATGTCACTGTGGACACCATTTGCTTTTAAAAGCAATAGCTTCTTGAAGCAAAGAGTTTATTTTCATTAATTATATTTATAATCACAGAATTACAAAGGTTGGGTGAGATCTCTGGGGGCCATTTGGTTTAAGCAGTGCACACAAAAAAGGACCAACTGGACCAGGCTGCTCAGGGCTATGTTCAGTCAGGTTCTGTCCATCTCCAAGCACATGGAGATGTCACAGTTTCTCTGAGCAGCTTGTTTGGCTCTCCAGGTGAGAATGGCTTTCCTTATTTCCTTATATATAAACTGGCATTTTTCTTGTTGAAACTTGTGTTTGTTGTCTCCAGCAATAATGTGCCTATGTGAGAAAAATCTGGTTTCATATTCTCAATACCCTTCCATTAAACAGCTGAAGAAAAAAGAGGATCTCCAAGCCCCCTTATTCCCCTTAAGGGAAAAAGCATCAGCTCTCCAAACCTCTTTACCTCTCTTATAATGTTTTCCAAATAATGTTATGTATTAAAAATGTTCCTTCATTGTAACTGATGAAATATTCAGAGAGACTTGTTATATATAATCACACCAAGACAAATAACCAAGGGTGGTCTCAGTTCTTGAACAAGCTAAATAATTTAAAAGTAAAAGAAGACAAAGAGATGACCCTTTTCACAATATCTCATGTAGCTGAAAGGGGATTTTATTTACAATATTTAAATGCAGTACTGTGAAACAAACAACTTGGTTCACAGGCAGTGCACCCGCCGCTGAACTGTCACTGCCTGACATCCTGTCTTATCTGCCAAATTGCTCATTAGGTTTGGCAATTTTCACCTGCGCCTCCAGTTTATATTTCAGCAGGGAATAAACATCAGTCTGCTTTAACAATCTTATGCAGTGAGCTTCCAACTTCTTCCCAGAAAGCACGCAGGCACAACACAAAAAACGCCTTGTGTACTGTATGCTCAGAAAAAAGATGCAGCTGAAGTGATGAAACGCAACAAGAAGAAATTTAACTTTGGTAACAGAAAAGCAGTATAAAAGAAAGAGCTAGATAAGACAACATAAATAAATCAACCGCTTGTACGGATGAATATGGGGCAGCCTCATTTTTGTTTCCACGTTTATATGGGAAGACTGAATTTGACACACACACATCCCCCAACATGCAAAGTACAGGCTGTGTTTGTGCATGGGAAAAGAGGGACTCCAGATGAATATTACTTTTCCAGCTGGACCTGATCTAGCTAACCTTTCCCTTTCTGGGAGAGGAGCGATGGTGTGATCTATAAACAAACAAAAGGGGTAGCATGGCAACCAGAACAAAGAGAGGAGGATCTCAGCAGGCCCTTGAGCCGCAGCCTAATGCTCCGAGACGCTGCCTGGGAGCAGAGAGCGCAGGTGAGCGGCAGCACAAGGGCACAAAGCTGCACGGCCGCGCGGGAGCCGCCGCGGAGCACAGCCCACCTCGCCAGCAGAAAGCACCCGAGATGTAAAACAAAACGTCTCAAATGCTATAAACCAATTTCAGACGGAATACTGTTTTTCATTTGTTAGAAGTAAAATATTCACCGCCAACCCTGCAATTAGCTGGAAAATTACAATAATTACAGCAATTTTGTATCCCATCTCCAATCCAATTAATAGATATATGACCTTGTCAACATGTAATAATCAGGATCTGCATCTACCGCAAAACTGGATGGGTTTTATTTGCTGAATAGAACTTACACAGTAAGAAGATAATTATTTGAAATACTGAGAATACCATTTGTATGCTATGCTTCACTTCACAAGTTATAAAGGAAATACAATAAGGATAGTATTTCCATTTTCAATGTATATTTAAATGAAATTCCTGAAATAGGTATGTTTAATATGGGATAATATTACTGCACTGGATTCCAAGCCTGTGGTTTGGAACATTTAAAACCAAAATATATCTGTCAACATTTAAAAAAAGGAATTAGATAGACAGGAGAACATCTCTGATTTCTGATAACATATTTATTTACAAATTGTTTCCCATAGTTTATTTGTGCATACTTCTATAAAAAGTATCAAAGAGCTATAATCCTTGCCAACAGTTTTAAAAGTGTTCTGTTTTTCTAAAGACCTTTGTATTGAAGGGTCTCAAACCCCTTTTTGGTCATTTTAGCAATCAGTGAATTAGCCAAGTATTCCATGTGTTTTCCAGAATGACACCAAAGATAAGTGAGCTGTTCAATATATCACCGAATTTTATCTGTACTATATGATTTCGATGCACTAACATTCATGTGTTGTGTAATACACTGGATAATCACACTAAGAAAAAAATGTGTATGCATTTGCCTGCTCTAACCCTCGCTAAGTTGAGAACCAAGGAGGACAGTTTTTTGGCTTATGCATGGAAATGAGATGTGCATTTAGCAGTGACATACTCTAGTGACAGCAAAATGGAAGGGTCCTGAAATTCCAGGATACTTCTTTATTCTGCCATTAATCCTCTCCCTAATTTAATTCTGTGCTGCAATGAAGCATAGTTATAGCTTGAAAAGATACACGTTCAGCTCTATGTAAGCCAATTGTCAAATGCTATTCCCTTAATTTTACAGAAAACATTCTGGTATAAAATCTCTCGAACTTAACAGAGAGGTAACTTTTCAATTTGCATTTTACCTGACTGCTTAAATACAGATTTTATCCATTAAAAGAACACCTACACAAAAGCAATCTCTTGGAAATTACATATGGTTGTTTAAAACAATGTATCTGTAAAATATCAAAGGACTGATAATACTAACTTCTGCTAAGAATTTTCTGGAGTGGAGTCACTATTTCAGAAGTTCAGTGAGCAAAATGATAGACACTACAGATAAAAGGGCACAATGCTTTATCCACATTGTCTTGTTTGCATGGTACTTTTAACAATAATGAAAATTACACAGTAAATTTGATTCCATAATTTTTTTTCTTAATAAGCTCAAATATTCAAAGAACCTGCCTGAGCAAGAAATGCAGTAAGTAATTCCTGCTACGTGGTTTTCCAACAAATCTTCACCACACTGAAATAAACAAAATAAAGGGATGTTTCTGGCTATAGTTTCTGCTTTTTAAAGAAGTGTATTTTTGCAACACAGTAAACGCACATTTTAGCAGGTGTTTTTATGGAAAGGTGACAGGCATAATCTAGCAACATTGACAGGTTAAGTAGAAAGTGCTCCTATCTTTAGTTTCCCTTTACCATTTTGTTCATTAAATGGAATAAAACTGGCATACTGAAAATTGCACCATGCAGCAACTACGTTTGGAGATATTGCTGTGATTTTCAGTGTGAGGACAATTTTAAACTGGCAGCATAGAAGGAGCTTATGGCTCCTAAAAGCAGTTTATACATAATTTATTAAAACAGAACAGGTTTGTTTACTTGCATGCAAGAAGCATTTACGCAGTTTCTCAGTTCTGATCAGCTTTCGATAAGAACAGATAATGAATCATTTTTCCCAGCAGCATCGATGGCTAACAGCACTTGGCATCTTTGTAAATTTAGACGAAACACAGTGAGATACTGAGAACATTTACTTACTTGCACGAAGGACTGATGGGGTGACCTCAATTTCACTTGTTGCTTGGTAAGGCTGAAAGGCCGATGCCGCGTTGGAGCCAAGCTCACTGCCAAAAATCTCCGGGCTTTGCGTGCCTGTCGAGCTGGCGCTGGTGCCATCACCCCCATGGTGTGGATCTTGCTCGTCAAACACAGCCACGAGCTGCAAATGACAATTTAATCTACTGTTAAAAAAAAACCAACTCAACACCATCAAAGTGCCACTGCAGATCAGCATTTCATCATTTCTTCCCACCAAAGAGCAGGAAGTGTCTATCAGCAGAGACTCTGATCAATGCCCAGATCACAACATCATCAGCCCAAGGAAAGGTAGCCATTAACTGGATACTACAAAGGGTCAACAGCTCTGATGGGACACGAAATTCATCACTGTGAGCCACAGAAAGAATGGCACCAAGTCAGGAAAGCAAGGGTTGCACCTTCCCCAGCAAACCACTTCATCTTGTCCAGAAATGCAGAAAACTATCTGAGTGTGGACTGATGCCTGTGCACTGTAATTTAACATCTGTGCTTAGATACCTCTATATGCATCATTACTGAAGAGTCAAATCATGAGCAAAATCACAGTTTTACAGAAAAAAAAATACAAGAAGTTATGTTGATACACACTGAAAGCTACAGACAAAATGCAAAGTCAAGGAAGTGTTATAATCGCAACTAGTTATCATCTATTAATCTGACATCTATTGATCTATTACGTATTATTATTACTTAAGTTGTGGGCTTCTCTTGCAAAATTTCTTTAGTCAGATTTATGGAGATACCCTGAATTTGTTTGCCACCAACTCCTCCAAGACAAGTTTGAAATCTCGAGTCCCATTTAGAATTTTACCAAGTCACTAATTCAATAAAGATTTACTAAATCTGTGTTCACTACTGCAAGAAAAATAGGAAAACATCATGGTGATTTTTGATAAACCTGAGATCTTTTTTCTACTGTAAATTATTTTATGCATTTATTTGAAACAAATAATTTATCCCAATTTATCTTTGGTAACATACTGAAAGAAATAACGCCAGCCCTTATACACGTTTCATTTTAGAACCTAATTTTCAAGATGGAGAAAAAAGTTTTATGGATAGCAGCATTCTGCATCCTGGAAATTAATCTATAATATAATATTTGAAAGACATTTCCAAGAAAGCATTACATTCTTCTGTCCAAACTGGTAGGGCAAATGGAGCAAATCAACTTAAACTTATGCTGGTCTCTGCAAATTGTTTATTCTGTTAGAACAACAGCTAAAACTTTATGTAACCTAAAGGCATCAGAGGTCATTTTCTCTTTTTTTTTTTTTTTAAGCAATTTCAACATCATCTTAGCCAAAAGATTTTAATAACAGTTCCTTTACTCAAATTTAACTTACATAAGCATCAATTAAAAAATTTAAAACTTCAAATCTAAGCCCAAGTGGAAATCATTTGGGAATTCAGCTTTTGAAAGTACTCTCAGGCATTTACTCTTTTTAAACAGTCATTTTGAAATTACAGAGAGTAGCAGACTTCTGCCACTAATTCCATATCTAATGCAAATTTAGGCTCAGGCATGCAAAAAACAGAAGAAACTGGTAATGGATAAAGGATCCATGTTCTCTCCAGTGCTAGTTGAAAGGTAGGTAGCAGTAGGAAAACCAGACTGCAGCTGCAGACAGCTGGAACACGTTTTTATCATAAAAGTCATTATTTTATGCTTGAGAAATCTACACACAAAAGAGACGTGACAACACCAAAATGTCAGTAGCTCAAGAGTACTGGAAATTTAATTTTCTAACACGTTGTGAAATATCAATGCTTACAAAAATATGCTTCTAAAACTTTACTCATAACTCTCTTCCTGTTTTATAGCAAGCTAATTACCAATCTCCAGCAACTGAAAATAAATTAATCCACAAGTGAAGATCTGTAAGGTATTACAACAAAAGACAAACAAAGCATTTAAGAATCCTAGGCATGAAACATCAAATCTTTTTGTCTTTCGCATGTCATGTATCAAGATAAATCCCTCAATTACATTCTGTTCCTTTGAGGCTGATTGAAAAATATTATTCGATGCATGCAGCTGGAAGTATTTTATAGATATTATATATATGCAAAAAGGTATGTGCATATAAATCTCTATATACGTTATCTCCTACTCTAAGTTGCCTCCAGCTTTTTGCCTATTCCAGACAGTCTACAACCTGTAACTTCAGAACATCTAAAAATGAACATTTCTTATTTCAAGCTTAGCTTTTGATCTTATCATTTTTTGCAGGTATTCACTGTTTTGACAGCATCAAACCTTCAAAAGGCTCCAGTTCCCTTAAAAAGCATACCAAGCTGTAACATTTTTTCAGCGTGAAGAAACACAAGCCATGTTACTCTTTTCCAAATCTAATTAGCATTAGGAACACAGGTTAGGAAGTTCGTTGTAAAACAGCACTACAATGGTACACTCAGTCCTCATAATGAGCTGGAAAGTCTTTGGGACTGGAAGACTTAATGCAAATAAATACTGTTGAATCTTGATTTCCAGACCCTAGTATGACATTCCGCAAGATGATGAGTTCCCAGGAAACAAGAACAGCCAAAACATCTTCCACTGTATTATGATATCAAGCATTTATCTCCGATTTCTCCACTCATTATTTTAATCAAAGGAGATTATTCGAGGAGAACAATTGTACTGCTGGAGGCCCAGAGATCACACCTTGACTACCGTCCTCGCAGGAACAAGGAATTAAACAAAAAACTTTCAGAGACACCTTACGGCAACATAGAAGGAACCACAGGAGTAGGTCACCGGAGGTATGAAGAATCCTTTGCTGCAGGAATCCACAACAATAAACACTGCTCTGTACCAGGAAAAAGGCCTCTCGATGAGTCATGTTTAAAAGCCAAAGAGATGTTTTTAATTTGGCAAAGAATGGAGCACACATTACTAGACCAGCTTTTATCAGCCTTAAAGTCAACGGTAAGCCTATGGTATTTTGCTGGGCTTTAGATGTCAGATTTACAACGAGAGTAGAAAACAAAGATGACTATCTTTTCTGGAAACATCATCTTTACTGTCAGGAGACTGCTTCCATGTTGATCTTTTTCTTCTTTAATAAAAAATAAATGACTGAAGTTACCCTAACCTTTTGAGAATCACTCTATTATTTCCAATATCTGAAATGAGCTGTGCCTCCTGTTCTCCATCCTTCAGTTTTAGATCTCATCACCTGCAGTGACCTGAGAAACTCATCATAACATCCAATCTTATGCAGAAACGAACAGGAGAAGGACTGAACAAACCACAGTGATTCATTAATGAAGAAAATAGCTTAGCTGTTCAATATTAGACCACTATCAGCTCTTTAAAAGAACTTCCACCAAAATTCAGTGTATACTGGTGCCATTTGGATTGGTTTAATTTTATTTTTCTTTATGAAAGACAAATCCACACCAAAGATCAAATATCATATCAACAACAGTTAAATAAATAAATAATCATAATCATAATAATATATTTTATCCACCCCCTATTCCATGGGACCTCAACTCGAATGCATGAAAGACATGAGAATATGGTTTAATAGGTTACAGTAGTTTTAATCACCTGAGGCAACAGGACTATCTGCATTTTTCAATCACTGAACTAAAAATCTGCAAATAGGAAATAAAATCAAGTAAAAACAAACCTTGTCATCCCAAAACAAATTTAATAAACCATAGGCTTAATTTAGATTGGCATGCTTATATTTCTTATTACAATATGGCAAAAGCAGCAGAAAGGTGAGAGGTTTTATTATCATCATTTATCATGCTAAAATGGCACAGGAAGTGTCATCATTTTGAATAATGTAAGATTTTGGTCCCCAATGTATGTGTAAACAACTTTTCCAAGAAAAAGTAGTTTCAAATATTCATTACCACATTCAGATAAAAAGACAGCAACTTTGTTCAGATCATAACTTAAGGAAAGGTTGATCCCATTTCAGCAGTGGAATTAGAGTAAGTCTTCAAATGGTCAACCGCATAAACTAAAATACTTTTTAAACTCCACAACAAGAAATACAAGCAATTTTGTGTGCATTATCAACAAAAGATACAATTATTTTAAAAAGCAATAGCATTCAGTGTTTGACCAGCAGTTTTTCTGTTTTTAGAAATACAAAACTGCAGTAAAATTCAGCAATTATCCCAGCTGTAAAAAGCACACTTGTCATTGTTAGTATATGTCAAGAGGTGTGGGGGGTTGTTTTATTGCTACCCTTATCCTCTGAAGACAAAAAAAATATAGGAGTACAGTTTAAAAATCAGCAGCTTGATGCTCTTCTCTCTTGACTGATAGAGTCTTTCCATAACAAACAATGAAGGGAGAGTAATAGAATTTTTTTTGCTAAATGTATTAGCTTCATCAAGCAAATGGCTTATAAAGAAATTATTTCACAGCCCGAGATATCAAAACAGAGTTTTGCTGAGGCACCTTTGGCTCTGGGATAGGGAGAAGGCATTCCAGCCTATGACTGCATTCAGCCCTCTATAACACCAGGCTGTACTGCATCAATTAGAATCCAACATCTTGTTCCTTCTAAAAGAGAGAATGAGCTCCTCTATTGCTCAGTCTGGGACTCAACACATGATGCTAACCAGGTTATATTTACTTAAATAAATAAAAGGCAAGAAGATTGATTTATTTTAATATTGACACAGCAGCAGCAGTCTGCATTCCAACATTAATTATTACAATTTCCGTCTATTCTAAAGTAATTAAAAATTAGTAAACACATATGCAGTCTTAATTAATAGACTAGATTAAGTACTTGAATGTTAATTAACTGGATTAAAAAAATATTTCCACCAGCAATGGCTGTTTACATTTTCATTAAGTACTACCATCATATAAACCAATTCATCACTATCAAATGGCCCGATCAGGTCAGCTCTCTTCAGCACAAAACCACAAGACCAGAAATCCTCCACTCCACAGAAACTCATAAAGCTAGAAATTTCTGCTGTATTTCTTCGCTACTATGATAAGATTGTCAAAAAGATCACTTGAATTTTGCCTATTCCTAAGTATTTGTCCAAAATTTGCTAATTCTTTGGTGATATTTATTGATGAATCTGATAATGGCTCATGTGTAGGCAGCAGCAATAATTTCAGATTTATTTTAATATCAGTGAAGATTACAGCTCCATTCTGCTGCTAGAAAGACAGCAACTGATCCTCTGGTTTTCATATCCTCTGGGTTTCACAGAGGCTCTACACTTCTTATCCACTCTTTTTAACATTGAGTGAAACTGAAATCACTCACCTTTGTAGATTATTAGGAGCCATTTTAAATATCTGGTTTCTTCTCACCAGAAGGACACTTAGGAGATAATTTCATACAAGAACATTCCTAATTTGTTCTGGCTGTTCAGTGGCCAATTGTTCAGCAGTTAATCTGCTGAGCAACCCGAAGTGTCTGGATTCCCATGGCTGAACCCTGCACTTCCCTTCCTGGTCTATACAACTTCCAGATGTGGTCTTCCCTTTCACAGCTGCTATGGTCTCCTGGCATCTATGCTGCACAGCTTCTCCTGCAGGATGCCCATCCATGGACAAAACTGCCTTTCACACAAGCTGTCATTTTTCTGCCTCCAGGAGAACAGAGCACAGACCTTCTGAGACAGCTCCAACGAAAGGAGCAGCTCAACCACACACCTCTGGTGAGGCACCAATGCCGTCAAGGATTCTGGTTCTCAGTTTACACTTAATAACTGAATTTTTTCACAGGGTACTTATGGTCCTTGAAATTAGATTTTGATGGTTCAAATGAGACTCTTAAATCTAAATTAGCCTTGTGAAAATATCTTCCCCTAAAGTAGCCACTTCAAGCATTTCCTTTAGCCCCTGATGCCAAGGGTTAAGCCCAGCCCTGTCCTGCAGTCCCACTGTACAGGTCTCTGTCTGCACTCACTGTGACAGCCACCTGGGCTGCTGATATGGGAGATTTCAGCCCCTCTCACAGCATGGCCATACGCTTTCAGACATGTGCAGCAAGTACCTGGGAAGAGGACACGGAGAAGGCTGGCAAAAAAGTTTAAACATGAACATCACCGAAATCCTTTCCTCAGCAAAAAGCATTTCTAGACTCAAGCCAGCCTGTAGAGTGAACTAGCAAGGCACCAACAGAACTGACTACACACATCCTCTGCAATCAGCACAAGTGAGGGAGATTGCAAGAGAATATAAGCAGAGTTCTCTAGCAACTCTTTAGGGTTGGCAAAAAACACTTATACCCAAAGCAGCCTGTGTTACTCAGTCCATGTTACAATGCAGAACTAAGGAGTACTTGTTTAATAAGGCCCAGCAGTAAATCAAATTTCAGCTAATGGCACCTCAGACTCCATAACATCCCAAAACACAAGTTGCTTGTGAATGAACAGATGAGTGTAAGAGAAAAAAAAAACATAAATTCAGGAAAATCTCTAGCAAGGGAGTAGCCAATTATTATTTAGAAATGAAAGAAACTAAATACAAAATCAATTCGTAGGTTTTCTGATGACTGAACTGACTTTAATAGCCCCATAGCAGACCCAAATTCTTATTATTCCTTGAGCTTCACTTTTCTACATGGCTCATTAAAAACCCATTTAAATATAACTACTGTTTCAATGAGCTGGTAAGAGAAAATATAGAATAGGTACTTTCACAAATAATACACTACTGCCCACAGATACTAAAAAAAAAAATCAATTATCAAAATAGCAGCATCTAAGACTCATTCAGTTCTGGATGTGCAACCTGAGCATCCCCTCTACAGACAGACATCACCAAGCATTTTAAAAGGAGAAAAAGGGCAAGCATCATTTCAATTTAGGATAAGCTGTAGCACAAACAACAAACCTTTATAATTTCAAGAAAATCATTACCTATCCTAATTAATCACTTCAGCCATGAAATCAGAACTAGCTTTCCATAAAACTTTTCGAAGTAAAGTAGCTGGAAGGGAGCCAAACAAAGAACTCTTCACAATAACTTTACTGCATCATAGCTTTTGGAAAAATAAGGACATTTATAGGGCCACATTCCACCATCCTATTAATAATTTGTATTAGATTTTCAGTAGATTATACAGAACTGTAAGATCATAGAGAATCATAGAATAATCTGAACTGGAAGAGACCTCTGGAGATCAACTAGTCCTAGCCCTTGTTCAAACCAGGGTCAGTGAGAGGAGGTTGCTCAGAGCCATATCCAGCTGCATTTCTTAATAACCCAAAGCATGCACAGTCTGCAACCTCGCTAGGCTCTCTCCCAGCAGTTGGCCCTCTTGGTTTTAAGAAATCCTTTTCCTTACATTGAGTTGAAACTTCGCTTGTTACAATGTGTCTGCTGTGCTCACACGACTCCTGTACTCTGAGAAAAGTCAAATTCCATCTTCACCATCGCTGACAGAGGAGCAGTTACATCACCAGTGCTGTGCCTTAGGGAGCCACATGGGCACAGAGCACCCCCGAAGATCCCCCTTTCCCTGTGATGGCTTCCAGCCCACTACTTCATCCCGATGGCCTCTGGCTCGGCCAGCACTGTAATGGCTTGCTTTATTGAGAAGGCCAAAATATTGCAGAAGCAGAGAGAAATAATCACAGAATGATTTGGGTCGAAAGGGACCTTAAAGATCTTCCAGTTCCAATCCCCCTGCCATGCGCAGGGGCACCCTTGACTAGACCAGGTTGCTTAGAGCTCCATCCAACCTGGCCTTGAACATTCCCAGGGATGGGGCACGCACAACTTCTCTGGGGAACCTGCTCCAGTGCCTCACCACTCTCACAGTAAAGAATTTCCTTCTAATATGTAATCTAAACCTACTCTCAGTTTGAATCCATTCTCCCTTTCCCTGTAACTGCATGTCCTTGTGAAAAATCCTTCTCTCTCTTTCTCGTGCGTTCCTTTCAGGTACTGAAGGCTGCAATTTGGTCACCCTGAAGCCTTTTCTTTTCCAGTCTGAACAATCCCAATTCTCTCAGCCTTTGCTCATAGGACAGGTGCTCCACCAATCCCTCTCATCATCTTGATGGTGTCCTCGAGACTCACTCCAACAGGTCAATGTCCTTCCTGTGCAGGGACCCCAGAGCTGGAGGCAGCACTAAAGATGGGTCTTGTCAGAACAGAGCAAAGGGACAGAATCTCCTCCCTCGCCGTGCTGCCCACGGTGCTCTGGATGTCACCCAGGATATGGCTGGCTTTCTGGGCTGTGAGTGCGCATTGCCAGCTCATGTCCAGCCTGATCACTTCCCTGAACCTGCTGGCTACGGACTTGCTCATAAAGCCCAGGGTGGAGCTGGTCATCTTTACCACAAGGGCAGTGCTGACCCACATTCATCGAGTTCTCCACCAGATACGCTCCTACAGGAAGCAGCCTCCCAGCCCGTACTGCTGAGTGGGGTTATTCCAGCCCATATGCAGGACTCTGCATTTACCTATGCTGAACGTAATCCACCCCCTCAAAACCCCATGAGATAAAATAACCACTGCTGGAAAATACATCATGGATCTCAAAAAAAGTCATTCCCAAATCTGCTGACTAAGTAAGCACCTCTCGCTTTCAAAGCTCAACATAACGCACCAAGTTAAATCATATTTGCAAGATCAAAACTCATCTATTGATTTGAAGGATACTTTAATTTTACAGGTAGGTTTAAAATCTTCTGCTTTCATGATTCTTTAAATCTAAGAAATGATTCTGAAGTAAATATACAAGCTTTTTATTAAAACATCGCTTTAGATTATTCATTTCCCATGGCACTTTGATCTGAGAAATTCTAGAATCAATATTAAACTGCAATCTAATCTTCTCCCAGTAGAAATTAAATGCAGTTTTAGGTACTATTATGTAAGTTCCCATACTATTAAAAATATTTTAAATCTATTTAAAATGTTAAAATATTTAAAATATTAATTTAACATTACATATATCTGAAAGATTTTTTTTCTCTTATCTCCCTTATTGCAGAGCAACAGTCGAAAAGCAAGCGTGACTGTGGCACCTTGGAAAAGTCATTTTTGTATATTCTGTCTGAATTGCTCTTGACCTGACCTCCGTGGTGCAAATCAGACTGAGGCATAGACAAAGAAATCAAACAATAACTGAAGGGAGTTAAATTTATTACAAGGACTATTGGTGTTAGCTGGCACTGAGCTGCCTGCGTGGTTGGCTGGATTTGGTTCTCCATGACCTCACACCTCAACTGTACCAGACACCACTTCGCATATAAGGCACTGTCTGAGAGCTGAACCCCCAGCACACAGGTACAGACCGACAGACAGGCACAAGGACGTACAGAGCACACACAGATTGTCCTGCAAAGCCCTTCTGACGTGCTTACCTGGCTAAACTTACTGCATGGACACAGCAAGTCCAACACCAGGGCTGGATCTCGGCCTTCATGACTAGCTAACTTGCACAGACATCCACACTGGTCAGCTCTTACAGACAGACAAGCCAGAAATGCAGAAACTCCACATTTCATGAAGCTGCCAGAATGGGCAGAAGGACAATGGAGCCAGGAGATGAGTTCTTCTCAGCAGGGCATACTCACCTGGCCAAGAACAGGTCTAAAAGCCGCAGTTTGTTACTTTAACTCATGCTTCTGAATGCTGCATTTCTGCTGTTAACTGTAACCATGCTAAGGAACACTACACAAGCTCTTGTAATTAGCTACTGATCCCAGCCTTCTCGGTGAATGCATTCATCAGCACTGACACCCACAGCTGTAAAGCTAAACCCTGGTGAAAGAGCGGGCAGTGCCGTCGCTGCACCCTGATCTCACGGAGGATGGAGTCAGCCTTGGGAGCCCAAACAGGAGAAATGCTGCACACACATCTCACTGCAGAACTGGTTTGGTTAAAATTGTGGGGTAAAGACATTTCCCAGTCCCAAAACAGGACTATGGTTAAGAGTGCCAGAGGAGAGAACATCATCCTAATTTCTTTTAAATAATTTTGTTTTTCTTTTATGCTTCTCAGCAAAAATTAAGATATTATGCTTAGAGAGAAGTTTGCTTCCCACAATTGTTACAAGCCCTCCACATGACAGGTACAAAAATGCTTAAATCCATGCTTGTCTGGGCTATGAGAACATCTGGAGAAAATATCTCTGTCCTAAATAGGACAGTTTTTCAATCACAAGGTTTTTATCATGGAATTTTTTAAATGGGCTGTTTCTTCACCAACTCTTCCTTTGAAAGCATATATAATACTTTTCTGTATATGCTGCCCTGTTATTTTCTTAAATCCTCAATTTATAGAGAAAAGATTTCTTCCAAAATCCTTTTGTACTAACAGTCCTCTTGTTCACGGCTAAGAACACACTCTACAAAATTACCACGATATGTGATTTACCACGGTATCTCCTTAGCTCATTTTGAAAAGAAATAGGAAAAAATTATATCCATCCTGGCTTTAAAGTGCTGCATGAAGAAAACATGGTATCAGAAGAGAGAGTGCTGTGCTTGGGAAGTAGCTGGGGCACATCTGAGCATGTGAATAAGCCAATTTCATCTCCTCCATTTTTGATTCCTCAGCACAAATGAGTACATGTGAACCACATGGAGGACAATGATGTTAGTATTACTTTCAAAGCAATTTTACACTTTTAGAGCACACTATGAAAGTCTGCCTTCTTACAGGACAAGGCTCAAAAGGATATCCTGACTGTACTTCATGCAGCTGAGCCTGTGGTATGGGATGACTCTGCAGGTCTGCAGATTTCCAAGTAAAAAGCACAGACCATACAGGAGTTCAGTATTTTATTTCTGCCACAGAGGTCAGCAGTTAAGCAGTGACGCTATGCAGTAAGTAATCCAGACACTGGGTTATTAGAGGGGCTGGTGTCACATAGCAAGATATATTGCTGAAATAAAAATGTATTAAATCTTAACAGTTGTCTCATCTGTCATTGGGAGCTGCAGTCATTGAGTAGCAAGAAAGAAATGGTTTCAGAAACGTCCAAAAAAAGACTAGGCTTTCCATTCCTCTGCTACAAGATCAAAACAGCAGCATTAAATTCTAAGATTTTAATTTCAGCTGAGGTACAAAAAGGTAACTAGTTAGTTAAAGCACAGGACAATCCTTGCAAGCTTATTAAACTTCAAGAAAATAGATTTTGTAAAATACAGCTCTTCATTTTATATAGTGTGTGCTGTTCAGTGTAATTTGCATGCAAAAGCCAGGAGAATGTGATTAAAAATACCCATCTAGAGACACAGATGAAAAACTTCAAACATATTCTGATTCCCTTCTGTTCCACTCATTATTTCAATACCTCACTACAACAAAGGAATAGATAACACTTGTCCTTGACACTAGCCTAAATTATCTTCAGTGTGCAATACAATACCGATTAAATTAGGCTTATTTTAAATAAACGTCAAGGTCTGTTCAAAAGGTAAAACTGTGTGCCTTTTGCCTTTTGTGTAACACATCCCCTCCCAACCCCCTAAACTTTTCAGAGGTCTGAAAAACAATGAGATATGGTGCTTTTTAAAACTAACTTCATTATCTAGATTTTAAAAAAAAAAAAAAATCAGAGAGAATCATTTAACTCTGACATTTAAGACAACAGTAACAGTATTCTTCATTTTGTGTATAATGACAAAAATAACCAGCACATTAGACAATAATTCTTGCCTCCCTTCTTTAAATAAGGTTCTAAAATATCCTAAATGCAAATGACTGCTTGTTCCCTCGTGACGAACAGTTTTTATTATTTTAACATGTAACAATAGTGAAAACACCGCAACTTAACTTACATTAGGGCTATCCTTACAAAATTAAGAATAAAAGGTAGCTGTCCAACAGCACGGGTCTGATTGTAAATGACACATGCCAGGAGATCCACGGAGGTTGTCCCATCCCGTGGCAACCTCCAGACACAGAATCTTGACTCACCTCAGTTATTATGTGAACCTGTGCCAAATAGAGAGCCCTGCTCTTAAGCAAAACACACTCCTTAGATAACAATGGATAGTCCAGAAAAGGAAAGGATCTTCCTAAACACCTTTAGGTTTTCTACAGCTAAGAAGATTACAGTGATCTCTGTATGAATTTCAAAAACCCTGGTTCATGGACGTCCAGGTGGATTTCCATCTCCCACACACTGTGACCTGCTAGGAGGAGGTAGTGCCTCTGTTTATTTCCCACAAAAGACCAGGTTTAATGACTTAGTAGCACAGCCCCAGGGACATTCACTAAAATCTGGGCTCCCAATGCCAAAATAATTTTCAAAATTATCTGGAGCCACTTTTTCAACAATATTTTGGCAGAGAAGGTTGTAGAAAGGCATCCCATGTATTTTCTCCCCATAAAATTGCTAGAAATCAGATGCCCAGGTATTTTTGAAACTCCGCTTTTAAAAGCCACCTGGCAACTTTTCAAATCTGCCCTCTTAAGTCCTTATGAACACAAACGGGGGGGAAAAAGCAGCAGGAAGAAATAAGAGAATAAGGGAGAACCTCAGAAGGAAACTAGCAGGTTAATATCATCACATCCATCTTGCAAACATATTCACTGGTAGTCAAGTGCTTTTCTTTCTTTGAAATGCAGGAATGACCAGTAAAGCACATCTCTGATATTACTCTAACAATAATTTTGCATCAGTCTGTGATTCTTGACAACTTGTTGCAGAAGCCTCCACTTTGCAGTGCTCTTTCTTTACGTAAGGATGTAGAGCATTATAAGCAAAGAAACAGGAACATAAATAGAGACTTCTGACAGAATTATACTCCTAAATCATTTCCTGTGAAAGCTTGAAAGACTCCAGACTTATTTTCAGGACTAATTTTGAAAATTAATTCCCTAAATCACTGTGGAACTGGGACCAATGCAACTACATCACCTGGATGAATACAAAAAAACATGTAAACCAAAAGAGAAACTACAGTTATATGCACAGTCACTTCAAGCTACCAAACTTGTGACTAGACTAGCATTCTTACATTTTACCTTGACTCACCCCATATCCATAAAATGCATTTTTCAACACATAATATAAGAGTCGTGCAGCCTAGGGAAGGAGACATGAGCATTGCCAAAACCCATCAGCTTCAACTTGTGGACAAAGACTGCAATGAAAATCTCAAAACAGATCCCTTCCATTCTATAGGTCCCCTAATGCTTCCCCATCTCCTCGGGGCTCATCTAGCCTATATTTCTCCTCTTTTCTCTCCTAGAAAAATTAAGGTTATAAAAGTAGCTGACACTTCATACCAGGCCAGCAGGCCTGTCCCTGGTTGAAGTGTCTATATTTCATAGTGACTTCAAATATTGTTGTAAAATTATTAAAATCATTCATGATTTTATCTGTGCCAAATGGATCATTACACTGTCAACACTCATCTTTATTATGCAAAAATATGCAGAACTTAACATCTTTTGTTGAGCTGGCAAAACAGTATATTCAGTAGTAACTCTGTTTTTCATTAAATTCTGCACAAGGTTAAAGAGTGTGTGGAATCTGATTACCAAAGTCTCCATTCAGAAACATCACACAAAACAAGCTGTTTGACTCATGTAGCAAAAGATTTTTTATTTATAACCTACAGACAAATAAATTCTTCCGATTAATTTATAGTTTATAGTTTCCTTTAATTTTTACTATTATAAGTTAAGGATTTTAATGGGGGGGGGGGCCAAGATCTTTTATTCTTGTCTCTTTTTTTTTACGTGTTCTTCTGCATCCACCTAACTATCCTGCTTGATAGAAACTGTCCACAAGCTCCAAGGCTACCTCCAATCTTGCCTCCTACCTCCCACTGCTCTCTAAGTGTCTTTCAGCAGAAAGAGACATGAATTCATACCTCTCACGAAAGAATCATTTCTTGGGAAGCTCCAGCCATCTTGAAATAGCTTTTCTGACTGTCTCATTAAATCTTCATTTAATTCTTCTTTCTTTGTATTTCTCCTGTCACATTTAATCTTTGCAATTGTATGAATTTTTAGAAAGCTTTTTTGGGGTGCAGCTTGTATTTTGGTGCCACACAAAGCAGATACATTGCATAAGGCTAACACAGGTAGCTGGGTAAATTATGCTGTCAAAAGTGATTAACATTTAAAAGGACTAAACAGAGGAAGCAGATAATACCTCCCAGATCTGCTTTTAATTAAAACATCTTAGCAATTATTATTAAAAGGCAAAGACTGAAAATGAAAGACAGCATAGCTTCTAAAGAGAATAGTTTTTATACTTTTCATTAGGGGTCACCTTTTCTCATGTGCAAGACCACTTTTAAATTACCTGCCTCACTGGAGACTATTCACTTATTAAAAGAACTTTGCTGACACTAAAACAAAAAAATACACATTTAATTAGAAACATTTATGCATTCATTACTCTTTCAAATGTCCTTGCTTTAGGATAATGTTGCCCCTCACTGAAAACAAACCATATTTGAGTCTCCGTGCCTAATTGTTGTATCCCAAATGATTTCTCTACTTTCCAAAATAATTACCAAACATTGTATCACCTATGCTAAAACAGTAAAAGGGTATCACCACTGAACCCCATAGTAGGTAAAATGAACAGCACATACCAGGAAAGTCTAACACGTGTAGCCTTTGCACATAAATCAAACCGCGTTACGCATTCTGACAGCTCCATCTAGCCACAGCTACACAAAAATAACCTTATCCCAGGCACAATGAATTCATTTACATTCAGCACATACCAGCAATTGCAAAAACTCTTGTGGTCAAAAGTGTCCTTTCCAGAACGAATATATTGTTTAACAATTAGATTAACACTTTCATGATCGTATCTGTGCTCTAGGTTACTTGGGTTTCAGGATCAGAAAAGTCATGTTTTTAAAGGCCTCAGAATTAGAGCATCTGGATAATGTCAGGAACAGATGCTGAGATCAGAACTTGGCAGGAATTCCTGAGATGGAAACCTCAAACGTCTTGGGGAGAACGCAGAGCAAAACGGGATATAACGCAAAAATGCAAAGCCTACAGAGTGTGAGAGAGGCAGCGTGCAGGCCGTGCACATCTGATGGAGCAGATGATCAAGAAAAATAGCAGAATAATCAGCTGCCAGAAGTGGGGGGAAGAGGAGGGAAGGCTCCTCACCGTGAAGCTCCAGCAGCAGCAGTGTACAAACCAGCAGCTCTGTGAGCGCTCTAGCGCAGTGCAGGCGGCGGGGATCCCGCAGCTCCACGGCTGACCTGCTGCTGGTGACTGCCCCGGACACGCTCCAGCATCACACACTGCCTGGCCAGGGAGGAGGGTAGAGACCAAAACACTGCCAATTTTTCTTCATTTTTTCCTCTTCGTCACTGAGAGCTCGGAGCTAACTGTCTTAGGTATCCTGCTCTGTGTGCCCGTGTCTGTATATGTAAGCTCAACATATTAAAATAATTTGAGGAAATGAACTGTCATTTCCTTATATGTTCCTATTTTCTACAATGCCAGCCACTGTTGACCTGACTGGTATAAAGATCAAGCAAGGCCTTTAAAAGTGATCCAACTTTGAGACACAAAGAGTGGCTGTAACATCTTCCTCAGAAACCACCCTGGGGTACTGAAATACACTTTGATTAGACCTAACTTTAGGCACACATAAATGAAAGCACTGGCCTGAGACTGTACGATGAACAGAGGCAATGCATCTCCTTATCATATACATAATCATTATAATTCTCAGATTCCTTATGAGAAGTGAGAAATGGCTGGAAAACAATTTTTTTAGCATTTTGAGTTGTAGCCAATACAATTTACAGATCACTGATGAAGCATTTTGTCCTTAAGCTGATCTAAATTAAAATTTAAAATTATGTTAGTTTACCAAGAGTACTTGAGCTGTGCTAAGTCCCTTAAAACTCCAAGTGATAAATCCTCAAGTTTAAAATACGTAATATTTCCATGTTACGCTTAATTCCAATATAACTAATGCAGAAGAAAAGAAGATTAGTCCTCAGAGGTGAACTACTGCAGCTGCCTAAAAATGCAAAGAAATGTAAATCTGTCAGACCACTGTGCTGGTACCAGGACATGCAGAGGCATTTGCCCCAGCTAACATGAAAAAGCTCAATCCAAACTGAAATTTTAAATTCCCTTAGAAATCATACAGAAAGAAAATGCAGTTCTCACTACATACCAGTTCCCACAAATGCTCCCTTCAGCCTGGCAGTGAGCAAAGCAAAATCAAAAGGCAGAGGGCAGAGGGGTTGGCATCCCCCAGCCCAGTCCACCCGCACGCGTTGCCAGCCACAACTGTCTTTCAAAACCAACCTCAATAACAACAACAAAAACCTCAGGATGCCTTTATTACATAGAGCTCCAAAGATGGACTCACTTCTTATGCCCACTAAGCACCTACTTTGAATGTTCTGGTACAGACATTTCTGAGATGGAAAAGGCAAACACCACACCTGGACTGTCTCCACCATGCTTTCACATTCAGGCATCATGCAGAGATAGGAGGAAAAGAGAAAGAAAAAAGGCAAACAACAAACTAGAGAGGAAAGAGAAGTTACACTGTACTGGAATATGTCACTTCTGTTTTGGCACTGGTAGCTGAGCATTGTCCAACACAGATATTTTATGGTCTCAGATGCCATCACACTGCTCAAACGTGAGTGGACCATAAACATACGCGCATTTACGTAAAGGAAGAATAGTGTAAGCATTTGTATAGAACACAGCTCTATCATGGCTTCCTGCACCAGCCAGTGGACAGGTAACGAACTTTATTCTCTGGAAGAACATCTATTGGCAGCCTTAAAAGGTAACAAAGGCTTTCAGGGTGGAAGCAGAAGGCAGCAGCACAGGCAGCGATGTCAAGGCAAAGAGAAGACTCACGATGTGGGATGCAGGAGTGGAGATTTCAGGACGAGCTCAGAAGGAAAGCACAGTGGATGCAGTGCTGGAATTAAACGACATGACTCACATTCACACAGGCTACCAGCAGAGAATAGATAACAGTGGAGTATCTCAGAGCCAGCACATACAAAGCAGCCTCCCCCACCCTTTTATGGTGAGATTCAGCAGCTGAAATTCGGGAAGTACGTTGCGCTGAGGAGCAGGCACAACAGTCGCTTCTTCTGAGGCCACTGAATTCTGCCCCCAGTAGCACTACTGTGCCTAATCTCCTCTCACTCACCCATCACTGCCAGAAAGCTGTAATCTTTACACATATTTCTGTTCATTCTTTATCTGTTGCCTTGCATGAATAAAGTTTAGTTTATGAGTTTATTTTGGGCCTGTTACCAGCTATATTCCTTCAGTTCTAATTTAGCAAATTGTATCCTGAAAATGTCAGGAGGATCCAATCAAGGCTTTGGTACGTGAAGTATCCTTTGAGAAAACAACTGAGCATCATCATTTTGGTTTTTCAACAATCCTTCCCACAAGTGGAGCCAAAGTTCACTTGGAGTTATTTACATGCTCATTTCACTCCACTCCCATCCCTAAAACCACGAGTAAAGTAACTTTCTTGAGTATCCAAATACCTACAAATACCAGGACCAGGAGGTGAAATTACTCGTAACTTGGAGAAGAAACGGTGGCCCTGGTGTGAATCACTGCAGAGGTGCAGCATGGGGTGTCCAGAGGACAAGTGTTTCTAAGAACTCAAGTCAGTGTTTTGCATTGCTCTTTCACGCAAGAATACTGTGCATGTCCTGTCTTCTGGATGCGTGTCCTGTATTCTGGATTCACACAATGCATCTCGACACTCCGTGCTTCCCAAAACAGGGACCAGCCCAGAAGGGCATGTATAAGGTTTATATAAGTAGGAGGTTGCTCCCTCTCAGCTGATTGCACAGAAGTGGAAAACCACAGGGAAAGGTGGGTGAAGAAATGCAAAGCACGCTCAGCTTTCAAAAGCACAGAACAGCTTGGATCACTCACCAAGCCCCTCCAAAAAAAACCAAAAAACTTCTGAGACTTGTGAGCAAAAGCAATGAACAGTTCAATATAGGCTACTCTGAATATTGCACTGGAAGTACATTGGAATCTAATTTACACTTTGCTGATCCAATGTACTTTGCCATTCACCTTCCAGCAAACACTTCCTATGAAAAAGCCTTGAATTACAAGTTTTAGAACTGTTTCTAAATCCTGTAAAATAAAACTATACTGACTTAACAGCATGCTTCCCTTTTCACTATGTTCACTTTGATCCTAGAAATCTAGTAATACAGAATTAAAAAAAAACAAAACCAAAAACCAACAAAAAACCCCGTGCCTACATAACTTAAAAAAATCACTCAACTAAGGCACTTAAGCAAGCTGTGATTAATTCTCACCAGAGGCACACATTTGACCCAATTTTTTTACTTTATAACATCAAACTAGGAATTGGGTTTGTTTTTCTAAGAGGTTCTCTCAAAGTCCAGTATATCTTGCATGCAAGTCTGTCAGTTAGAAACAGCTCAAACTGAGCTGACAAAGACCAGTTTCCTAAATTCCTCCTGCAAGGTTTCCCTTCAGAGCACAGTCAGACAAAGAAACAGCACAAGTTTCAGCGTTGGCAAAAGGCATTTGGTGGTGAAACCTGAAGGGATGCTTCTATTTCCTCCTTCCTCTAATCTCTAAATAACTCCTTGGAAAGCTTGGGTCATCTCACATTTTCTGCCCCCTTTGGTAAAAAAATAATTTAAGACCAGTAACCAACTTCGGAATGAAAAATTTCAGATTCACATAAAACCTGGGAATTGGTTGGTTAAAAATCCAGAACTGCAACTCCTTCCACCACAACCCTCCCACCACAACCCTTCCACCATAAAGCTGAGGATGGGGCAACTCTCCTGGAGAAGGGCCATGCAGCATGGAGCCAGTGAGCAGTTCAGAGCCTACCAGGTAACTTCTGGTCTAAGAAAATACACATGCAAACAGGTCACAGCTCTTGGCTTGGTCTTAGCCAGACAGGAGCCTCCTGACTGCCCAGGGAAGAGCAGGACACTCACACAATTCCACTGTGCAGCATTTTGTGTGCTGATTTCAGAAGCATGTGTACCCTTCAAAACCAGTGTAAGGAGAGCTGGCCAACATCAGCACCTGCAGAGGCACCACAGCTGGAGAAAGAGGAAGGCTCCCTGTACCACATACAACCACGGGCCACTGTTGGTAATAGAGATCCTTCGTATGCTCCTCCTCATACCTCTTTGTCAAGGTCTAATTCATCAAATAAGAAAATGGAGACTAGGCATGAAACTTTACATTTTGTGTTAAGTAAATTACCTGCAGTAGGCAACAATCCTGGTGGTTACAAACTAAAAGATGCTTTAAAGATAGAAGTTGTGACTCTTCAGGCTATACTGCTTCACCAAGGCATCTCGGTCACTCCTGCCAGAACCCAGTTACCAATGCCAGCTAAATCCACAGTACTAACTTTGCACATATATTCTGGAAGATGTTTTTTGGGATTTTGCATGGCTGTTAGCAGAACAGCTACCAGCAAGGAGCACCACTTGGCACCTATTCAGCAGCCAGACACAGTTCCTACAACGTGGGCACCAAACAGTCTCCTACACACTCAGCTCATTCTATTTAGATCCTGTCATGCAGCAGACTTAATTTTGCAAATTGACCTTAACATTAAACCATAAAAAAAATTTACTTTGGTAATATTTTTTCCTGGAGAGGTGTTGCATAATTTCAGACATTAACCTTAGATTCTTGCTTTGACAAACCAGTTTCTGCATACCAGCAGGGAATTCAATGTGCCTGATGCTGAATGGCTCTCCAGAGGGCATGGCTGTCTTCCACTAGCAGTATAGACATGAGGATATCAGTTTAACTTTAGCACAATTTCAATGCCTAAAATTAAGAAACATAAGTACCCATCTGTGTTACTCAATTGCAAAGATATTTGAGAAGTGGAGAGAAGAAAATAGTAATGAATAAAAAAAAATTGTACAATTCCACTTAAGAGCTGCACTCCCAATTATCAAACTACTAGATATTAAGAAATATAAGAACTGCCACCAAATATCATTTACAACATTTAAGGATAAATCTACAGAACCTATATTCAAAGAGGAACAACTATAGTAGTATTACATGCTATGCATCAGCTTAACCACATGGCTTAAATCAAGGAAAAATTGACTAAAAGGCTACAAAAATGTAGTTTATGAGACTGACATGGCTGTTAATACAGCATCCATCTGTTGCTTTCCAGACCAAGGCTGATTTAAGCCTAATCTGAAAGCAAGAAACAAAAGGTTACAAAGTGCTCATAACACCATCCATTCCATGATCTGATTTTTATTTTGAAGGAGTAATTCAAACTGCATTGAAATGATGTGATAGGTCATTTTCACATCTTTGACTCAGCAAACTAATAAGAGTTGACTGTGCTCAAGTGAAAAAATGAATCGGTTAGAGACAAAAATTTGGATGGTCAGACATCTTTACTCTTGTATACATGAAAAGATCTTAGATTATTTTGACAAGTGTCCAGCTGAATTAGTCAGACAGGCAATCAGTCAAGTGTCTATTGTTGTCACACAGAAGACAGTGGAAAGCTACAGCATCATTTTAATTAAAACACTGAAAGCAAGTTAGAAAAAATTCCTGTTAAAGGTACTCATAATCCCCAAACCCATCGACATGACATATGTAACCATAATCACTGACCACCTGCAGGTCCTAGTGTGACCCACAGCAGTGCTAACCCTTGGGAATGACACGCAGTCTAGACGAGAGCTGAAAATAATAAGGGGCTGCCTGCCCCAGTTTCCCTGAAATTGTCCACAAGCAGAAAATAAAGTGATTATTTGATTTTTAGCCAGAGCCCCATGCAACTCTTGGCTGAAACTGCCCCTAATAGGCATTTACAAGGAACACAGACTGATTTTTGTTTGCAGGTCATTGTAGATACAAGCCAGTAATGCAACCAAGTATAACTCTGCCTTCCTTAGTGAATAACCCCACGCACTTACACTCTGACGATCAGCAGGAAAGAAGTTCTTATCTTAACTAGGGCAGATCTGCCACCACAGCAGCTTTGGGAGACATAAGGGACTGCAAAAGCAGGTGTCTCGTTAGATTTAGGATTCCAGATCTGTCTGTCCATTACTAATGATCCACCTACTGTGTTCTTGTGAAATATGAATCTTTTCAAGCATTTAAAATCCCACGCACAGGCTATTTTCTATTAAAGACTTACAGTCTACAGTATTAGGCTAATTAGGCGACTGAGGTGAAGAACAGATTCAGACAGCTGGGAGTGACAAAGAAGAAAAGCAATATATATATGGGCACCAGTTCCTTTCCTCAAACCACTGCCACCAGGCAAGAACTCAGGAACATATTCTGACTTTCAGCAAGTGGACAACAAGCAAACAAAATTAAAATTAGAATAAGCAAACACAGTATACATTCTCCATGTGCCACAACCCAGCAGGTGCTGAGGAGGACACATCTGCCTTACTGCTACAGTGCTGTGACCATGATGGAGATGTAGCCACGTTCCTTGAAACAGAACTCCTCAAGTCAGTTTTGCTAAACCAGATGTCCCAGGAAGTATATTTCCCTATTAAAGGCTATATTTCACTGCAGACTTTTCAATAGTTTGAATCTCCTATGACTTTAGGGATAAGAATAGGTTCAAACCTCTCAAAGTACAGGAAACAGGGAAGCATCTCAAGTGGTGGCACCTCCAGAAAAAGTGGGTGTCTGTGTTCACAAAGAGACATGGCTGTGTTTGTTTTGGTTTGTTTTATAGAATCCCCAAGAAATTACCCATGTCTATCCAACCTACAGCTTGCAATGTACCACTGAAAATATATATATATTGCTTTTATTTTCCCTAAAATCAACTTAACTAGCTCTCATTCTTCTCATATTATTTTAGACAGTCAATGTATTTTCTTCCCACTGGACAGAGAATGAACACATTATCTTTCCATCTTACAGGGCCCCTGACAGCCAAATAAAACATGGTTATTACTGTCAGAACTCAAATGAAATATTCTGAACATCGCAAGAAGTTATTAGCCTGATGTTCAGAAGACAAGCTAGAAATGGAAATGGGAAGGAAAAATATTTCCCCTATTTTTATAGGCTTTTGTGGGAAAATTAGGTTATCTTCTTGTTCAAACAGGTTTGAGTTGGATTTCTTTTTGCTGTGTTGAAATATCTTAATTATTCCATTAGGGAGATGCAGGATATTAATTTTTATTAATCAAAATACTGATAAATGAGAGCGCAATTATTGAAAAACATTAATATTACTTTAATATCGTAAATTATACACACTAAATCAACCAGGTAATGTCATTTCAGTGCACAGTAAATTCACAGCAAGTAAGATTTGTGATATGACAGATAAACCCAGAAGCACTAAATAAAATCATTCACCTTTCATACCTCCTTCCTGCTGCACTTTAAAAACAAGCTGACAAACACACACCATGGCTGAAATGCTCCCTATACAAAGATTACCTACTTTAACTAGGTTCACCTATAATTAGACAGCACAATCTACTCCACATAATAATTGAAAAACATAGAACAATGGAGCAACACTGAAGAAAAGGGAGATTATTTTTCCTGCACACTCAAGTGGCGGTAAAAACTGGAAAGTGAAAAATCAGTGAGATGTCATCTCTCCCAGTACACTAGTGAGAGAAGCATTGCACTGAAAATTGTACTTATTACAATTTAAAGACATATTCAGCCTGGTTTGAGGCCAATCTCAGCATAACTGGCTCCCAGGGAGGAGCCAGGCAGTCCCCACCACTCGTGCTGCACTCAGCAGCTGCCAAAGGGACACTTGTCTCCAGTGGGTTCCTCTGAGCATCCTCACTTTCTAGAGCCATCCAGAGGGATCCATATTGTTTGATCATGAAATCACATCCCTTGATAGCATGCACATAAAAATGGCATTAAAACAAATTAACTGTGTAATAGCATTCAGCAGCAGGCCATTTTGACACATGAGCAGATAAGTCCACTGATACCTTCTATGTATATTAAAGATAGGTCCACATGGAGAAGCAATTCTCAAACATTTCTAGGAAATCAGGCATTTACTGAATAAATTTTTAAAACTCCCACAACACAGACACCAAAAAAAAACCAAAAACAAAAACAAAAAAAACCCACCACCCACCAAACACACAGATGCCCTGGATCCACTCATCCCAGTATTCTGCCTCTAACAACAGCAGATGCCAAAAGAACAAGGCAAAAATATTTCCTGTCTGTTCTCTTGTGACCTGCAGCTCAAGGACATCCTAAGCCACACACACGTTCTTCTGTTTATGCTCTTTAAGCCAAAATTAAATATACATTTATAATACAAATATTTTATACAAATATTTTGAAAATTATCTAAATCCAGGCTCTTGGATTTAGTGCTATTTATGCCACTTGTTCAGATCTGATCAGATCTGTTCTTTTCAAGCAGTGCGTTTCAACCCAAAACGCCCAAATTATAAACCCAAGAAGTTTTTCTCTACTTTTTCTGCACCAATTTGTATCAAATTGATCCACACAAACCTCAAAATACGTTTCAAATGAGCCTGAATATCTAGCATGTGAGATATCCTAGGGAATAACCTTAAGAGCCCTATTTAGCTCTAAAGACTTCACTGTGTTTTCAAATTTAAAGAGTATTTACTTATATCAACAAAGTAATTTTTTGCAGTGCTTCCTTTTCTGAGTTACAGAAACTCTGAAAGAGCCGTGGATAACAGCTTCTGACAGCGCGTGCCATCCATCAGCCAGCTGCAACTGTCACTTGAAGGATCAGCTCCAAAGTTCCCAACATTCCCATTTTAATAGTCAGTTCTGGTTCTGTAGGAGCGCAAGACAGCCAATATTCTCCCTCACTCTCTGCCAGTGCAGAGCAGCCACAGAGGCTCCCTTCCGAGCTCTGGCTACCTCCAGCACACAGATCTCTGCCAGGTGTTCGTCCTGCTCCTCCTGGAAACCCTCCCGGCCTTTCTGCCAAGTCCCAGTGCGCAATGCAAACACTGGCAAAAGTAATAAGGAGCTGCTCTGAACTTCGATGGGTTTCTCTGCACTTCCAGGCACCTTCAGGGGAAGGGACGCACCTCCTTCTGTGAAAATAAATTTTGCAGTCACAAAATGGTAGGATCATCAAGTGTTTTCTCCTCATCTGCAAAGTGATAAATAGTTTTTTAGCCCTTAACTGTTTAGAGTAAAATAAAACAACAGGAGCACAACATTATTATGTTCTGTTCTCTAAGTAATTCTGTTTTTCATTATTCTAAATCATATTATAATGTATTTTATGCCTGTTTCTGGAAAAAAAAAGATAACTAAATAAGATTTCAAAACCCTTTAAATATATCAAAGTACTTTGCAAATAAGGTTTACATGTTCACTTTCTATGACACGATTAGGAGTCTTTCCATAAAAGCCAGAAGTTCTGGAACTGTAATTGTATCATGCCTCTCAAACCAGGTACTTCATCTTACATATTAGAATTCAAAATTTTATAGGTCTACATTGCCACAAAAAGGAGGGGGAAGGGATAGAAATCAAATAAGAATCCCAAAACCCAAACTTATAGCTTTATGGTTATTTTAAGTGAAAAATGTACAAGGATCATGCTCTAAAAGTAACCAAAGGGGCTGCAGGAGGAATAAAATAAAATAAAATAAAATAAAATAAAATAAAATAAAATAAAATAATTC
>VWPU01009339.1:782984-882991 GCA_013398955.1 Callaeas wilsoni
ATAAAATAAAATAAAATAAAATAAAATAAAATAAAATAAAATAAAATAATTCAGGTACAGAACTTGAATTAGCTTCTATCAAGTTTTTTCATAATGAGGCAAAATATCACTACTTGTTCCATGAAGTTTGTTTCCTTTTCTTTTCACAAAAATTAACACTTTCCACAGTAGCCTTCTAGTGCATACATCTTTATTACAATACCTGCATTTATTATTTTTTTACAATTTCCAATCCTTTGCAACTAAATTTTAGGGGAAAAACAAAACCAAACTATAAAATATACATGCAGTAGTTATTTCCATGGTCCTTGTCAGAGGTCATTACTTCTATTAAAGCCATCTTGGATGAGAATCCACAGGGTTTATATCACCTCATTTTACAAAACCCAAGCATACTATTTAACCAGCATCTTACAAATCTATTCAAAACTGAGTTCTCTGAGTTACTTAAGCAATTCAGCCATTGATATAATTAATTTTGATGTAAATCCCTCTCAGGGGCTTTAATGAACCAAGTCAGGAAAATCCAAATTAAATTAAAGAAACGTACACTAGACCTTAGAAGCTCATAAGTAATGATGTTAACAATATTTCCCTAACACTACCTAGAAATAGCATATTAACAATGTTAAAAATGCAGTTATTTCTTTAACAAACATAGATGTCACCCAAGAAGTCCTAAAAATATTTTTGAAATATTTGGTTCAAGTCCAGATTCTAGGACAATTAGACACAATGGGTTTGCTTCTCCACTATGCATCTACCTCTCCTACTGTTCAGAAATCAGCACACAAGAGTGTCGCGTCCTAAAGTTCTAGAGGGGCAAAGCGACGACACTTATTTCCAGACCTCCTTGACTCCCCAGAGGAAGTCAAACGCTTCTCGCACGGGGCTGGCATGCTCACGGCTACACCAGCCTCCTCCACTGCAGGCTCCGTGGAACAGGAAAGAGGGACAGCTTAAGAACCCAGCGAAGCAACACCCAGCCCAAATACAAACAGTGCCACTGCATGAAAGCAAACTGAGGGAAGGCGGAGTAAAAGGTAGAACTGAGTGCAAAGACACCATAATCAGTTTTCACGACCAGTTACAATCCTTTGTTTTTTCCTCAAACTTTACACATGAAAAACAAAAATGCAAGATGAGTAAGGCATCGGTCCAGTCTATAATCAGGGTGACCTCACATATACAAATGTACAAATAAAAAACTGAATTGGTTTAAATCTATCTTGTATTTATAAAGACTGCTCATTCCACCCAAACAGAGTCTCCACACAACCAAGAACAAGGTCTATAAAACTATCCCATGTTTCAGAAGACAGACCAGACACAGGAACATTAAAAATCTGGTAATTCTGTTTTAACAGAGCAGCATGATCGATGGCACTTTCATGCTGTAACCTAATAAAATATCCTCTTTTGTCTCTCCCACTAGAAGAATATTATACTTTAAACTAGATCTAATTAAAAATAGCAGGAGATGAGGTTTGTATCAAAGACTAGCCTCTGTGCAGATGGTGATCCCCACACAACACCAGGATGCACCTATGGCTGAGAAGAGGTCCCCGTGTCTGGCAGCTTCCCACTCATGCCCTCAGGACAGGGAGGTGATTAATGGACTCTGCCTAATAGTAAAGTAAATGAATCAGCACCACTAAGTTCCTCATCTGAAACACCAGAAAGCTTGCTTTCAAAGAGGTGTTCAGGCTTCAGAAAGCTCTGCAAGGAACGAGGGCATTGGCATTTCTAAAAAGCCCTCAGTCCTTTGGCAGGCCAGCAGGAGGAGCACCCAGTGTGTCCTTCCAGGCTCTCCTTGCAAGACCAGTGTGAAGACCCTGGCTAGAGCAGGTTGGAATGCCAGCCTGCATCTACGTGGAGCACACACCGTGCCAGCCTACACTGCTCCCATGGGCACAAGGAGGCTGCAGGAGCACTGAGAGCTGTGGTCACCATGCAGAGAACCCCACGAGAGACTTGGAGCTACTTCAGAGCAAGATTGGCATCACACTGACAACGAGAAACAAGATTTGCAGGGAAGGAACTGACAGCCTTGTACACTCCTTGCAGCAACAACTCCCTTCTGCAGCTCCCAGATGAGGAGATTCAAAAGGCACCTGGCACAGGAGACCCCGGGGCAAGGCTCTCCTTCACCAGTCACCTGGAGGACACAGCCATGTATGATTCCCCTTTGAGGAAGCAAAGGTTGCCTAAGACGAAAGTTTGATTTTCTGAGTAACGCACCTCTTACATAGTGTTTCATTTCTGAAACGCTAAGGAAAATATTCCTCAGACAGACAGCAAAATAAAAACCAGAGAGCTACATATTATGTACTTGTCCTTTCAGGAAATACCTAACTTGCGTAGAGGGTTAAATAGATGGAAAACTAGACTATGAAAGTCCACATATTAAGCAGTTTTGAAAACTTGAACTGAAAAGGACCTTTGAAATCTTCAAAACTGAAGGTTCAGTAGTAAAACAAACCTGATAGCTTTGCTGTAAAATAGTCTCCGTAAAAACAACAGTCATACTGAAAGCCATGTAGCAAGTGGAAACCTATGTCCGTTTTGGGCAAACATTACTACAGGTCTGAACACAAAGGCCTAAATAAATTTCTTACATTTACAGGATGGGATTTTCAATACCCAGGTGAGTAATGCTAGGGTAAATCCTAACAGTAATCTATTTCTACCCTGCAATTCCCCAAAATCATTTCATTGAGGTAGTAGCCTGGAAACAAGGATTGTGTTCTCTTTCTTTGCTTCCTGTCTCTCTGTATGGGCACAAGAGACATGATGTGGCAGACAGTGACCTTCAAGAGTTTCAATACTCTCCTTGTCACTGCTCATCTTCCAGGTATGGGGAATGAGCACAGGTCTTCAACTTCACCATCTCCCAAAACTTCCTTGCTATTTTTTCCTCCAAGCTGAGATCCAAGTAGTCTTAGTCTCTGCAACCCTGCAAGTAGCAACACGTACCTTGCTGCAGATTTTGCCAATGCTAGTAGAAGCTGTGACACCAAGCAGGAGTGACAATCAAAGCAAAAAAACATTCATTCGAGTTTTTTCCACATTTCTGTGACACTGAAGAGATACTTGCATATATCACTATATCATTAAAGTAGTTTCCATCACATGCATAAGCCAGCGTGTGAGGTTGCTTCTTTATTACAGGAAATGCTTTCAAATGAGAGAGAAAGGATAGAAAAGGGCAAAATAGAAATAATAAAACGTAAAAATATGGTTATAAATTACAACAAAGTCTGCTCAATTTGTAGCAAATAATTTTTCAGATAAGATAAAAAAACATCCAGAGAACAAGCCCATTGTGTATTTCATATCCTAGAATCTCTTAATTTGGAGCATACAATTTCTGCTCTCCCTCTCCCCAAAAGAACAATTTGATATTTCAGTCCTAAAGTAATAATACATACAAACAGCTTCATTTACTTGGAGAAAACTGATGAACCTTCATCTATAGTCAAGCTCTTTAGTGTTCAGATTTGACACAGGAGTCTACTTAAAGCTCAACAGGAGTTTCTGAATGGCTCTTTGTGTGACACACTGGCTCTAGAAACATCATTTGCTTTTGGTTTTATTCTACTGTTTCCACTTCACAGATAAAGTTAGCAAGAATCTAAGCAGTCATCCTGTTTCAGAACAAACATGTTTAAAGGTAAGAAATGACCAGGAATATCTGCATGCGTGCAGAAGCCCCCTGCACTTTTTACAAAGGAAATGTCAAAAAAAATACTGCTATTTCTAAATTTCTAAAAGAATATGGGTTTTCTTCAGTTTCACTGAATTGGGAATTTTAACACAGTCCACTTATTTTCACAAGTTGGGGTTTTTTTGTCTTTAAAAAGTGTAAGATTACTAAAAAACAAGGAACTTTTTCAAATCTCCTAATTGTTCTAGGCATACTATCCTGTTGTCACAGATAAGCAGAGTCAGGAATCTCAAGAAAAATGTTGAAAAACCTTTCAATATGGCACTTCAAGCAAGCCAAATGGAAATCCCATTGACACGGAGTAGTCAAATAGTCCATCTGTATATATCCATCCTTCCTAGATGAATTATTTCAACTTTCAGATAAAATGGCATGAATAAAAAGTCTGAACACAGAAATCTGATGTATTGATTGTGATACACAATCAAAGATAGCAATGTTTCTATGAGAGACAACTGTCCTAAGTTATTAATACATTTTGCCTCCCCTTTTTATTACTCCCTCTCCCTGGAAATAATATGCCCAGTCATGCTGTTAAAAAGAAAGTATTTCATTTCACAATTCACAGATACTTCTCTATCTGCTGAAATGTTATTTGCCCATTACTACCATCACTACCCATCACCAACTCTGGTATTACCAGGCATTTTTAATATACTGAACAGCAACTATTTTTTCATCTTAAAATATGGGCTGCATTAAAATACAAAACAAGTATTACCTAAATATATCTTTCAGTTAAATAATAGATTTTAATCTCAGTGTAGTGATTTAATAACAGAAAATTGCCAAGAAATCCGGGGTGAAAGCAGTATTTTATACAAACCACCAATGAAAAATGGATGAATGCAAGATAACCATGAAATGTTTGAAAGTCCAAAGGAAAAAATACTTTTTTTTCAAGGCCTGTTGCCCTAAATTTAGATATAATTTGACACATTGAACTCTGTGTGTCTCTAAAAGAACAAAACAGGAAACAACCACATCCCACTCGATACACTTGAATGAGTCTTATTAAGTTGAATGATGTTTGCTTCAGGCCATAAACAGCAATACAATATTCATCAAAGCTCACCAAATTAAACTTTTCTCCCACTTGCTTACCTCTGAACCAGCTGATTTCCCCTAAAAGTAAATCAATTTTGCACTGAAAAACATAAGAGTTGATACAAAGGCTTCCTGACAAACCAAAGAAACCAGGAAAAGCCGCTCCATAGCATGAGAGTATTCGATTCATGTAAATTTATAGAAACAACGTTTATAGACAAAGGTAAACTACTTAATAAGCTAATGCAAATATTTGTAGAAAAGACAAGCTTCTGGACACATCAATCCTTCCCTCATCAGTCTTCCACTACCATAAATGTGTATGTTCTTTTTAATGAGTTGCATAAATATTAGACTTCTGGAAGTGACACACTAGCACAGGGTCTTACCTATCTGTTCACTCTGCTCAACAAAACAACTACGATGTCTCTTGCAGCTACTGGATTAGCCAGCACTTCCTCATCTCAGAGTCCTACAGGGATGACACCTGAAGCAGCAAACAGGCTGCACATCCACAAAAATGTCATGATCACAAACGAGTCCGTGTGCTGCAAAGTACAACAGGGAGAAACAAGTCGGAGAAGTCCAGTTGTCTTCCAACTCACCGCTTCACAGCAGGGACAGGCTGCAATACATGGGCAGGTGGCTTCAGCACACCATGACAGAGGGGTCACTGGTCCAGACATTTTCCAATGTTGGTGCAAAATCATGGCCTCCAGAATTCAATAATGCCTGGAGGCCTTACATGAGTAATGTCTTCAGCTACCCACAGAAAGGGTTTTTCTCTCTAGTTTATAAGTCTGTTGGTCTACACTTATAGAAAACATGTAACTATGGCAATTTCAAAGCAAGACTTTAAGTGTTCAAATCCTTGGCAGAAGCCAACTTTCTTTGCATGTACCACTGACTGGTTAATGCTTGACTACTTCTAATGGAGTAAGAGGAATAATGCAGCAATAAAAACCCCACAGGTTCATGTTGTATTTCAGGTTAGCACAAGAGGAAGAAGTACAGGACTGCTGCTCATTATCTGGTACCGACACAGCACTGCTATAAAAGAAAAGGGCTCAACAAAGGAATGATACAGTCCCCCAAAATACTTCATGAGTACTTTTTACCATAAGGATATGCTTCCTGCAGCACCTAACAGAAGAATTGCACTGTAATTTAAACTCTTATTCTATACTTTAATAGACTTCCTTACCCATCCACCAAAATACGCAGATAAACAATTTTTTAAAAAATTGCTCCCGGAACAGCAATATGATTTGACCTCGCTCACTTACTGAAACTAAAAGTACACACATGAACTACAAAAAAGCACTTCTGAAATAAGTGTTGCTAGCAGAAAAACACAACAGATGCAGATACCATTTAGAAATGTTCCATATGATCCACAATGTGATTTTCTATATTAGAGTACAGTTTTATACAAATTCTGCAGAGAAGTATGATTTGTAATAACAGTAGTTTTTTTCAGTTTGCTCATATTTCAAAATGTTCTGCTAAAAATCACAGCTCCTCAGTTTACCTTTATGGTTGACTGAGGCTGACAAATTCAGTGGGGGTTACGTATCATTAATACCACAATAAAAGGACATGCGTTAGTGTGTATAATTATTGAAAATGTTTTATTCAAACAGAGGTTTTTTTGGTTTCTCTACAAAGAAAAAAAATATGCTGAGAGCTGTAAAACAGAGGCTGAAATTCATAATTACTAAACAACAACTATACCATCAGGTGCAAGGGTGATGGAAAGCATCCAGAACCTTCGCATCCATGAAAAAGTAGCAAGCAATTACCCTTAGTCTATGCAAGATGATAGAATGTAATTCACATTATGCTTCCCCAGACAAAGGTTGTGTCAATCCACCGTCCAAGAGACCTTCAAAAGATCTTTAGAGCTTAGATTAAGTTAAATCTGAAACCAACAAGGAGAACCAAACACAATGAGGTCCACAGAGCCTGCTAACCACTCAGACCACTTGCCTACTAGGCAGTTAAAGCTGGCAAACACTGACTTGAGGGGCATTCAAGAAAATAAATAGCTTAGAATACGTTACATGTAAAGCATTAAATATGATACCTTGATTTCCTCTTCCATTATAATTCTCCCTACTGGCTATTTATTAGACCCTGATCATTTTCCTGGAATAAATGTTGAAATAAAAAGCCTTTAATTACTCCACTTCTGATAAGACTTTTACGTAAAGCATGCACCTTTTTAAGGTGCCAAAAAGAAAAAAATAGGAATTGGATGACATACTTCCAACATTTTACTAGGTAAATTCAATCCTAATGCCAGGCTTATTCTTTTTTAGTCAAAAATTGAAGAAAAACAAATATCAAACACTGGCACACATTCATGAAAAAAGCTGTAGTGAATTTTTTAGTTTTTCCATCAATAAATTCCATTCTTATGTTCTCTGTCAATAATGCACAAAATAAAAGTCAAAAGAATACAACATCTTTGAGAGCAGGACTTTGTGTGCGTGGCATAAGACTAGCTTCCTCCTGTACTTCTGAAAGTCCTCGTGTATTTGGCTTCCTCCCGTAAGGCATCTTTCAGAGTTCATTTTAAGTCCACCTTCTCTAATAATAAATCCAGTACTTGGAAATCTGCAGCAATACATTTTGGCATGAGTACATGATTAGCTACATGTTTGCACACTGCTATATTATGACCCTTTCACTATTATAGTGATCAAACACTTTTTTAAACCCTTGGGCTTGACATACATGTGTATGCTGACCACCTCGTGAAAACATACTAAGATGGAACCTTATTCTTCTCCTTTTACATACTCCAGTCTCCCTATAGCAAAATTTCAGACATTTTTTGCTTTAGCAAAACCATAGAAACACTGAAGTACTCAAGAAAAAACGCTAAAATGACAGGCTTTCACCTCCAGGTCTGGAACACCTGGTGGTCTGTGAACCACTCCTTAGCATGCCCACAAAAACAAATTATGAAAATCAGAAAGTGTTAATGTGCCAGGAAGTGTTCACTGCCAGGAAGTCTGTATTTTCACTAGCACACTCCAAAGGTCTCTGCAAATCAAAGAAAGTGAAAAAATGTTCTAAAAGACTATGACAAAATGCTTGTATAGAAAGGCCTTGCAACTTTATGTTTGCATCACCATGTTTTTAAAAAAAAAAAAATTATCTCATTTTCTACTTTGCAATGAATAACCTAACCTGGCAAATCTGGCAGAACCCATTGCAGCTCACCTTAGAAACCAAGACAGCACAAATAAAGTTATATTTTCTCCTCAATAACTGGAACTGCTGTCACACCAGTGTAACTCCACAACTTCACCCAAGTACTAACGGGATACAGACATGGATTGCTATGGACAGAACTCTAGGGCAGAGACTGCGAAGCTACCACGATATCTGTTTCATCTACCTCTCTTGGACAGGTAAGCTTTAATATAAAAATATTTGATAGTATGTTTGCATCTCCACACAAACGTTCAAATTATATTACTTAGCATTCCAAGGCAAGCCAATGTTTCATAGTGCCTGTAACAGGTTATTAAGAGACTAAATACCCATGCAAGTGACTTCAGAAATCTGTAAAACATAGAACAGAAACCTACACTCCTCAATTCCAGTCCTGCATTTTATTCAGCAGGGACATCACCTTTCACATTCCTAAAACTACATTTTGAAAAACACCACCTGCCCTAGTATGTCAGAAATTTGGTCCCTGCATTTCTTATCCTGTGTAATCATTTCTATCTTCAAGCTGCTCACAATGATTGCAGAATTCAAATTTTATAAGATAGGTACAAAATGCATCCCGAAAAAAGTACAGAAGAATATGAGCCATTATCTCCAAATCAATATATTTTATTCCCTGCTGATTTCAAGCAATGAACCCTTTAAGAAGGTTAACAAAAAGGTATTTGACAAAAAATGTATAAGGCCTCTTTTAAGATCTGTGAGGAAAATTTAGGACATATTAATCAGAAGAAAGCAAAACATGTCTCCAAGACAGTTCTTCAGAGTCCATATCCAGCGGAGGGATTTTGTAAAGAGATGCAAAATTGCCTAACATCATCATCACAACATGAACATCATATGAACAGGGGAAACAAAACCCCAAGATTTTCTTCAGAAATTGCAGGAATATAGTTGAAGAAAGTATTTACCACCAGGGCTGATATAAATATAAAATTAAATTTAACTGATGAGAAAGTTTAAAGAAGAGTCTGTTGAAAATGAATACAGAACGTTTTTCACTTATAATGTTATAATTAGTGGTTCAAAAATAATTCTTCACAAGATGCTGTTTCATACTTGGCATTACAGTGAAGCCCACAGTCTGCATAGATGATGTCATAGGCACAAACAAGCCCAAAGAAACTCTAATTTGGGCCTCGAGAAGACTTCCTAGGTCAGAATCAGCAGTAACAGAGTTGTTTTTCAGAAATAAACTGCTCTGCTGGCCATATGTATGCAACGATGTTTTTATACATAAAATACAGTTAATATGTGTTCTAGATAACGAAGAGCCACCAGCACCAATCTGCACATGCCGCACTCCTGGGACACTCTCAGTAGGAGTCTGAACAGTACTCTGGAAAAAGACTGATTCAGACTGGTGGCATTCTTTGGGAGTTGGAACGTATTGCTCTGGTTTCTTTTCAGAGTAGTAAGACACAAGTAAGTCAGGCATTTTTCTGGACAAGAACAGTACCACAGAGATGAAGACTGACTGTGGGACAGAGCTAATATCCCAAATTCTAGCACTCTGCCTGAAAAATAAAAAACACTTTTTCTAGTAATATGCACTCACATAACTACAGAATGAATACCAGACAAAAAAGCAAGGGTATAAGTTTACCAACAACTGGCATCTCCCAAAGACCATAACTGATTTGGAAACACTATACATCATTTTTCAGCAAAATCACCAGTGAATGGCAGCTAAAACAACTGCCTTCCTGTTGCCATCAGACACAAGACTTGGCTCATTTCTACTTTGCCCTAACAAGCAACCCATGTTTTACTTTAACTGTCTGGTTTCCACAACTGAATGCCAACAAAACAACGACCAAACATCTCCCAGTTAAATGCCATGTAAAGCTGAGACAAGAGTATTTATAGATGGGAGCTAATGCCAACATCAGGGCATATGGCCCAATAGCTCATGGACTGAGACCAATTTTTTATTTTAATTCATAGAATCATTAAGGTTGGAAAATGCTTCCAAGATCATTGAGTCCAAACTTTAACTGCACACCATCTTGTCAACTAAACTAGCACTAAATGCCACATCCAGTCATTTCTTGAACATTTCCAGGGATGGTGACTACACCACCTCCCTGGGCGGCCCATTCCAATTCTTTCAGTGAAAGAATTCACCCTAGGGTCCAACTGGAACATTTCCTATTGCAGCTTGAAGCCATTTCCTCTTGTCCTGTCACTGGTTGCCTGGGAGAAGAGGCCAAACCCCACCTACCTATGACCTCCTTTCAGGGAGTTGCAGAGAGTGATAAGGTCACCACTGAGCCTCCTTTCCTCCAGACTAAATACCTCAGCTCCCTCAGCTGTTCCTATATGACTTACTCTCCAGACCCTTCACCAGCTTGGTTGCTCTCCTCTGGACACGCTCCAGCACCTCAGTGTCCTTCTTGTAGTGAGGAGCCCAAAGCTGGACACACGACTCCAGGTGTGGCCTCACCAGTGCCGAGAACAGAAGGACAATCACTGGCCTGCTTCTGCAAATCACACCATTTTTTATACAAGCAAGAATGCCTGGTGGCCACCTGGACACACTGTTCATCAGCAGTTCAGCCAACTGTTGACAAGCACCCCCAGGTCCTTTTCCACCAGGCAGCTTTCCAAACACTCTTCCCCAAGCCTGTACTTGTGTACTGATGCACGGGGGAGGGCTGTTGTGGCCCAAGTGCAATACTCAGCACTTACATTGCCACGGTCTATACAGGACACAGAAGGGCTCAACATTCTTTCCACCTTAAGTCTGAATTTTCTTCAATAGCTAAATCTGAATTATGTCCCTCAAGCTCCTTATAACAGATTATGGTCTTATAAATTTCAAGACAGGACATTAACCCCCATATATCAACAGACGTGTGAGTTTCAGCATTTCTAGTTCTTTACGCTCACAATCTCCCTAGAGAGCAAATGTCATTAAGACTAAAAGTAAACTACTGTAATTTAAAGAGGCAACAAACATTGTAAAATTTCAAGAAATACAAGTTCAGTATTCTCAGTAATGTTTAGGAAAAATAAAAACTGCAGATGAGAAAAAATAAATCCAAGAAAAACATTCCGAGCAACATTCTCTGCTGTTTCTCCTGACTCCTTCCAGCTCTCCACCTGCAGCCCAAAACCTCTCCTCTTTCACACCGACAGATACAAATAAGAACCCACACCCTTCACAGGCTGTCCTTGCCTTGCTCCCTGTAACCTTGCAGCCCAGGCACCACCCTTCTCCCTCAGACATGGACACTGCTGGACTCCTCGTGGCATTAAGCTGTCAGAGAGAAGGGCTAGAAGGGTCTGCAAAGATAACTACAAAAAACCAGAAAGTCTTTGTTGCAAAAAGGCGAAGTGTTAAAAGAGCTTCTAGAGAATAAAGTCCACCACTGCTGCAAGCAGTAACAAGCTGTAGAGGACATGTCTTTCATATTTCAATTTTGGTGGGAATATTAGCTTTTCAGAACGCAAGGTTCAGCTCAAAATCTGTAATTACTCCCTCTTGAGAAGACTCAGCAATACAAATTCTCACTCACACAAGAGAGTAAGCACAAACTTCCAATGTATATGGACACATAGAATTATACATGCCCAGAAAATTCACCTAAGTTCAACAGGACCTCTGGCACAGGTAGATCCTGGCATGCAAAAAGGTCAACAGAGCTGGGGCCTGTGCTTCATATGGGACAGCAACACACCAATCAGATTAAAAGGTTACTTTTCCTACGTGTCTTTCATGTAACGTCTGTGTGGAAGTATTTCCTCCACAGAGCTACATCACGAGTGCAAAGTGCATGTGGAGGAGCAAGACATCAATGGGAATCTTGCTTAGGAGGGGATGTTCTGTTAACCAGTAGACAGCAAAGCAGATTACAAATCACAAAGATGTCAGAGCATAAGCAAACCTATTCCATTCACAGTGGCTCATGTAGCTATATGGGAAGCACAGGCTCTTATAATGTCAATATTGATGGCACTGGTCAAAAGATATTGATGGTCAAAAGAAAAAACATCTAGTGGTTATAAATTAAATTGGCTTAGTTCTTCCTTTCTTTTAGTGAATATGGGAACCGTATGTGCTTATAGGACAGCCGGTTACACTTCTTATGCAAAATATTTAAAATAGATCTTAATCCCATTTTTAAGACAGAAGGGACGTATCTCCAAAGCCTAGGTTAAGCAAGGGGCAAAAATTTAGGTGCATTTTTTAGAATTATCATGCAACAGCAACAATATTGTGGAACTATATTGCTTTCTGCATTCATTTTTAGGACCCTTAAGTTAGGGGGGAAAAAAAGAAAACTCAAGAAATATCACAAAATGTTCAAAAATTCCAGGGCCTTAGTTAATGTTTCTGAGATAAGATAGTCCTGCTAGTTCCTCTTTTTAACCTGCTTGGAAATACTATTTTGTTTTCACATAGCATAGAACATTAACTTCTTGAAAGATCTCAAATAACTTCATGAAGTAAGGCGTGGTGGGTTTTGTTTGGTTTTTTAATCTTTTTCCAAAACAAAAGGTTTACACTCAGACTGCCTGACCACTCAACAAGCTTCCCTCAGCCAGCAGTTTTCACCAACCCAGATGAACAAAAACCTTCCAAGTCCAAACTGTGTCAAATCTACACCAAAGCCAAAAGAGAAATGCATCAGCATTTGGCAGCCACGGCTTGCACACATATGCTATCAATAAAGTACTGCTAGCGCGAAGGTAAATATCACCAAACTTTACAAGGAGAAGCCTTTGGTTTTTGTTCTTCTCCCCAGTCTCTCTGCATTATTTTAAGAAACAGGGCTACAGATACCCTTACTGTGCGCTCACTGAACTGAAAGGTCACATCCTGCAAAACAACACAGAAGCTCTGAGATATCAGGACAGCCACTTACTTATTCCTCAAACAAAGACTGTCATATTTTTATCTTGACTGCTCATCTATAGATGAGAAGTCACTTTCTTCCGCTAACTTGAAAGACATTTAAATTTTTCATATTCAACATTTAAGAATTGTTCAGAGAATCTACACTAAGTTAGGAAAAACCAAGTGGAATACAAAACTGTACTAATGTATAAGATGCAGGCTAATTATTTCTGTGATACTGGCACACTATACTGGGATAGCACCAGTATATACTTTTATATATATATATAGATATATAACCATATTCTTATCTAATCTGAAAACATTTCTGAAAGCAGTTGTAAATTGTCCCTACAGTACTTTTAGCATGAATCGCTGTCCTGATTAGTTTTGAAAACTCAGAACTGTCCTTGTTATTTAACAGAACCAGAAACATGCAGCCCAAAAATATATTATTCTTTCTGAACTATTAAAATAGTTCCAGCTATAGAGAAACATGTCTGCATTGCACTGATAGTCAACGTCACTGTACATGGCACTGGTAGCACTGGTGCCTACTTGGAGATGAGAGAAAGGAGAAAGAGCTGGAAGCTAAAAACCTTACAGACAGCATTTTAGAACATTTAACATGTATAAATCAACAGCATTAATGAGATCCTCTTACCATTAATTTCATTTTTATTTGCAATGGTTTTAGATCAATATAGAAACTGCAACCCACCTAACTAAATCTATACAGTGCTTCCCAAACAGGCCATGAATGTATCACTACTCACTGAAACTGTGATTCCCTACACACACACACACTCCTATGCCCACACAGCACAAAGTCAGGATACCTCAAAATATAAAGTGTATATATAGAACACAAACCATGCCTGCACTACACATTGCCAGCTTCTCACCTACATTAAAGAGTGCATTTAATTCCTTTAAGTGACTAAGCTGTCTTTGCCATTCAAGACACTTCTCTTTCAGCATTTTCCCCTACCATTAAGTGGAATTTTCTGACAAGGCTTCTGGGAGAGGCCTGCAGACTGACCTCCTATGGAGCACCTACTCCATCTCAGTAATTAAAAATTTAAATAACATGTTCTAACATCCACTTCCAACTTACTCTAATTTACACTTTCTGGTAGTTATCAAATGGACAAACGTCATGATCCAATTACACAGCAACAGAAAAAGAAAAGGCTGAACAATTGTTATTATTCCCAGCAGCCTTGTCTGTGCAGTAGGCTTGCAGTATTTAACAGATAAGCCTTGGTACAATATACTTGACATTTACATTTTCAAATGTATGTTCTATCCAACTGCCCTCAAAATATTGGTTTAATTAAGATATAGGACATTACTGTTCAGAATCACTTCACTAAAAAGGCATATGTTAAACAGTCCAATAACCAGTATAATATAATTGAATTCCGTCACCTGGAAAACCATTGCTTAACCAGAAGAAAAATCAATATTCCCTTTTCTCACAATGTTTTCCATTTCACTCTGAAATCAAAGCTTCACCAGAAATGCATACTGAATACAGTCAGCAGTTCCAGAGGTACATAAAGAATACACTCAGATTTAAGCATGATTTTAGAGCAGGGGGTTTATTAATAATAATTCAACATCTAACATGGCATTTAATCAAGGTTTAAACCATTTATCTCTCCCAGTGAACAAAGACAAAAGTTACTGAAAGCTATTATCAATATGAAGAAAAAGCAACACTGATACCCATTAAACACAAAGAAAGACAAACATGACAAAAATGAAGAGAAACTAAAGGTCAACATTATAGGATGGAAATCAAAATGCAAAACATGCATTCCAATAATTCCTGATGCTTTAGGTGCTGAAACAACGCTCTGCAGAAAGTGGCTCAATTCAAAGGGTCATATTACCAATCATAAATCTTTCTTATAATGAAAAATGCATACAGGGGGAAAATGTGCAAGTTATTATTCTTTTTTGTATGTCAAGGAAATTTTCAGCAAATTTTATAAGTTTAGCCCTGTCCTAAACAAGTACGATAAAAAAAAACCAAACACATTCACTCTAACTTTGAAAAAAAACAGCAAGAATGCATTGTTTTAGAAAAACAATGGGTTTTACAAAAAAAAAAAAAAAAAAAAAAAGTTTAAAAAAAAAAATTGGTTTTAAAAAAAAAAAAAAAAAAAAAAAGTAAACATGTCCCAAAACCCAAAACACAAAGTGAATTAAATAACTCTTTGGCAATAAAGGATGTATGTGTTTTACACAGAGGCAGAGGCCTTTATTTTAATAAAATCTCTCAAATATCAGCAAAACACAAGCCACTTCAATTGATATACTGACTGATAATGACACCAAATTAGCTCATTTAAACAAGCTCCATTTCTGAACTAACTTGTGCATCAGAGAAAAATGAAAAAAAAATAGTCTTCTTGTGCACGTGATAATGGGAGGTTCTCTAGCACAAATACAGGGCTTGGGGGCTCAAGACAATTAATATCTCAGCCTAGCAAAGTAAAGCCACTTCAATTTAAACATTATAATGCTGCCTTCTAGTTTTAAAATTTATTTAAGACCTTAAAATCTTTCCACCTTAAATATGGATTCCCTTGATTTCTGCCCTTCAGCAAGAGAGAGAAACAGTTTCTCTACACCCATTTCCTACTGCAGTGTGTTTGAGCTCTCACCAATGGATCCTTCTCCTCGTTCCTGAAACACTGACACAGAACTCTCCCCCACGCACCACCTACTACCTACCTTCCAGAGGAACTCACAGAAATGATGACTCTAAAAATTCCTACCCTCTGATCGTAGCACAAGGAAAAGTCTCCATATTATCTTTACTAAACATGTTGAGAAGGCAGCATTAGAATTAAATTTTGCCTTTGCTATATGTGAGCATTCTAGTCATGAGAAGCTACAAACATACATCCACAACTAAGTATTAACTTTTTGAAACCAAGACCAAGAAGAACCAAATAGATAGTAAATACACTTGTTCAAGTATATTAAAAATACCCCTGCAACTTCATTATCACCCATTGTCATACCGAAAACTGAATTCTGTGCCTGGTGCTCAGCATCTTAAAGAGATTGTTTGTTTATTTGGTTTTGCTTGGGGTTTCGTTGTTGTTGTTGCTTTTTTGTTGGGGTGGTTTTGGGGTTTCTTTTTTTGACTGTCAGCAGTAAAGGAGATCAGAAGAGGTGAAAAAGATATCTACCCTAGGTCAATGAAATATGAAAGATAGTCATTAGGGTGAGATAAGGGAGGTGAGAACTGCAGTCATCACTCCTTCTGCAGCTTTATCTGCATCTTAGCTAACAAATAAACAAGAGGAGTCTGTAGGAATAGCCAACTCCATTTTCACCAATACAGCATGTCAATCCCATCCTTCCCCTACCACCCAAACAATCAGCCTGCAATACTGAACCTCATAACCTGGTGTCAAATGCTCTAAAATGATGCTACCAGCTCATAGCAAACACTGCAAAAAGACACACTGCACTGCAGCCTGAAGGCAGCGGGCAGAGGCTTGGGCACACTTGCTCTTACAAAATGCAGGTGGCTCCTGCAGTAGGGAAACGGCAGGACTCTCACAGAGCCAGGAGAAAGAAACAGAAACAAACTCAGAAGAAAATGAGAAAATATTCCACTTGCTTCCCTCCCGATTTTACTCTTGAGAATATTTTTGGCTCTGCTTTCTAACTCGTTTGCCGTACCCAATCTACATATTGTCCCCTGAGAATTCCCCTCATTGATACGTGTAGGAGGTTTTGTATTTTCTGCTGGGATCTCATTCAGAGCACAACTTTGCAGTGAAGTTGCGTTAGCAACTACTGACATGGATGGTTTTAATCCTGGATTGTTTTCATACACAGTCTGAACAACCTGAAAAGTGTAATGAAGAATGCACATTTCGCTTTGCCACAGTAATAGGTTCATCCATTCTTAACACACAAGTACACCTTACCTGCTCTCCTGAAACCCCATCTCCATGGTGTTTCTTTTAGGAAAGGTACCTGGTTGACTTGATAGTGTTTTGCCTTTGTAGCATTATAAGAATGTAGTTTCAAAATATTATTTCCTAATAAAAACTACAGGGCTGAAAATTGCCCAGATAACTGCACAGCTCATCCATAGCTGTGTTCAAGCATACAGCCACCTGCTGCATCAACAGAAAGAAAGGAAACCAACTGCAAGGACTGGGAAATCAATGCAGAGTCAAATTTAAAAAGAATATAACAATGTGATACAATGCAAAGTAGTGTTCAACACAAAAATATAAAAGGGATTGCGACACTACAATGTGCGGAAAAAACAGAAGTGTAAAAAGACAAAGACCACAGTTCTGGGATCTTGTTTTCTTGTGACCACACCTGATCTAAAGAGAAGCTATAGGAGACAATGGTGGCACCATAAAGTACTAGAGATATTTCCTCCTTAAAACTATGCTATGTTCATAATAAATTAAAAAAAAGGAAGTTTGCCAAATATTTTCTTGTAACAACTCCAAAGGATGTATGTCATAATAAATTACTGTTTTGTTTTGGGGGTTGGTTTATTACTGGAGTCTATATTTTATATGAAAAGTCAGACTCAATTATTTTAAGCATGCAAGAAATTCAGACAAGGATGCCGTTTAAAGATGTCTATGGACATCAGAATAATTCAATTATTAGCAACGAGTAACATGCTTTAATAAATTATATTACTTGATTCTGATTTTTATTAAAATCTTAGTGAAAACTAAACTGAGAATTAAATTATTTCCTCCTTATTCACACTTGTCATTTTATTAGTCTGTTACTACACTGGCATTACTATAGTTACAGGAATTATTTTCTATTGTTTTACTGTATGAACTACACACAAGAATTTTATAGCTTTACAGAAACACTGTTGCACAACTTTTAACCTAATTTCTTGCTCTTTGGGATGTAAAGAGGATGAGTTCAGCACAAAGTAAGCAAAATAAAGCAGGGTCCCATGTCAACAACCTCCCCATATAACAGCTTGTGTGTTAGAGAGGTAGGAGATCAGTGATACAAAAATTTTAAGTCCCTTGAAAATATACTAAAGTCTATTCCAGATCCACAGGAGGAAATATATGCATTTTCAGCATATTTAATAAGTGTAATAATTGAAATGCTTAGAAGTTAGAGTGATTAAAAGCTACATTTATCTTTTCCAGCACATTAGTGTACAATTACAGCTGGTCTAAAAATAGGCAAAGTTACTCATAGCTGAAAAGATCAAAAATTGTATAACTTGAGTGACTTGGTTTATTTTTAGGCCAGTCTTAAAAAGATCAAGAGTTCCACTAGATTAGGGAAAAATGTAATTGCTGTTGGTAGTCAAGCAGACATATTTTCTTGAACTGAAGACTAAAGCTGAGAACTTACAAAAAATTGTTTTAAATAGATCATGAAACAATGTCCAATTTATGCAACTTGTCAATAAAAGACAAGTTGATTAACTCAACCAAGAATAGTAACACTTTCTTTTTGGAAGCCATGCAAGCAAATTAGAATTCTCATACTTTGAAATGACTGTTTTAAAAAAAGTGGCTAGTTGTCATTTTCTCACTATATCTAATGAAACAAAATGTCTGTTTATCTATATTTAAGCATTCTACAGATAAAACAAACTTGCAATGAATTAACATAATCTGCAGAAAAACTCAATTTTCTGCCCTGCATGTGCAGGTGAATACAGAGAACAGATTGATATCTCCCATTGCGAGTGTGGCTCAGTGTTTCTAAGCAACCTTGCTCCATCATCTTCTGTGACAAAAACAAGTGAAGAGTTTGAACTGCAGTCTGATAGAGCTGTGAATACTAATGACTAACCAAAAAAAGAAAAATCTCATCTCTCATTGAATTCTGAATGGAACAAAAAGAAGCCACAATTACAAAAATACTTATTAAACTGAAAATTCAAACAATTAAATATAATTGTGTCTTCTGTAATTATCTAAGAAATGAGAATTCAGATTTCAAACAACCAAATCAGGTAATTATTTCTTTCATATGCAGCACATAATATCCATGAACATATACATTCTCAAAATCTGCAAGCACACAACTAGAGATGGCAACATTTCCTGGCCACAGAATTTATTTTAATCCTGTTACCACTTCTGAAAAGCCAATCCACATCAGCAGGAAATTAGTTGCTCTGACCTCACCAGCCAGGTTCATCATGCACATCACACAATAGTACTGAAAATGCAAATGCTGAAAGCAGTACACTGCTATTCTGCCCAAAAAAGTAGCTTGAAGTTATGTTAATTGTTACTCATTTTCAGAAATTGCATTCTGAGAGACTTGCAGGAACTACAAGATATAGTAACAGGTCAGAAATTTGCCTACTGTTCCTTGTTCACCCACTCTGAATTTTGTCTAATACGTAAGAAATATGTAAGGGGGGAGAAAAACCCCATGTGTCTTTTTGCAATCATTGTGGGGATGGGAGGAAAATGCACATACCAATTCTCAGTAAAACTACCCAATTAGCAATTCAACAAAACAAAACCCTTTTCTTTAGAAGAGCAGTAATTATACTGCTTAGGCACTAAAAATGTCTCACAAGAAAGTGAACATTTTTCCAGAAAATAAAGCAAGCTTTGACAGTTTCCTGCTTACTAGAAATCAGAAGAAAAATCTGACAAGTGTCATACCGCCTCGGCCTAAACAAGAAATATAAATTATTAATATTTTGTCTTTTAAGGACAAATTCTCTGTGTTTGACTTTACCTAAGTTACAGCCTCCTCTCTACTACTGCAATTTGTCCAGGACAAAATGAAAACAAACAACATACCATCAGTAGTTTCAGCACTTTCTGAAAAGAAATTTGAAATCTTACTGCCAAGTATAGAAAGCAGGAAGAGCAAGAGGAAAATATGAAAATTAAGGACAGACGTGTAGGTTAATTTTCATTCCTATGCCAGAACACCATGGTGCTGTTGCGATTCGATTATTGAGAGGTGCCGCTGGCCGAGTTAAGGTGCAAACAAGACCAAATGCCAAAGTCAATAGTACGGATTCTATTTAACAGTAAATGCGAGGCAGCGAGAGAGAAAGGAATAGGAAAGAGGGAGGAAGGGGGGAAAAAGGAGTGCCAGAGGGGGAGAAATAGAAAGGAGAGTGAGAGAGAGACATTAAGCAGAAAAATACCACCACCCATGGATCCAGCAGCCTCCAGCTGGTCCCTCTTTCATCCTGAGCTTCTCAGTGGAGGTGGTCCCACAGTTGTTCTTCCAGGGGTACCAGCTTTATACAGTTCAAGTCCCAGTTATCCACGGAGCATAGATTCTGCTCCCATAACTTGGACTGATACGTGCATAAGCAGTTGCTTCCTTTCCCAGAGTTTGCCACAGTGGGGAATTTTTGTCCAGATGCATGAACCAGGATGCGCAAACCAAACCTCACCTCTTGCCAGGCTCAGAATCAGCGTCTTTCTGTTGCAAATCCCTCTCTTCTGCACTTACCTCACGCTCCTGATGTGGTGGCTTATGTTATGGCAAGTTCCTTCTTGTGGCCTTTGCAGTGTAGGAGGCAATTGTGGTGTTTAATTCTCCTACAGGTGTCCAGAGGGCTGACCAGAGCTGACAGGGTGCAAGCAGAACTCAGAGAATCTCAGCACCGTCAGTGCTCACAGTGCCATCTACACCCTCCTTTACAACGACTGGACAGTCGCTTGCAGTTCTTCAGAGTTTTTCACTACTCTGAGCTGGAAGGGACTCACACAGAATGTCAAGCATATCATACATTTAACTATATATACTGTCTGATCTCAAGAAGAGGAGAGAACGGGAGATCTGTATGAAGTTAGTTATAAAATGCTAATAACAATTATTAACAAACTAAATACTTTTTTTCTCCACAACCTCCCTGAAGTGTTTTCTGTTTAACATATCCTTGACGATGCAAAGGTCTCTGTGTTAACCATGCAGACTGAGCCTTTGAGCCTGGCTGCATCCCAGGCACACTTAGGCAATGCACCAAGCACAAGAAGCAGGAGATTTGTTGAAATCACAGATGTTGTGCTACAGCTTTTTTAGAGGCTTTGCTTCTGCTCAACTTTTAAGAGACAGGATTTAAGGACAGTCATAAAGTAGCTAAAAATGGATTTTGCACACACAAGATTTGCCCATGGCCTGAAAATTCAGTCTACTGTATTATACAAACATAAAAGAGACAGACCTAATACCGTCAAGATGCTTTTTTGGAACAACTCATAGATTTTCACCAGGTAGCAGAGATTTGCAGTATATTTTCTACAGCAATATGTAAGACAACAAAGCATTCTGCTGATGTAAGAATATGAAAACATCATTTCAAATGTATGGTAAATTGAAAATGGGAAGCGCTGGAAGAAACAGATATATATATTTGCACTAACAAAATTACATATCAAAGACTTATTCACATTAAAAAAATCTTCCTTCCACCACAGTCTCACTAAAGTGCATATCAAAATACTGTAAAGAATGATTTAAAAGAGCACAAGGCATAAATATCAGCAATTTATGAAAGAGTTCCTTTACAGTTATTAGTTTTATGCAACATTACCTAGAGATTGATATGTAAGTTATCATATTGATCTGCTCTCCAAAATTGAAAGCAATACAGACTAGAGAGAGAGGATGCACAACGAATTCATAAGCTATGAAATTGCAATCTCATTACCATTTTACTTTTCCCATACTTCATAGGATTGTTCTGATAGCAATAGGGACTCTAGCCAAGGAGCCAAGAACCAGGCACTAAGGGTGCAGTCAGGTTTTCTGGGATATAAACGTGAAAGAACAAACTAGTGGCTAGACTTCTAAAACTCTTCTTTTCTCATAAAACATCTAATGAAGCTGTCTAGAGGAGAAAACTTTGCTAATAAAATTATAAATCACCCTCTTGGCTCCAACAGGCGTCACTTGAAAGGTTCTCCACATCTCTCAGAAAAGACTTACTTCTACAGAAACTGTGTTATCTTTGACAAAGTGATGTTAAGATGCATCAATAAAACAAGCTAGTCAGGATTTGAAATGATAGATAACTTTTATTAGACTAGCCCGTTGTTAATAATAACAACAATAATAATAATGATGCTTTAGTGCACATAAATCCTTCCTCAAGTGTGAAGCAAAACCCAGGCTTTTAATAGAATGTAGAAAATTGCACAAGTATAAATAATCCTCACTTCTCATTTTTAATTTCTATGTAGAATAAAGTAGGGATTTTTTCCATTAGGTAAATTTCCTTTTGTAACACTTCATTAGTCCAAATAATGAACAGATTATGCAAGAGTACACAAGAAAGCTTAAAAAATTATAAAAACTTTCCCACAAGGGTTTCTACTTTTCCACACTGTGTTCAAGAAGCATTTGGACAATACTCTCGGGCACTCGGTGTGACTCTTGGGGATGGTGCTATGCAGGGCCAGGAGTTGGACTCTGATCCTTGAGGGTCCCTTCCAACTCAGCATCTTCTGTGAGTCTGTGAACACAACCTGGGATCCCTCCTGCATGCCACAGGACCTTACACTGAGGCAGGAAGTCATTCTCCACCCCAACCATTTCACATCTCTTTGGTGAGGTCCAATTGTCTTTCTCTCCACAATTTGCAAAGCTCTTGGACATAATTACACCTCATGGGAAAAACGAAATCACGTGGCAGTCCTGTCTCTTCCTTGCCGCGCTGTGACTCACTATAGATGGCAAGCAAGATAGGATTAACCAAAGAGGCTCAACTATGTCTTGCAGTTAGGAGATAATCACCAATTACTGCTTCAGACAAATCTGATTTAGCTCTACTGCAGAAGAAGAATTGTATGAGGGGGAGAGAAAGGGGGAAAGAGACCTTAGGATTTTGATAATGCAAACTGATTTTCCACTAAGAAAATCAAATTTTATACTTGAAGTGTTCTCTCCTGATTAATACCACTGTATTTTCTAAAGAAATTCTCAACTAAATTGAATTATTGATCAATTTGGGGTTTTATTTAATTCACTGCTGGCACCCATTTCTCTTTATCTAAGTATTTATATAATAAAAATAATAATAAATGGTCATCACCATGAAAGCTGAGTGCTTTACAAATTTTAAGAGGAATGTAATAAATGACTTCCTTGTTTCATTGAAAGTCTTGTCTAAAGCGAGTTTCTCTATAATTAGATGTATAGACAATAAGTAAGAGATACACATGGATTTGCACTGTTTGATAAGAAACACCTTGTTTAAAAGTATAATTTATTTCTATCAAAAAATCACTACACCATTAATTTTACTTAAATTTGACATTAACTGCATATCTTCACATCATAAAGAACAAAAGGAAAAGCAAGCAATATTTGGAGTATTCTAATATCTGTTCTTCCTAAGACTGAAATTCAAGCAAATAAATGCACGTTTAAGGGAAGAAGTTGCAGATCACTATTATAAGCCAGTTGTTCCAGGTAACCTCCTATAGGTACCACACTTACTTTCAGACAAGTTATGGATACCTCATCTTTGGGGCAACAGAGAAGTTGTGGACGCTCCATCCCTGAAAGTGTTCTATGTCAGGCTTAATGGGGCTTTGAGCAACCTGATCTAGTGAAAGATGTCCCTGTCCATGGCCAGGAGCTGGATCAGATGATCTTTGAAAGTTCCTTAAAGATCAAGCTATTCTGTGATTCTACGATTTTGTTTTATGACAACATATTTTCAATTTCTACAACAGCAAGAGCCTTTCAAAACCACTGGTTGTTGACAAAGGCTGTAGAGGCCACCAATCCCATGATGAGAGAAAGAGCAGCCCAATACCAGCCATCTGCACTGCAGGGTAGAAATTTGGGCCAGCAAAGAAAAATAACGGCACATGTTAAATCTCTAATGAAAGTATATAAAACTTCCATTGTCTGTAAAGACGTTCACTTCATCTTCTCCATGTTTACTAAGACCATCCAATGTGGACTTGGCTATGCAAAAATAATCCTCTCAGACATAACCAGTAAATACATTCATCACCAATCAAGCACTCAGCTAAAATTTCCTCAGGAATCGTAAAAAGTATTCTAGTCTTAATTGTCTCCTCAAAAACAAGCAAAAAAATAAGAAGAATGTTTTAAGGAAGAGCATATAATAGAAAATGAGATTCCACAGGTGTATCTTTAATTTTATGATGTTCTGATGCAATACATATTTATCAAATTAGAGGAGGACAAGTAAACAGCAGATTGACTGAATGAGCTGGGAAGATCTATATGTGGGCAAAATCATCTTCCAGTTCTAAAATAGGCTTTAATATACTACTGAAGGTACTAATATACATACAAGGTACAAAAACCCATTATCATTTTCACCAGACACATAATTCCTATTGATGATACACAATGTTGTGTATCATCTGTAATCACCAATTTAGATTATAAAAACCCTCAAGCAGTGGAACCAATAAATCATAGAATAGCTTAGAGCTATTAGAAAACATTAATTCTATTCTCAAAGCTAAATTACATTTTGCAATTTCTATCAATGGGTTTGAATGGAACCTTGAAATGATTAATGTTTTATCAGAGATAGCCCGGGCAGTGTACACAGAGGCTGCCATTTAGAATTTAATGCTGGTGATGTGTTAGTGACCAAGTAAAAACTGATAGACTTATCACCAGTCCCAGCACTGTTGAGCACAACAGATTGCAAAAGTAAACCATGGATTTGTAATTAAGTCTGCAAGCTAGAAGGCTCAATATTTGGTGGCTGACATGAGGTATTGCCAGCCACAACTCTGTAGCAGTCCCAATACGCTTGTGCCAGAGAAAAATTCCCTTGTAATTGGTATCAGCATAATTTAAATACAAGCATTTAATTCAGGTGTGTGAACCAAGGCTCCCTCTGCTGTCAGATGAACTTTCGGGAACACAGGCTCAGGGCCCACCTCGGCAGCGCTCTCCGTTTGCCGCGTGCTCATTTCACACTCCCAAAGTAAGAATAAAAACTGTTAAGTCACATTGTGCAACTCCTCCTGATAGAGTTCCCCATCCCAGAGAAAGGCTGCACAGAGGAAAATGTCAGACCTTTCTGTCCAAGCACCTGCTACAAGAAGGTAAAAAAGCAGCATTTTAATACAGAAGAAGTGAGGTACCAGTAGCCCAGGTTTGGGGACAACTATATTCATTGTAAATGATTTATAAATGCAGTAAAACAAAGATCAGAACAGTAGCTACATCTTCAGATCTCAAGTATCTACAATCAACCTTTCCTAAAAGTTGTATTTAAATAGAGCAGCCAAGCTGCACAGTGGATGGCAACATGACCAACATAAACAGAGAATGAAGAAGAGTCATGTCACAAGCAGTGGAGTGCACTTGAAAGGAAGAGGCAAAATTTAAACATGTAAAGAATAAGAAGGTAAGTGATCCTATATCACAGGGCTAAAAATAAATTGAAGTCTATAAGCTCTGAAGTAAGCCACCTGAAGAGGAACAAGACATCTCCAAAGAGCTAAGCAACATTTACTACAAGCCTCAATAAAGCATCCAATAATGATGTGAGTGGTGGCTGTTTTGCAACCTTTAGAATACACTCCAAGTAATTAGTGGTCTGCTTAGCTCATTTAAGGCCAATACAGACAAATGTATATGCATAGTGTATGTAAAGAGAGAAAACATGGTATTCTGGTGAAGCCACTAACGGATAAGATTATTGTTAAGAATAAAAAAGTATATTTTGTTTAAATTAACAATGCTTTCTTCCCTTTCTGCATCAAAAACAAAACAAAATTTTCTGTAACAATTAATTATCATCCCAAAATCATCTGTCACTATTTTTCCTGAAGAAAAAGAAACAAAGTCACATCTAGAAGATCTTTATCAATTTCTCACATACAAGCAACTTGTGTCTATATTACCAGTGTATAAATATCTCTTCAAAATCAGTGGTAAATTTTAACATTAATTTTCTCTCTCAACAAAGTAACTTCTCTACATGAAAGTACAGAATGGGATTTGTTTTCTTTTGTGTTTGCCTAAAACTGGCATATTTTTAGTTGCCCTGTGTTTTCAGTAAAATTTCTACTCATTCTTTCCACCCTCAATGGAACTAGAGATTAAATCTTGTCACTTCTCTAAAGCAAAAAGCAAACTGTTCTCAAACAAATTACTTCATATATAGTGCAAAAGACCCTGTTAGAAAAAAACAAAACAATAAGAAGAGAGAATACTCATGGAAAGCATCTTCCCCTTTAAAACAACGCTACAGCTAAGGTGATCTTGCTACTTCTAAAATTCCTTCTCCAAAGAACTATTTAAGAAAGCTTATGGGAAATGGTAGCAATGAAGTTTGACTGCGCTCAGTACAGCAAGTTTGATTAATTGCTATCACAAGCTAGTGAGAAAAGTTAGATTTTCATTTCCTTGCATTTCCTAATGTGAAGACAGATATGGGTGAAATGCTTTAATCAGTTCTGACTTATATTTTAATCAAATAAATGCTACTGTTTTGCTACAAAAAACTTTTCAAAAAAGTTAAACCTCTACTAACCATGGAAAGAAGCATGTCTTTTGTCCTTGTCAAGTGCCAGCACTACAGGTCGCAACTCAAAAAACAGATCACAGCGCAAACAGATCACAATTGAAAAGTGAGGAGGTGTGGATTCCTCCTGAACAGCAAGCCCTCCCCAGACCAAGGAGTCTGCATCTGAAATGCTTTTGATTCAACTGCATAATTCTGTTCAATCAGACTATTGTTAAAAATGTACCTATAAAAGGATTACTACTACAAACAATTCTTAGTAATTCACTGCTTTGTTCATCTACTCCTTCGCTAACAGCCATCCCCATAAAAATTATTTAAATAGGAAAAAAGTTTACCTTTTTTAAATTGTAGAGGGCTTAAAAGCCCTGCAGTAGCAGGAATCTGATTGTTTGTTTTCCATTACAGGAAAATTAATAGGTGAGCCAAAGATTATTAAATTATAATTTTCATCAAAATCTGCTACTTTGAATAAGGTTATTACTCTAAATGAGAATAGGGAGGAGAAAAAAATAACACTTCTGACTAACATAGGTTTTTTTGAAATCATTGCTGCTTTTTCTCACAGTTCTGTGAGAAAGCCAAGATTAACGTCTTTTAACTTTTTATTACTGTTTATTTCCACTGCTCCCTTCCCTCAAGTCTTTTCTTCTTTCATTACCTGGTTTCCTCCACCAGTCAAACACACACCCAGATGGGCAGCACCTTCCTTCCCACCCTTATTCCAGCACATCTGTTGTTGTAAAGCAGCTCAGTAGGAAAAAGCGATGTGAGTCAGTGTAATCCAGCCCTCGCCAGCCCTTCCAGTGCCCACTGTGCCCAGCCCATGTCCCGTATTGCTGAAACTGGCCAGGGGCCCCCAGCTGAAATAAACATCTGCACAGCAGAGCTGTTGCTCCAAGCTCATCTCCTCCAGCCTGCCCTGGTAGGCTGTTACACAGAAACTCAAACTCCAAATGTTTAAGCCTAATTTAATGAGAACAACTCTCAAAAGCATTTTTATTGTGAAAACCGTATTGGTTTTATCCTAATATGTAATTATGTGGATGTTGCCTCTTTTTTTTAAGTTCTGTAAGATTAAAGTGCTTCTTGCAGTTTACTCCTTGAACTTGCAAAGTTACCAGAAGGACTGATAGCAAGTTGCAGAGAAACTCTGAGGGGGACAGCAAAAAAAAATCAAATCACAACTGAAATAGAGACCTGTCAGATCACATATGAATTTTCCTAAATAAGTGGTAACCATCTCTGAACACCAGAACATCTCTTTTGTTCATAAAATTCAAAGGCTAACCAAAAGACAACACAGACTTTTGGTGGTTTCAGCAGTATGATCGCTTTTGTAAAATGCCTTGTTGCCATTTGCTCCAGTACATTTCATCAAAGTATTAAATAGCTGAACTATACTTGGCATACTATGCCTATCTGATTTACACTACTCACATTAATTTAAAAGTAATAAACCCAAGCAGAGACAGTCACATTTCTTTTGTTCAGGAAATAAAAGTGCCTTCAGCAACAGTCAATCTATATAGATTACTTAGTGGAAATCTAACCATAATCTCGTTTTACTGTATCTCCTAGAAAGGCTTCAACTTTAAAAGAAAATCAGCTTCCAGGGAACAAGTCAACCAACAGTTCATGTAAGAATTTAAAAGACAACAGCCTAGGTTAGAACATACACGGGTGTGCGTATATATCTGTACAAATTATAGATGTACATGCCATATAGACACTATTATCACTTACTTAAAGACCAAGAAGAAACTGTGGAACATATGTAGGAACACAATCACACAAAAGAGGTTTCATTGTACACATTTGTTTAGCTCAGTTAAAGCTTTTCTTGAAACTGTAAGGAAATCCTTCTTATTACAAAAACCAAGAAAGGAAACAGTTCAAATACAAGGCAAATACAAATTTAAAAAAAAAGTCATAAAACATATTTAAAGATAAGGAGTAAGGAAATTATCATTTCTTTTCCATCCAGTTTTATTAAAAGGAAGTGGAACTGAGACATTTGCAATGCCAAAAAGTCAAATAGATGTATGAAAAAATCAGTAACTCAAAGGTCGAAACAGGATGACGGAAAATAATGAGGTCTTTCTTTTCTTTACCCCCCACAATTAGAATTTAGCAACAATATGTAATGAGTGCTTGATCAAATTATTGTTTTGACTGGTAATATCAAAACTTGCTGACAGTCCAAAGTTTCTGTAAGGTAGAGCCAGGAAGAGTTAGAAACTTTACTATCTGGTCTTCCTCAGTGAGGAGAAAATGGTAAAAAAAGAAGCATTTTACCTTGTAAGGTGATTTTACTCCCTCCTTTTTCAAAATCCTCAATGACTAACCACACACAACATCAGCAACACCTCTACGAGCCTGGAAGCCTGGGAAATTGCCAAGAAGGATCCATTTCCTACTGCAATCATCTCATCCCATTCAAACCCAGATTTCGCAAAGCATTTAATACTCAAGGTTAAAATTCAGTTTAAATAGTTGCAATGAAATGAATGTAACTGTTCCTTGTCCAAGTTCTTTACTGAACTGTGTCTACAGGGAAGAAATCATGTATTTTATGTATACAGAAAAGCATGGAAGTCCTCTTTAAAAAAAAGATGACAGCAGGAGCCATCATTTCAGGGTACCCTGCAAAAGCATTCACCATTACACAAGAAATAGAAGGCATAAAAGGACCTACATGCCAATAGTGTGTCAATACTCAACTGTGGTTATGAAGTTCACAGTCTCATGAATTTGGGCAGAACTACGGCTGCTGAGGTTTAATAACATCCTTTAATTCTATTCAGTTGGGAAATTACCAGTGCCTCATTTACTATGACGGGATAAATAATATTCATTGAACATTTGCTTCGAAAAGACAAATTTCTGATAGTGTGTGGTTATATAGGTTGAACAAATGATGTTTTTAATCACAACGATGATTCTTGTTTCCATCTTGTAGTGCAATCTCTCTCAGCTGTGCGACCCACACCTCTGACCCACTCAGCAGCTCGGGAATGGGGGGAGAAATTGCCCCTCATTAGAGCCCTGCTACTGACACTGCAGTGTTTGAGGCACAAGCAATTTAGAGCAACTCATCTTCAAAGTCAGCCACAAAATAAGACAGTTTTGATCATTTTCAGAGGTCGCATAAAGCTACTCACTCCCAAGGAGAAGAGCTGGGACATGTGGCAGGTTCAGTAGTGTCTGACACACAGCATGATATTTACATTTTCATACAGACACCAAATAAATAAAGGCAACCCATTTTATAAGTGTCTCTGATTTGTTTCCAGCTCTGAGAAAGGAAAAATATACTGTCTTTCCTGATACGATTCTTTAAAAAAAAAATCCACATGCTTTGTGGTTTTTAAATATGATTATGCTTTTCTAAAATAACAGTATTTTTTTCTGAGATAATTTAGTTAGGAAATGTATTTTCATTGCCTAGACTTACATGACAGAGTAAGAGGGATGTCCTGTAGCCTGTCTGAGGCTGCAAACAGAGGGTGTTCTCTGAAGGCCCTGGGAGTCACCCTACATCCAAAGCTGAGTGCTGCCTGCTGGGGTGGCCACACCACAAGAGACTGTTGGGAATGGGGCTCAAAAATGCTTCCTCGAAGCAGAACAGGACCCCCACCCAAGTGTTTGCCTATGGGTCACTCCTTTGAAGCCTGCCCAGGGAGTAATAGTGGCCTGGAGACCACAGAGCAGGACCTGATCCTGGAGCCCACACACACAGCAGCACACCTACAGCAACCCGGCCAGCCTGTGAAGGATGGGGAAAGATCCCTGACACTGCAAGAGCTTGCCTGCTTTTATCCATTTATTTGCTTGACTCAATAATATCTGAGAGCATATTTGAATTTAATTTCCTTTGGTTTAAACACGAACATCTTCTAAAAGAAAATCACATTTAGAAAAAGCCCACTGTAGCTGGTGCTCACAGATAAAATCTCAGCTAAGCGCACAAGACGGCTCTATTCAAGACACCATGGCTTCGCCTCCAGCAAGCATCAGCACAATCTCCCTGCAAGTGTTTGATACACTCCCAACCCCAGCATGGCTCTCGCTGAACCCATGCAAGGTCAGTAAACAACCTTCTCTAAGTAATATCCTGCCTGGGCAGGAAGCCACGGGGAGACAGAGCCTTGGATAGCAGAGAACACACCCGGCCAGCATATTCAGAGGTCTTTGGAGGTGTATGTACTCCATTATGGCTGAGCGGCACGAGGATGGACGCACAGACACCCAACAAAGCAGTATCTAATAAAAGCGATGGTCAAGAGTCAGGAACAGCAGCAGCAGAGGGAAAAGTCACACAAAAGAACATTCTCTACATGGGCAGAAATCCGCTCGCATGCTAAATTTTTTTTTTTATGCTTTTGTATGGTTGCCTAGGATGCACTCCTTTTTCCGTATGGAAAGAAGAAATATTTAAGCTTATTACATTTCTAGTTGTCAGAATACACAACAGAATGTTCAGAAACACAAAGATTTAGGCCCTTACACAAAACAACCTGAGTACACATACCCCAAAACGTTTTGGTTCATTAAGCCTCAAAGAAAAGCATTTGTACAATCCATTCTAGATAAAAATTGAAAGATACCATGTGAAAGAAGTCAAGTTAAGACCTGTCAGCTCATGCTGAGAAAGCTGAAACAGAGGCGATTCTCTTATTATACACTGTATTAAATATTTTCTTCCTCTGAGTTGTCAAGACCTGTCAAAGCATTTTTTTCTTAGCAATATCCCACTATAAATTACCTACAGCATACTTAAAACATATATATCTATATACACACACACAAGTGAGGCTTTCCATAAATTTCTACCATTCCAGATTTTTTTAGTTTTAGTGTCTCACACAGCAGACAGATGTACAAACCATTTTTCTTTTGCTGTACAACCTCAAATATAATAAGTCTTTATGGCCTGAAATATGAGCTTTTAACAACATCTGTGCAGTTAGAAAATATAACTCAGCTTCCTAATCACTGTGTGGAGAGAGTCTTTTCAAAAGTACTACCTATTGTAAATACATATTAGTGGCACAACGTTAAAATGATTATATTTTTATTTAATTACAATCCACTCTACATGACAGTTCACATAGCCTAGATCACAATTAATCTTGATTAGTGAAACCTGCAGCATAGTACTGCTCAGAGTAATCAGGATGATTACACAACATATGATCTTTATGTTTCTGTTTTGTCTCCACAGGGGTTATCAGATACTTATCAATTTTCTAGCCCGGAAGAAAGTTTAGACAGGATGGCAACATGGGAACCAACTAACCTGAGTACATTTCACTTGGGCTGCAGAAAAGCCATAAAATCAAACAGATTGAATATGCAGGGCTTCTGATGTTTATGTTTTTTGAAAACTGACAGAACCTATAGAAACTGATTCCTTAGAAATAACAGCAATTTTTAGTAATTCCATAATTTAGTAATTAAAAACTGTTTAATTTCGATTATAATTTCCCGTATCATCAGTTGCCGGGGCAGGTTGAATTTATTTCCCTCTAATGCCAAGTACAGCAGACACTTTTATTAATAATGGTTCAAATTAGTGCTTACAACAGGAAAGCAGATAGAAGAAAGAAATCTTTTCAAAGGAGAGAAAGGGAGGGAGAGACTAGGACCAGATAATAAAAGGTCCTGAGTAAGAATGAGGAACTGGAACTACAGATAAAGGAGCTGAGACAAAAGCAAGGCAAGATGGAAGAGGCTGGAAGGGAGCAAAGAGAATGTATGTAATTCAGTAGAAAGGGGCAGAAAAATCTTCACCAGCCAACACTTGAGCTCTTCCATAGGCAATAAGAGAAAATATTCCTCTTGTGTAGAGCACTGGTTAAACATGAGGATTATTTCCTGCTTGCCTGCATGCAGAGTGAGATTGAGGGAAATACTCAACTTCTACGTGTTACAGCATTAGCAGAGCTTTGGGCAGCAGAACTAAGCTCTCCACAACCAGCTGAAGCCAAATGTGGTTTCCAGTCTGCATTTCACAGCCACAAGAAATTACACTCAAAAAGGAAAAATCTTATAAACTACTGTGTGGAAGCTTAAAATGTAGAAAAAAAGCCTTAATTCTAGCATTGCATCATGGAAGTGCTTCATTTGGTTACATAATTATTTTAATAATATTTTGTAATTATTATCATTCTACCTATTAGTACCCATGGATTATTTACACCTAGAGGTAGAGACTTTTAAGTTTGTGTGCAGGAGGCAAACAAACAATAAAATCAATAGTGAAAGACTAATTTTGCCACAGTCTGAAGTTTTCAGGTATATATATACATCTATGCATTTGTGTCATGTATTATGAAAGAGAAATACAAATACCTGATCTTGAAATTAGAGAATAAATATTTAATGTCTATATTCTTTTGTGCCTATATTCCAAATTACCTTTGTAATATTTTTCCCAAGAACAATTTATATCATATAATGTGAAATGCATCAATAAAATTCTGTATTATTTTTGAACATGGCCTGACAATAAAACGGCATTAAAAGCATCTTCTTTCCTGCCCTTAGCTGAACCTCAGAACTTCCAGTAGGACATTTCTGCATTTATGATCTAATCAGCAGGGTCAACAAGAGCCATCGACCATGAAATGGAAAGAAACGTTTCAGTGGTTATATAATGACACCTTAACGTGCTTCTTGTTAATCAATTACTGCCATTAGCAAGCCTCTGAAGAAAGAAGATTTGCAATGACTCTGCAATTAGGCAGCTAACTACAACTGTCACTATGGAAAAAAACCGAAAACACAAAACCAAAAAACAACCAAACAAACAAAAAAACAACCATCTAAGGAAATAGGGAAAAGAATTAAAAATCACAGAGAAACTATTACTCCACAGCTGTTCAAGTCTGAAGCAGCCTGGTAGCTTAAAGCTATGTAACTGTGTTAGCAATTTTAAGTTCCTCGAGAAAATGCTGTAGTGGTGTCACTGCAAGTAATATAAAACAGATGTTAAATATTTTACCAATATATGCATTATACACTATGTACATCCCCTGAAATTTCATTTTTTAAATCTATCCAATCACAGTATGTCATTTAGCTTTGCTTTATTTTTAGAACTTTTTTTGACTTCCATCCTACCAGAGACAAGTTTTATCCATATAAGAAACTCAGTGTGTAAATTCTCGCAGTGAAACAACTGTTCAATGAGATGGTATCGTCCAGGTCTGTGCATACATAAAAAAAGAAAGCACAATATAAAGGAGTTTAATATTTTTTTTCACTTTTTATCATTTTGCTAATCCTCATTCATCTGCAAGTTAACAAATTAATTCATGTTAATTACATAATTAGAATGAAAACTCTTCTGACCAGGAACTTCATTTCTGTAAAGTGCTGATCTCATTGACTGTGCCCTATAAATGATAATGACAAAGCTCGACTATGAACAGTGACATTAGCACATCAGAATACTGTGCTCTTCTGGGAATTTAGATATCACAGTCGGTATATCACATCTTAAATATTGCAATAAATACACTCTCCAGAAAGCAGCCAATTCATACATTTCTACAAATCACAGTGACCTCTGTAATAATACGGAAGGTTTCTTTATCCTAGCAGTCAAGGCACCATTTCTCAACCTCTGCTGCACTTACCAGGATTTCCCACTAGCAACAGCCTACACAATCTCCAGTCAATAAACTAGAAACCAATGTAAAAATTACAGTTAAGTACGTGTTATTGTCAGAGACAGGAGTTCTCCCCACTACATCTAAGTAGCTACACAGAAACACACACACTCGGGCACTTATAACTACTACTACTACTATCACCACAGTCCCCAGCACAATGAGTGTTCTGAAACAAGAAGTTTTCTTCATATCCACCTTGAATTGAAAATCTGCAAACACCCACAGACAAGACTTGTCTTACATGCTTTGTAAAAGAGTGCAGCCAAATAGAAACTTTGCAACAGAAGCACTAGCTCTAATATTAATTTGACCCAAAAAGCCATGCTGCTCCAGAACACAGCATGCAAGACTGCTGCTCATCTTCCTCTTACGCTGCTCTCCCTGTCACTCTCCTGCTGCTGCCCATTTCATTGCAAGCTTCATTTTAGCTCCTACTGAGTTGCAGGAAATTATCCCTTGGGATCCTCCATCTGCCACAGTAGATCTGTGACAAATGCAAGTATTTGAATTGGTTAATGGCATAAATCGGTGCGCCCTCTGATCAAGACTAAAACTCTCTGATCCTCTGTAATCGAATTATCTACTGTATTTGGTTTATTCATAAAATATGAAAATAGGAAGCTATTCCCGTACATGTTGCTATTACACCTCCTCACTGATGAATGATTTTTCAATTTAAACTAGATCGGATTGAAGTAATTTTTAATAGTGATGTCAGTGCTTCTGAAAAAGGGTAGTAAAGATGAAAAGTGAATTTTAGAAAAGCAGAAACATCATTCAGTACCAGCTACAAAACTCCAGGTGAATATACATAAGGAATATCCAAAATGCCCCAAATCCTTAGTAAGGAAAAGCTGATGTTCTCTACAAGTAGTAGCACTTTTCTGTATGCCTTCCCATGTGTTGTCTTTGTTCTTCCATGTGTTAATGAAAGATCCCATGCAAAGATACCAATTTTCACCCTGGGTCCTTTAAGGCAAAACCTGCTGCTTTTCTCACATTCTTAAAAGAACACCTAACCTTCTCCCCAAGGGTGGAATTTTGCTGCTCCGTTATTTTTGCCAACTTCTGAATTGAAAGATGTTCCCTCTTGTTCGTGTGGCTGGGTGGGAAAGGCACACAGCCAAGAGAAATGAAAATATATCCACACCCTGCTCAAAATAAAAAGCCATGACATGGATAAAAAGAAGGGGAAAAAACACATCCAGAAAACTAGTAATTTTTTTCTATTAAATGAAGATCCTGTTAAACTCTATTCACTTTTTCCTAATAAATGGAAGCAATAAAGCAAAAAGTTATTAATAAACCTTATAGTTGAAAAAGAAGGTGGCCCAACACTTAGGAAGCTAAACTGACGTTGAAGAGAGCATTAAGGTCAGGAGTTTTGGGGTGCAATTTGCAGACCTGATCCTTGGCACCCCGGTTAGTTCAAACACCCTTGCTCAGCACTGAGACCAGCTGGCTTCACGCTGAAGCTGGTAAGTCCTTACGTGATTTCTTCTGCTAGCCAGGGAATTAACAGAAACAGTCATTTCCTAAAGATCAGTGATAACACAAATGAAAGGACCTTCTACAGTGACCAGCTGACCTTTCATTAGCGCTCCAGCTGAAAACTTATAACAAAAATATTCCATTACCCAATTGGGTTTTTATAAAAATACACATCACAGAAGGCCAGATGACACCAAAATAAGTGTTCTAGAGGAATTAAAAGTGTACAGATCCCTAAGAATAGCAAGAAGCATGCATGTATTTAATGTTCAGCATCTCAGGTGACTCATAAATCTTAGTATTGAGCCACCTGCTCAGCTCTCATCTTCACTAATTCAGTCCTTATGTCGAATTACGCTCCTTAGTTATTTTTGTAAACAAGGCACCAAAATTTTGTCCAAACTGTTGCAGCACTCCCGGTGTATGTGCTTTCCAGGCTGGAGGAAATGCCTTTGGACATGCGGTTACTGCTGTGGCTCAGAGGAATCAGAGGAGGAACATGAATCTCCACCTTCTGGTGAAGGTTCACAGCCACGTCCCACCAAGGCTGGGGCAGACTATTGCTTTAAGGTATCTAACGTCTTCGAGACCCTGCAAGCCAAAGGAAATGCAGCAGTCAACTCATTCCTGTCAAAAAGTTTATGATGCTAAACAGTCATACTTACGATGCTTGATTGCAAGAGGCAGCAGGAGGAAAATAAATTTGGCTGCAAATATGCCAGCTCGTTTAAAAGCAAATCCATTCAGTACTGACAAACACACCAAGAGTAAGTACATATTGTAGAGTGGCAGACACTTTTAGAAATTGTTTAGCCTTGTCAGAGAAAGTGATTTTTTGTCAAAGAGGATTTTATTGGGATTTTAGAGATTGCTGCCATAGTACACTACCATAACCCAGGCCAGCCTTAATGCTGAGCTATTTCTTATCTTAATTTGCACATTAATCACTAATATCAGCCAGTTTTCCTTATAGAGCTTTTTGGTTTTCCTTTGCAGGTTTTCAGAAGAATCTCCAATTTTCTGATTTTTTTGAAAGCTTAAGAATGCATGTAGTAAGGCAACAAACCTCAAAAGACAAAATGAGAGAAAAGAAAGAAAGCCTTTACCTTCTCCACTCAGAAAATTAATTTCAGTAGATCGAGCCTGAACTCCAAAGACGTTCCTCCTTTTCCCAGTTTCGCTGATTCCAAACTTTCCCAATGACCTTGCCTAGATTAAATTTACAGTCAAGCAATCTTATCTTTTAAATCAACAAATTGGATTAGTGATACTCTGAGCTGGGAAGCAGTTTTCACACACTTACCAAATTTGGACCAAAAAAACTTTCCAAATTCTATTCAATTTAGCTAACTACTTGCAACATCCAAAACTTCTTTCAGAAGACTATTTCAGAAAAGATCATAATTAGCTACAAACCCCAAGCTGAGACATTGCTTGAAAACTGCTACAAAATCCTTATATATACACAGATAAATAAACAAAGACACTTCCAAAACAGCAGCAACGAAAGTGATGCTTGGTTGTGAAAGGAGAATATGTAATTGCTTGCAAGGTTAACTTCACTTCCACTTCAGTATCTACATTTGAAAAGGTGTAGAAAGCAGTCAGTGCTATCAGTAAGTGGAACTTAACCTACAAAGAACTAAAACCAACCCAAGCCCAGAGGAGTTGTCCTTTTATTTCTCCTTATAACTGGTCCATATTTCTTCTTATGCAAGGTTATTGCTGGGAAGAATATGGAAGGTTTGCATAGATTTTGAATTCCCTAGCCTTTTGCATATTAAATATTAATACATGGAGGATCACAAAAAGACAAAATGTCAATAACTAATCAAAGTAGAGATAAAATGAAAGATTTATTTCACTGTTCATCATCATTTCAATACTTTGCATATCAAAGGCCGCTAAATATACTCTCTTGAAAGAAAAGTATAGTTTTGCAGAGGTGGATATTTAAGGAAGCAAGCATGCGGATTAAGCCTCCTTTCTTTGGAAGTTGCTTCATCGCTTTTCTCAACTGCCCTTCAGCTGAATCCTGGGCAGCAGCTGGTCACCAAATAAAGAGATGGTGAGGTTCTTATTTTTATCTTTCATCATCTATTTGTAAAAAAAGTAAGAATAAATAAGTAACATGAATAATTACTCTCTGCATGGATATAGAGAGGAGGAGAATGGGATTAGGAACAATATTCCATGTTCCAGTGCAAACAGCAGCAGATGGAAGCCACTGCAATGGCATGTCTCTGTAAAGGCTGCCAATGATGTGAGACTCTGAAGATGGTCTCTGCCTTACCTGTGTTAAAGGACTGTAACAACATGGAACTGACAGTTTTATGCAATTTTTTCAAATTCTGGCCACAAATTTTACATGCATGTTTAACCCAGTACTCCTATTGCACTTTGTGCTATTTAACTTTGCTTCATTACCCTGCAGAGAAAGGAACAAAGAGAACATCAGCTTCACACCAACAATGCTGGTTTCAAACCCCCCATTTTGAAGCATCAGAACTTCTGCTCTGATCATAGCTGTACACACCTGCCTTGTGGTACCTGTTTCCCTCAAAAGGCATGGGAGCTTCATACTCCACCTCCAACTTTGCTGACTACAAACTCCGATCTGGCTGCAGTGGCCCTGCCCAAGGAGGTTACTTGTAACTGCGGATAGTATCTGGATTTCAGAGTCTTTGCCAAAGCTGGAGCCACAATTCTTTGTCCTGTGGGGGACAGATCAACCCCTTTGCCACCCATCTTTGCCCCAGATGCTTCTGTGAGAATGAGGCATACCCAGAAAACTTCACTACAGAGTGGAGGAGGAACACACAAATGCCATTGACCACTACATGTCCTTCCACCCTCAGGACAATCTTTGAGGTCTTTTGGTATTTAAAATACAGTACTATGACTAAACTGGAATAGAACTGAAAAACCACAGAGCCATATAGAGGTTTGTAACTAATGATACAGTTCCCATTTCTGGCAACCATCAAAACCGGTTGTTTCCAAAGTCACAAATACAGCCATGATTTACTGCAAGGCTCACCATGCTGGGTTTCCAGTTTATTTCACTTCAGTGCAACCACAAAAAATAAAACTGATAAAGGGTCAACATAAAACGAGAATATATGTTCAGACAAGGCTCTATTTGCTGATCTAACAAAAGATTCCAAGTGTAAATTTCACAAACATCATTTCCACCCTGCAATGTCGATGCTCAAATGAACTCCTCCTTCCTATATTTTCTTGAGTGGAATTGGAGTTCTGTGCTCCATCCAAACATGTAGCAACAATCTAACTCCACCTGCTTTTCTCTGCTAACCAACTTCTGGAGTCTACCATGCCTTTACCGTGATAGAGCTGCAGCGGATGCAAAATTGCAAACATCTGTTGGCACTATTTCCATAATAAGATTATACAAGCCCTTGAAGAACTAAGATCAAGTGAAAAATCCAGAAGACTTGAAAGCCTCATTAGCTTCTGGTTAATCAGAATCGGAAGTTGTCTTTAGAAGAAGGGGGACTCTTGAGATTTCTCCAAGGATGAGTTTTCACAGCTGTAATTAGCAACTGGTAGCAGGAAAACAAAAATCTTTAAACCAGCATTTTTCAGAAGCTCTACGAGTAGTTTGGTTTGCTTGTAACTTGAAAACATTCTCCAAAAGCAGATGAGAACTACTACTGATCCCCCCATGACAATGGCAGAGTAGAGGTACAGCTGAGGGGGGAAACAGCAGCAAAAGGTTATTTTGCTGCCATATAGCTTAAAAAGCTTACTGTGATGATGAAGGGAACAAGACAAAACATACGGAGTTGGGAAAATAGATGGAACTCACAGCTGATTTCAATGCTGCCTTTATTAAGTGAACAAAGAAGCAGGAAAACCACACTCCTTTCTGTCTTCATCTTGGGGCTTTTAAGTGCAGGGAAATTGAGCTTCAGGAAGATGTAAAACATTTGTGCAAGGGACAGACACACCTGGTTCTTGGGGGATGGGAGAAGCAACATATTTTAGAAGGAGGATGAGGAAGAGGCACTTGTACACAAGTCATTGCTTGGATAAATCTTGATAAGTAATGCTAAAGATGATTAAATTCTGGACACATGCCACATTTCTTAAGGATATTCAGGTTTCTTTGAAATCTTGCAATCACCTCCACTTTCCACTTTCACAAAAAAAGATCTTTCTTAAAATTCACACTGTTTCATTTCAAAGCTAATGCAGGCACAAGAATTTCCTAGTCATAATATTACTATTTTCAGTACTACATTTTGATAAGTTGCATTAAAATGTCTCAAGCACAAACTCACAGTGACCTCTGCTGAACAGTTAGTGCATCTTCCACACAGAAAATGGAGCTGCTACACTGCCAATCCTAGCACTTGCAAATCTGTCACACAAGCAGCATTTTGAAAGAAATGTCACTGCTTAAGCTACAAAACCCACAGCTCTGTTTGATATGGAACAGATAAAATTTTATGCAGAATATCAGGAGGAATCTTCTGATAAGCCAAAACAAAAAGATTAGGTTTCACCAAAGCTCTATATGTCACTTTGTGAGCTATCTAATGCTATTGGCTACATTAAGTAATTTCAATTATTCACTAAGGGATTACACTTATTTCAGTAAATTAAACAACAGCAGGCTGCTTGTGCTTCCAGGGCCTAAATAATGACTGTGGTGAGAGCAGCACTGGCTGCAATACACTAAGAATACTTTGATTTTATAAACAAGAAAATTCAGAAGTCTCTGTCTGACATGGTTTTAAGACTATTGCAAATATTTCTATTTCTCAAAAGCCTCTTCCTAGGCTAGGCGCAGATGTCCAGACCAGCCTTGCCAACACTGGACAGCTGCTTCTCTCCAGCTGTGAGCCCCAGCAGAGCAGGGCAAGCAGAGAGCTGCCCTGGGCATGTGACATCAGCCTGGGCTCTGCAGTGCACAGCAGAGACCATGGGATGGGGATTACCTCTCCCACCTTCTCCCTGTGCAATCTCCCACACTGCCTGGTATGTGGGTGAAGCCCAACTGCTACTCCAAGCCACAGCTGTGTCTATCCAGGAGCAAGGGATAACAAAAAAAACCCCACAAGTTCAACAAAAATTAAGAACTCCTTCTGGAATCTGTTTCCAATGTTGGTAGGAGTAATATCACTTCAGCTCCGTTTCCCTCTTGTTTTCTTCCCATCTTGAGGCACAGCAAGCATGTTCTGCTGGTGGACTCCTTTTTTCTATTCAGATTCAAGTCCTTTTTTTTTTTTTTCTTGTTTTCCTGTTAGAAAGTAAGTAGCTGAGTCTCTCTGGCCAAATCAACGATATCCCAGAGCATTTACTCCAGGACCCAGAAATAACAGGACAGGGGTCTCGGTGCAGTCATCCCACACAGGAGTACAGAAAAAGTGGTGCCTCTCAGTGACACACATATACATATATATATATGTATTTGTATCTCCTGTGAAGATACTGGGGCTCCCTCCTACTCAGAGGGATCATTAAAAACCTTTTGGTTTGAATAAACAGTGGCTTTATTACTACACCTCTTTTTTTTAATGAAGTACAGAGGAAAACCTGTACACAGAGACATGATACATTTTATTCAAAGCCAGCCAAACTAAATTAGCCAGCATTAAAAATATTCTTCCACCTTAAATCAATTTTACTGGCTAGGAGAAGACATCCCACATCTCCTTACTTTTTTACTTCATATCAAGTGACTGCACTTCTAGATACAGAATGGGAGGAAAGAGCTGATTTACTTGTTTCTGCCATCAGAAAACCACATACATTTCAGACTCATCAGTGTTTACCAAAAACAACTTATTACCACTACTTACAAGAGCCATTTAATCCACTCGTGCACCTCCATACGCAAACTTGCTTTTATTTAAACAATATCCAGTCAAATAAACCATATTAAACTGTGAGACCGACATAAACAGCTTAATATTTGAGTCTCTATATTGCTTTTAAGTTATTATGCATAAAACTGAACTAGTTAAAACTCCATCTCAAATTGCATTACACACCATGTTGCCAAGCAAGTAATTTGCATATTATGCCACCAAACACTAACACTTCCCTGAGAGCCTTTCCAATTACTCTGTTCATTTAGACACAACAGCTCCCAAGGCCATGCTCCCGTATCAAAGCTACCAGACAGCACCTCTGCAGTGCCCTACAGCTCTAAAGCATGAAGACTTGTGGGACTCCAGATTTTATTATCCTGACATGGCCTAACCAAGCTTCTGTTTATGATGAGAACAACACTTTTTATTTTAATCTTAAATACCAAAATAATTGAGAGATAAGAAATGCAGCAACAGCTGGAGTAGCCTCGAGTTAAGAGCCACAAACTGACCATTTCAAAACAGCATGGCAAGAAAAGATACACATCAAATCCGAGCTGAACCAGGACTCATTCAAGTTCTAACTAAAATTTCAGTATTTTCAGTCCTTAATATTTCATCAGACTCTTGTGATTCTAATCCAGACTTCGAAAACACAGATTTTAGCTTAAACCCTGAATGCTTCTTCATTTTATGAAGACACATTGTCATCGTGAGAATGATACTCTCATGATGAAATTTAAACAAATTCCAAGGATTTACAAAAGATAACCTCTTGAATTTTCACCATTCAAATATGATCTTTGTACATCAAGGGAGAACAGAACTGAAGTTTCCATGATCTGGCACAGAATTAAGGACAGATTTAACTTTCGTATCTCTAAGCAGAACTAAAGCTTTAAGTCAACAGACAGCAAGTTCTTCACATAATTTTTGTACGGATTCATGTCAAACTTTGTGATTCTGACACTTCCAGATCTGACATTAAATACAAGATCATGGCTGCAAACCAATCCTTAATGTATCCTATGGAGCCAATTTAACAGTATTTGTATAGTATAAAATGATACCATATACAATTAGAATGTGTCTCATATGCAACTCTTCAGTTGCTGACTCTACAGAAGATGGTAACTTAGAAATATTTTATGGTATTTTACGGTAACTATAAAACCACAATATGATTTCCTTATTTTTACGACTCTAAATAAAACTCAGATTTGTTTTAAGCAAATGAAAGTGATGCTCCCACAGGAAAATATATCTTTAGTTTTTACAACATTCCATAACACACAAGATGTACAGAGGGTTTATTTAGCTGCAGAGACATATTTTGACATCATAAAAATTCCCATCTTTGGCAGTTCTGAGTGACTGGAATTAACTTATTTACTTGGAATTAACATAATAACTTAACCAGATGGTATGAGAGTTACAGTTGATTAGATCAATGACAATAATGTCACCAAGTCTGAGCATCTGACCTTGGCAAAACAAATATTGCAATATTTACAGTTAAAGAGGCAGACAAATCTGTGAAGAATGGCTGTTGGTAAATTGTATGAACACAGAGCTCCTCATTAAGAGAATAAGCTACCAGAGAAACTGAATGTTATCTTGTCACCTATTCTATGAAGCTTCCTCTGTTATGAAAAATATTTTTAATATGTATTCCAAGCAGCATTCATTTACATATATGTGCTAATTCTCTCTTTTATTGGTTCATTTCTAGATTTAACAGACATGTAGATAATTGAAATTTTATATAGCACACTAAACAGAATATAAGCCCTGCACTGATTTTAACATTTTTATAAACCAAAATTACAATCAGGTAATATACATGCATCTTTTATTTATTGCAAATAGTTAAAAAAACTTACTTCATTAATGTATTTTTACCCTAAAGCTTTTTTGAATGTCCAAATAATTTCCCAATTGCATCTCAAAATTAAACCCTTTAGTTTTCATCTCTATACCCCAGGGCTTTACTGCACAGCACAACATATTTTAATATGGTTAAATGCTACTGATGTTGCAAAATGTTATTCCTTATTGAAAATGGTCATTAATATCACTTCATAACTCAGAGAGTATGGTAGTAATTTGGCAATAAAACACACTATTATCATCGTCTTCTAATAACCTGAAAGTGTTGTAATCCTAGGGCCCTAAATGTGTTATGGAATATTATTAGAACAAGCACATTCTGGTCATTATTTAGATGGGAACATTTCCCATGTCTCTCATACCTCATTCAGTAATTGCACACTCCTGCTATAATTAAATCTGCCCATTTTAAATTGTCCATAATATTCTGAGGTTCATTTTCTGGTCCTGTGGGACACATCATTGACTCCATTTTGGGAGCAACATACTTTTTAATGATGTATTTTAAATTGTTTATTTTTATTTAAGTGACTGTCTAGAATAATAACTTGAAACATCCTGAATTAGATAAAGCAGTTTAAAGCGGGGCAAATCAAAAAAGACGCAGCAGCTTCCTAAATATATAAAACAAGACTGAAATACTTCTTCCTCCTTGAAGTGACTCTACCTACTTGTCCAGCACTAAATGTACTGTCTTCCAGGAGAAACTGCTGTGAGATGAGCAGCATTTACTGGAGACAGTCAGGTTCATAGGAACATAAATGCTATCCTCCAAGGCTTGGCCAGGAGCCCCCCTACCAGAGCCAGGTGCACACCGCTGCCACACATTCCACTGCCTTCAATTCAGAGGGAGATATCTAATATAGATAGCGAAGGGCTTAAATTAAGAAAAGCCCAAGGCTGCAACACAGTGTATACAAACAAACAACTAACCACATCCAAGAGTAAACTGTTCACTGCGAATAACTTTTGAAAATGGATATACTGTAAAACTAGTGTCATTTAACAGTATTAACAGCAGCAGCTGCATGATCTGGTCAGCCCATGAGGCATCTCCATCCTGCCCTGCCAGAGCGTGGACAAAGCATCGACGGAAAGCGCGCTGCTTCCACATCTCAGCTGAAAGCAAGTGTTAAGCCATTTTCCCCTCATCTAAATAAACCTTCACACACAAGTCTCATAAGGGATCTTCACGGTATTTTGTGCACAAATAAACCGCAAAACTTGCACACACCGGGCAAATTGTGGGAAACCCATAAGCAAACTGTATCCAAACAAAACTAACAAGTGAGCCAGCTCATCCTCAGCTGAACTGTGCAGCATGAGCCAGAGATACATCATACCAGAAAATCAAAACTCCTGAAGTGTGGCACCTAGGTTAACTATCTGTTGTGACAACATAAGGAAAAAAAAGTGCATTTCTGTTTAGAAAAATAATAACACTTAAAGCATATTCCAAGGCCATGTGAAATATATATAAGCCTGCATGATTGTATAAATCCGAGTCACATATAAAATGCTGTAAGAAATGAATGAGAAAGTAGATCCCTTAATCAATAAATACCATGCTTAATGGAACAGTTTACTGAAATGGGAAACAAGCTAATGCTTATGCCTCTCTACAAGCAACTCTGGTGTTTTAAAATGCACAGAAAGAGAAGACCCAGCAGAAATATTTGCTCTACATTCCTGCTGCACCGTAGATAACAAAAACATTTCAGGGCTCAAATAAACTAGTAAGAGAATGAAAATCTTCTTCAGCTACCTGTCACCTGTCAATAACAAGAAAGCAAAAGCATCCAAGAGCAAAAATTTAAGGATAAAAGGAGGATCAAATTATTGATAGGGACAGCTTTAAACATCTGAGAAGTTAACCTCACACATAAACAGGAACTGCTGTGTTTAAACCATATTAAATCATCGTGGAGGAAACTGCAGTCAAGCATTCAAAAGTCCCTATACTTGTGATATTTTCCATACATTGTTAATATTTTGCATTCTCATTTACACCTGATACTAGATATCTACTGAAAAAACCTCAGCTCCAGAGTTACAGAGAGTCTATCTTCATGTTTACACGCATGTGGATGTATAAAAGCTGGATAGAAGTCCCCAAATCCAACATTTACACAAACAGCAGAATATTTCACTCCTTCTCTCATGTGCTACTGTACAGTTGCAGGAGGAAGTTCTATGTCGCACCACCATGCTCTCAGATATTTATTTAGACAGTTTTACAAATCTGCAGCTTTACTGGTTTGGTACAGTGTTGGAATTCAAGAAATAAACTTCCACTTGACACCAGTCATGCTCCTGTACCTTGCTTTTCTACTGACAACAAATTTAAAAATAAAGCAGTATTTTTAATTTTTAAACTGCCTGATTAAGGAAATAAACTTAAATGAAATTACTTTTGCAATTATACTGCTATCACTCCAAGTCAGAATTAGTAGTCTTTGTCCTCCAAAAATTATAAAAATTCTAATTACTTTTTTCTTTATTTCAGATTCAAAATAGATTCGTATATCTGATATGTCTCCAACAGTTGGAATAAGTCAAGAAATAGAAAGAAGCAACTCAGAAATTAATAAAGGAAAATGTCTAGGAGTCCACAAATCAAGAAGGCCGAAAAGCTGTACCCTGTAATAACATCTTCCTGAAGAGAAAAGAAAACTCTGAATTTTCAAGCAATGACATGATTTTGATAGCTTAGATCATACTATAATATGTTATAAAAGCTTGTAGCATTATGTGTTCCTATTACAGAAGATAATCATATTTGAATCCTTTAAGACAAAACAGATACACCAATATTACAAAGTAATCAGCCAGATTCTCCCTAAACAGTTTTTAAATATAACAAACATTTCCTAAACACCTAGGGAAAAAAAAGATCCAACAGTCACAGTTATTTGTTGGCATTTGCAATACACTGTTTGTTGTCTGTTGAACAAACACTAAAAAATGTATGTTATAAAACTGCACCTACGGTTATTTTATCCATCTTCATTTATGGTGACCTACATGTCTCTGAAGAAGTTACAGATTTTGCAACACTTTAATAGAAAGTTCAAAAAAAATAGCTTAGTAAATTCATATCTTTGATATCTTTAACATATACTAATTTTCATCAATGCAAAATGAAGACTAGCTCTTCCATAACAAGGTCTTCGAAAAAATATGTATCTCAATAAAAGACATACAGGTAGAAATATTGCCTCATCTACCTCTCTGCATAATAGCAAAAAACTATACAATTATTTTTAATTTTTCAGAAAACTATTTGAAATCTGAATAAAAACAAATAATTGCCCAGACTTTTTTTGGGGGGGAAAAAAAAAAGAAAAAAAAAAGCCCCTGAGTGTAATTAAAAAGATTGAACACAAGAGGTAGCTCGTGTCTCCATGTTCTTCATTCGTCTACGAAATAGGAAAGCAAACAGAATGGCAAATACAGCCGCCACAATGATAAAGATGTGTTTTTAAAAGCAAGATGGACAAAGGGAGTTTTCTGGGCTCAAAGCACTCATAGAGAGCGATGAGTGCGTTATTCTGGGTGTACCTCTGTGGAAAGCACCCTGTTCACTCTGAGTCATTTCATAGCAAAGCCCTGAGTCCACACAAAAAAGTTGGTTTTCATCCAGGCTGTGTCTTTTTTTTCCCCCAGTGAAAAGGAATGCCATCTGTTTCACATATAACCCCAGTATTTTCTTCAGGATCATTATAACTTACTCCAATTCTAGGCCCTTTTTGTACGGTAAATACACTTCTTGAAAATGCAATGATATTGATATTGAAGATGTAATTATAAATGCACAAGTTTTCATACCTGTTTTCAAATATGTCAATTAAAATATGGCACAGTTGCGTATCAGCTAAAAGGAGTGTGATGTGTATAATAACATCAAGTAGACTACAATTATTACCTCTTCTTGATAAATATGTTTAGAAAATTAATGCTTCAACACTGCACATCTAATCATTTTAATCATCTTTTAATAAAATGGACAAATCCATCAAAACCTACAGAGATTCCCTCACTGTTATGTTTCTAGAAGTGCACAGCGGGAACCTCCAAATGCTTCCTAATGACAATAACTAAGCAGCTGGCCACAATGACCTGTACCTGTCCGTGGCTCATTCTCTCAAGTAGTTTCTCCCATTAATTACACACATGCTGAGAACCAAAAGAGAATATTCATTATGGACAACTCCGGGACGCAGAGATCTGAACCGGGCGGAGCAGCTTCCCGCCCCCGGCTGCTGCACCTCCCCGGCAGCGGCACACTCAGGTGTCAAACCAGGTGTGCAGAGCAGTTCGGAGAGCACCAAGCTTATGCTCACCTGCCCGTAGTGAATATGCTGCAAAAAAAGAGGCTTTTATAAAGATCTTTTAGGCTTGCCTAAAATAAAGATCATCCTAATTTTCATACAATTTGTACCCGTTACCTGTTATTTAAACCCCAGAGGATCAGAAAATAATGCCCAGGATGTTTCTAAAGTCACGTTTTGTCTTTTGCAAAAGAACAAAAAAAGCCTGTATGTAAATGCCACAGGTACAGTTCCTTACTCAACCAAGGTACAGTTGAAGGTGAATTTTAAACAAGTAACCTCTCACAAACACTAGCAGGATTGAAGTTGTCTCTACTCAAGTAAGGTGAAACATTCTCCCATGTGTGTACACAGACATAGACAAGCACGCATAAATAAATTTTGAATTAGGATCTGTTCTTCAGGGTTACATCCTTAGGGCAGATATGCCCCTGCAATGGCAGGATCCCGGTTTTAGCCAACATTTTTCAAATACATGAATGCACTCAACATGAAAGATCAAATTAGGACCTACCAGTTAACCTTTATCATAAAAACAATGCATAGAACCTTGTACAGCTCTTTACTTTGAATAAAAGCTGTTCTTATCAATGAGAGATTTCCTATGGGATAAAATGGAGTGAGGGAGATTTTGCCAATTGCTACAGTAATGTGTAATATTCAGTGCCATAACAAATCACATCTTACTGTCATCTCCGTACTCAGCTCCCACTCAGAATCTTTAAGTAACAGATCTCAAAGCACTTAATGTTTTATGCTGAAAAGCTATCTATACAAAAACATTTAATGCATGGTATGCAGTGAACTGCATATAAAATCTCTACAGTATAAAATTTACCAAAGCATAAGAAACCACAGATATATAGATACAGATAGATAGATATATATATATATTCCTTTAAATGGGCAAATACTAAAATACAGAAAAAAATACACTCTAAGTGTATATTTGAGATAAAATCCCCATACCACTTACCTTTGCACCATGCTCTTGAGAAACATATAAATGCAGCTAAAAACTATACTAGTTCCCAATGTTCACTGAAAACAAAAATAAGGATATGATGACCTTAAGTTTCAACCCTGATTTACTTTCAGGGCTCATTAACTTCACATAAAAATATGCCATTACTAAAATTTTAAAGGGGAAAAATATTACAAAGTAGTATCCATTTCATAATTTGTAAATCTATTATAGTCTTTTTTCATGTACCTATTTCAGGTGCTGTTGAAAACATCTGAAGCAATGATTCATTCAAAAAAAAAATTATTTAAATAACTTAAATACACTTAGTGAAATATTTAACCTAAGCAGCTCAACACACTCAAGTTTCAACACAGCTGTAGCCGCTCAATGGAAATAAACAGTTTTCCCAGTTGAATTGAGTGTACAGTACCTGGACAGCGTTGGCACTACCTGTGTGAACTGCCAGACTGCTAACAGGGAGAAGCAGGTAATTCACCTAATGCTCTTACCCACCTAACATCCTTAAATGCTGATGTTTATTTGACAAGACAAACCAGAGGAATCCAGTCCTGGAACACATAGAGGCTGAAGCACCAAAGGAGATTAAATACCAACTAGGGCAGCTGGATGCCATTTCATTTTGGCCTGAACTCAATTAAAACAAAACACAGGCAACCTGACTGGAAAGCCAGCAGAGAAGGCCCAGAGCAACAGGAGCCCTTAGCCAGGACCTGCATCGCCCCCCACTTAATTGCATGCTGCTAATTAAAACTGCTTTATTCCAGCCCCCAGTTTAGCATGGGCTCCTTGGATTCCTCTGCCAACAGGGACAAAGGGGAGCAAGAGGAGCCACCGGGATGGCCGAGGCTGGGCTCGCTACCAGGAAGGGGTGTGAGAGAGAACCAGACACAGGTAACAAGCATGCGCCTACAATTTAATCATTTCTGAGAAACAGCTTCGCAGCGCTGGGTAAGATGTCTGGAGTCTGTCAAAGTCAAGGGATTTAGGCATGTAGGCACCCAAGACACTTCTTTAAATTGGAGCTTTGACAGCATCTGGATACAAAGCTTTTGCAGAAGCTGACTTTAGCTCCACTCGCTAATCTGCTTACGCTCCCTCGGTGGCCGATAACCAGAGAGTGGCTCCACCAAAGCACGGCTCAGGGGGGCCAAACTACGGCTGCTCCTCCAGCAGGATCCAGAGACAAAACCTGTCACCCAAAAACAAGGACAGGAGCCTCACGCTAGTTGCAGTCAAGGTTCAGGGAGGGACATCACACACTGATGTGTTACCCTCACATTTGTGAGTATCCGAACAAGGCAAACAGGTATCTGAAAAGGTTTTAACAGAATTTGTTTCACTACTAATATTAAGAATTGTTGTGAATACTACAAATTAGGCATATTACAAATCATAAAATCATTGAATGTTAAGGGGTTTGAATGGACCTTAAAGATCATCTAGTCTCAACTCACCCTGCTATGTGCAGGGACACTTTTCCCCAGGTCAGACTGCTCAAGGCATTACCCAACCTGGCTTTAAAAACTGCCAGGGTTGGGGCAAATATACTGGGTTTTAAATGGACAGCAAAGACAGGGAGGTACTTCTTACTGGGTCACAAATCCACTTATTCCAGTATAATTGCCGAGACTATTTCAGATCTTTCTCAGTGTTAAAAAAAGAAAACTGAATTACTGTAGTCCTCTTTTATTACTCACTTAGACCTCACTATAAATATCCTAAATGAAGAAGTACTCTATCACATCATGGACAGAATACAAACAAGTGCTCATATTTACACTCAGTGAATCCATTTCCATGCTGCTACATCACTAGATGGTAGAAACATCTTTCCATCTTATCAATAACAATTGCAATGTCATACAAGTAGGAAAAAAACATTTAAAATAGCTATAAAAAATCCACACCACTGTAAATATCAATATAAGTTTTAAAATATTATATAAACTAGTCACTTAATGAAAGTGTGATGAATATCATTCTATACCGTAAATCCACAGACAAGTAACATCTTTACTCAAGCATGCAAAACACCTAGCTATAGCCAGATCAGCACTACAATCTGAGAAAAGTAGAAAGATTTACATTTTTAAAAGATAAACTTATAATTTACAGATTCATCAATTGATGCCAAAACAGAAAGCTAAATATATCTAAAGTATCATTACCAAATAAATTTTTTTCTACAGAAAACCTATACAAGAAAGTTACCATTACAAATCATTAAATTTTGTGATGTAAAAGGAAAAAAAAAATGACAGCCCTCTGCTACAGATCACAGAGATATTTTTGTTAAGTTATAAACTGTAAGCACAAGATATCTGTCCTTAGTTCCAACAGCTATCTCAAAGCTCATTACTTTGGATATAAACTTAAAAAGGGGAGAAATAACTCCCTACAAACCCACAACATATAACTGAACTAATTTCATCTATCATTGTAATGCCCATCACACAGTCTTCTGATCACCAGACTTGAGAGACTGTGACAGAGGCTGTCTCTACCACTCCGAGCAGCTTAGGATCATCCCTCAGTTTTGCCATCTCTTGCTTCCCTCTACAGCTCATTTATAGTTCTGTCTAAGAGCACAAGTCTCAGTCACCTCTGAAAAAAAATGCTGCTGACCTTCTACTGTTGACAATAAAACCTTGGTATTTACCCTTCCACTCCATTTCCTACTTTTTTTTTTTTCGTTAGCTATAGACAAACTTCTCCCTTATTCCATGGCTGTTAAGTCTTCTTTAGAGCTTTTGGGGACAGACCTTGACAAACATCTTTCAAGAATCCAAGTGAGAAATACCATATGGATCATCCTACAGATTTATGAAATATGACTTATACTAACAAACATATGAGTTAGAAAACATGTCAACCCTCCCCGCAAGATTAGATTCAAAAAACATCAGGATGTAAGAAGAGCAACCAATCGCAAAGTCTTCCTTCGTGTTTGTTCTTTTGTCAACTCAGACTCCGCTCCTGCTTGCAAGCTGTTGTATTGTATAACAAAATCCGAGCTGGCTGCGCCACATTCCTTCTCCTCATTACCGAGGTGTACCATAACAACAATTTCTCCAAAACAGACTTGCCCAAAGTCACACAGGGTATCTGTGACAATCAAAACACAGCCAGCTACAGGAGGAGTGGAAGATCAGTTTTTCCCAGAGGTCCTCCAGCTGTTCTGCTGACTTCCAGAAGAGAAATCTGTCTATATCCTCTCTCCTTCCACAGTTAGATACCTGGATTTCTGTGCATTCTGCTTATATTCTGTACTGGAATGCTCTTTTTTAAAATCTGGAGACTTCCCACTTTCTTTCACCATCTATCATCTTAAAAGTTTTCATTTTAAAAAAATATATAGGTCCTGTCTTAATTCCATCTACACTGAAGCTCATTGCCATGTCACTAATTTATTCCTTCCAAACTTTTTCTATTAGATTAATTCACTGTGTTACAGATATTGCTATTGATTTATCTACTGAACTAAACACATAATGAAGCAGAAAGTAAAACCAACAAAAAAAATTATTGCTTTTATTCTCTTATTAATTTTGTCATGGCTCCAAGAATAATTCCCTCAACAGCAACAAAAAGCCATATGCTTTTCCACTTCAGTTGCTCTGTAAAACCAGCTTTCTAGCAGTAGAATTAAGAAAATAAGTAGTGATGAAAAGATAAACTTGAAAACAAACAGAAAGAACAAGTTTTTTTAAAATTCAGGCTGCATTTTACAAATTAATATTTTCTTCAGATTATGACACCTATGGTACAATTTTACAATTACAACAGAGAAACTTGAATCAAAATCAGTAAGCCTACAGGTTTGGGGTTTTTTTTTGATCAAAGCATGAGATGCAGCTGCTGCATTTTATGAGTCCAACCCAAAGGCTGATCTAAACAGTATGAGCAAAGACAAGTTAGGTTCAAATTTGCAACAGGTTTTCAATTTCAGGGTATGAGAATCATGAAGTGTTTACTAAAATGCAGCAGATTAATGTGTTAATCTCTGCAAGTTACCAAAACATAAATTCACTGAGTACATCAATAGGTACCTATCAGCTTCTGGAGTGATTTAAAAGTAGCCTATCTGAGCTCCGTATGACGAAGCTGTTCCATTTGGAAATGATTAAGAACAGGCAAGAGAAGTTTCAAGTATTTGTTTAACCTGGATTCAATATCCATACAGTATCTAGTCCAATGGAAATCTGAAGGACACACTGCCCTTTCCATAAGATGGATGCAATACATTCAGAGGAGCTAATCAGGCATTTTACCTCCCAATAAAAGTAAAGTGAGCGTACACATAAAAGCCTATTTTTTTTTATTTTGGCAGATGAATATACAATTTCTTTTTGGAAGCCATAAAAAGGAAGGAGGTGGGGAAGGCAATGAATGGGTACATCAAGATGGTTACTCTGATCTTTGCACCAGCGAGCATCGTACACCAGCTCCACACCACCTTTACAGAACAATCCTTCACATTATTTGCAAATACCCTCACTCTTTTGCATTTGATGGCCACTCAAAAGACTGAGCATGGGAATGAAGAGAACACAGCCAAGAGGTAGAGGGCTAGACAGAAATGCCCTGAAGATCTGCCCTGCTCATGTTGGACCCTGTGCCTACAGTCACAAGCCTTTAACTTGCAAGCTAGTTAAACAAGGATGGCTCCATATCCAAAGATTTAAATAGTTTACTACAGAGTTTATTTGCTTACTAAACCACCACTCTATCACTTGGAAGGACTAAAGTCTTATGTTTTTACTAATTAGTAGATGTCAGCTATTATTCTTTTAAGATGCATAGCAGGGGGAAAAAAGTTTAATTCCCTGTTCTGTAATCCACATGTAGCTGTTCATGTGCCTAAATACCAACTCCAAGACATTAGGCCAAAGGCAATGCTCCAGTTATTTAGTTCATTTGCATCTGAGTTAAGTGTCTATATTCAGCCCACCTAACTTCTGATGGAGCATGAAAGGAGGAAGAAAAATTAATTCATTATATTTCAGTAACTGAACATACTTTTACATGTACAGAACTGAAGTTCAGTGGATTGTTTTGTAGCAACAAGCATCAACATTTGTAATAATTCAGGAAATCATTGTCATTCTAAGAAGACAAACTATAACACCACTGCTCTGCATCTGTTTCCCCCAATGCCAATCTGTCCATGTCTGTGAGCAAGTACCGGTGCCAATGCTCCATTGCTTGTCTGTGGAGCAAACAGGTGCAGGAGCTGATAGGGAAGAGCTGGGAGACTCAGTGTGCATCTGCAACGCTGGTATTGTGCCTGAACAATGTCATAAAGTGAAAAAAACTGCCCAGTGTCATTCATCAAAGCAGTATGATGGTGTCAAGAAAAGAAATACATTCTCTGCTGTCAACTTGTTTTAATGAAAATGCATAGCAATATTTAAAAAGTTTTCAAAGCTGACTTCTATTTCTGACAGCTGACAGATTTATGAGAGCTATTTTTGATGAAAAATGTGCAACAAGACTCACAATATTCAAAACAAAGAAATCAATGTAGTCTGCCTGAACATGCCAAAGTACTAATAGAGGAAGAGAAACTAACTCAGTAAAGCAAGGATTGTAGAAGAGAACCTAAGGAAGTTTAATAGCAATGTTTAAAGTTTAAATATTTTAAAAATTGGAACAGCCCTTAGTGACCAAATTGACTTCAAGTGTGACAGACTGTGGAACACTGTGGTTCTCTCAAGCACGAACACTTCATGTTTGATCTTTCTCTCAATAAAATCAGAATGAAAGCAATGAAAGACAAATGGCAGAGTTATTGCCACCTCAGTTTTCTTGGGTTTTCTTTCCAGGAAACAATTCTGTGGCATTTCTTTGGTTTTGTAAGGTTTTTCTTTTGTGGCTTTTTTTTTTTTTTAAAAAAGGAATTAGCAAATGAAGTAGGAAACTACATTATGAAAACTTTCCATAACTCATCTTAAACATGATCACCACAGAAGCAACTAAAGCATTTTTAAGTTTATAGTAGCCTTTCTAACCATCTCTCTAATACATACAGCACACAGCAGATCTAAGTTCAAGAGGCTGTGTAAATTTTTTTTCTGATCAGTAGGAATAACCATAACCGCCATCCTGTTCTGCACTACTTCCTTCCAACTCTTGGTCACAAATTCTATCCTATGCTTCGGAAACCACTCGAGCAAAGATTTTTGAAGCCATTCGCATTCCTACAAAAGTTCTGGCTCTACTTGAATATAAAAACAAGAGGAGCTAAAAGCCACTGTGCAGGAGGAAAGCTGCCATATTTGCCATCACGGGAACATAACTCACACAACTGGACTGCTGCAAGGGTTGGCTATAAACTCTTCACAAGGGACAGGCAAGGAAGGAGAAGTCGGGTAGACCTGTATACAGTAGAACAGTTTTGATTGCTAAGAGATAAATGATGGGGATGCTAGAGCTGAGTGTTTATGGGTAAGAATCAGGGAGAAGGCCAAGAGGGCAGATATCCTGGTGGGAACCTGTTACAACCACCTAACCAGGATGACAATGCAGAGGAAGTATTTTATAAGCAGCTGACAGAAGACTCACAATTGCTGGCCCTTGTTCTCATGGAAGACTTCAACTTACCAGATGTCTTCTGGAAATACAGCAGAGAGAAATAGTCCAGGAGCTTCCTGCAGTTTATGGAAGGTGACCTTCCTGGCACAGCTGGTGAGGAAGTTACCTAGGGAAGGTGCCTGTTGGTCTCCTTGTCTGTAAACAGAGAAGGACTGATGGGTGATGTGATGTGACGTGACATTTGGAGGCAATCTTGGGCACTATGATCACAAAATGATAGTTTTCAATTCTTGAAGAAGTATGGAAGAGGCAGAAGTGCCACAGCCAGCAGAACTGTCACCCTGGACTTCCAGAGGGCAGAATTTGGCATGTTTAGGAGCCTGGGTGACAGAGTCCCTTGGGAGGCAGTCCTGAAGGACAAAGGAGTCCAGGAAGGCTGGACATTCTTCAAGAAGGAAACCGTAAAGGCACAGGAGTAGAATGGCCTCACATGCTGAAAGACAAGTCTGGGGGAAGAAGATGAGCCTGACTGAACAGAGAGCGTTGGCTGGAACTCAGCAGAAATAAAGGAAGGGTTATGACCTTTGAAAACAGAGACAGGTCACTCAGGAGGATTACAAGGATGTCATGAGGTTAGGCAGAGAGAAAATTTGAAGGACCAAAGCCCAACTAGAACTTAAATCTGGCTACTGCCATAAAAGACAAAAATGTTTCTATAAATATATTAGCAACAAAATGAAGGCTAAGGAGAATCTCCATTCCTTGCTCTATGCAGAGGGAAGCATACTGACAAAGGATGAGGAAAAGGCCAATGTACTTAATGCCTTCTTTGCCACAATCTTATATCAAAGACCAGTTCTACAGGTACCCAGTCCTTGAGTGGGAAGACAGGGATGAGGAAGAGAATGAAGCCACCATAATCCAAAGGAAGCAACCTGCTATACCACCTGGGCACACTCAAGTCTATGGAGCCAGAAGGGATCCACCCAAGGGTACTGAGGGAGCTGCGCAAAGTGCTCAGCGAGTCCTTTTCCATCATTCATGAGCAGCCATGGCTAACCAGGGAGGTCCCAGGTGAATGGAAGCTGGCAAATGGGATGCCCGTCTAGAAGAAAAGAGGAAGGAAGATCCAGGAAACTACAGGCCTATCAGCCTGACCTCAGAGCTAGGAAAGGTCATGGTGCAGGTGATCTTGAGTGCCACCACACAGCACAATCAGGCCCAACCAGCACCAGTTTATGAAAAGCAGGTCCTGCTTGACCAACCTGATCTCATTCTATGACAAGGTCACCGCTTACTGGATGAGGGAAAGGTTGTGGATGTGTCTGCCTAGACTTTACTAAAGCCTTTGACACCATTTCCCACAGCACCTTCCTGGAGAAACTGGCTGTTCATGGCTTGGACAAGTGTGTTCTTTGTTGGGTAAGAAACTGGGTGAACAGCAAGGCCCAGACCCAGTAGTGGTGAATGGAGTTACATCCAGCTGGCAGCCAGTCACCAGTGGTGTTCCCCACAGCTCAGTATTATCACTATTATCTGTTTAATATTGTTATCAATGATCTGGATGAGGAGATTGAGGGCATCTTCAGTCAGCTTGCAGAAAACACCAAGCTGGGCAAGAGTGTTGATCTGCTGGAGGGCAGGAGGGCTCTGCAGCGGGATCTGGACAAGCTGGATCAGTGAACTGAGGCCAGTGGTCCGAGGTTCAACAAGGCAAAGTGCAGGACCCTGCACTTGGGTCACAACAACCTCTGCAGCACTCCAGGCTGGGGGAAGAGTGGCTGCAAAGCTGCCTGGAGGAAAGGGACTTGAGGGTGCTGAATATGAGCCAGCCTGTGCCCGCGTGGCAAGAAGGCCAGCGACATCCTGGCTTGGATCAGCAATAGTGTGGGCAGCAGGACCAGGGCAGTGATTGTCTCCTTGTATTCAGCATTGGTGAATCTTGAGTCCTGTTTCTAGTTCTGGGCCCCTCACCACAAGAAGGACATTGAGGTGCTGGATTGTGTCCAGAGAAAAGCAACAAAGCTGGTGAAGGGTCTGGAGCACAAGTCTTAGGAGGAGCAAGTGAGGGAGCTGAGGGTGTTTAGCCTGGAGAAAAGGAGGCTCAGGGGAGACCTTATCACTCTCTGCAACCACCTGAAAGGAGGCTGTGACAAAGTGCGGCTCTGTCTCTTCCACCAGGTAACAAGTGAGGGACCAAGAGGAAATGGCATCAAGTTGTGCCAGAGGAGCTTTAGATTGGGTCTTAGGAAAGATTTCTTTACAGAAAGGGTTATCAAGCATGAGAACAGGCTGCCCAGATGAGTGATTGAGTCACCATATCTGGAGGTATTTAAAAGAAGTGTGTATGTGGCACTTAGGGACATGGTTTCGTGGTGGCTTTGGCTGTGCTGGTTTAATAGTTGAACTGATGATCTTAGAGGCTTGTTCCAACCTAAATGATTCTTTTAGTCTATGATTCTAAATCTGCAATACACTATGTTTGCTATTTTCTTAACTTTATTTTTCATTTCTTGACTACATCTAATTCATCTGAAAGGTAATTTTCCTAAGATTGACAAGGAAACTAAAATCTTGATTTTTCAGTTTTAAACTTAGTCCACATGACACATCTCACTATTTCTGACCACACTGAAAACTAGAGTAATAAAGCCTGTGGGAGAAAAAAGAAAATTAAAACAACATCGATTTTTCCCAAAGAAAGTACCCTAGAAGAAAAGCTGTCAGTCACAGATGACAAGAAGCCAGTTACAGCAGAAGTGTGAAATGTGAGTATCACTCTCTCACTACTTTCTATTTATTTTAAATAACAGATGAACAGTCATTAATATTTACTGTATTTCAAGTTAGTCAGATAACACAATATTCAGCCTGAAGTCAGATTAGGCAGCAGCTGGTTAGATGGATGTCATCTGTCAGGGGCTGTTCTTCTAAAAGCCACTAATACTGTCAGTGAAAATTACAGTCTACAAATCAAAAGAATGTAAGTGTTTGAACTGAAACACATATGAAATCAGACAGTTCCCACTGGATTTTCCCCATGTGCTACTACCTCCATGATCAATTCACACTTCAAGTGACAGAAATTGCTGAGAAAGCAAAACATTGCTTGCTTTCTATCTGAGAAGTATACTTTGAGCCAGGGGACATATTTTTAGATAATTAAAATTAATTTTCCTTCATTTTTGTCAAGAAATATTAAAATCAACCTGCTGTAAAGCAAAATGCTCACTCACTCTTGTATGGGACAACAGGGGGCAAAACTTTGTTGCTATTACAAAAGTGACAACATGTTAGGTGGAAATGAGATAAACTCCTTTTCTGCTAGTAAATTCCGTAAGATTAAAATACAACTTCTTCTAATAGTATTAAAATGAAAACGAAGACCATTCACTCAGAACTTCTATGACTGTTCAAAATATATGTCAAAATATTGCTTATACAGCACAAAAAAGCCCAAGTTTTATACCATGCAGGGATCATCACTCCTCAAAAACAGTAGCATAGCACTTAAAACGTTCTTTTAAGTACTGAAGGCTACTAAAATGCTAATTTTCTGTCTCTGCTAAAGTGCTGAGAATATGAGCATTTTGAAATGGAGTGTTATGATAGGTATGTCCAGAAATCATTCTTCTTTTTTTTGTGCCATCTAGTTTGTATTTGGCAGGTTTTCCCCCCCTTAAATGGAACAGAATGCCTAAACCTAGAAAGGTATTATTGCAGCTGACAACAGTGTCTTTTGAAATGCATCATCCTCATTTTGAGGATATAATGCTGCACAATAAGCAGCACAAAAAATGCATGCATGCTGCTTCCTTGCTAATCAGGGAATGCCACCAAGAATTTTAAATTAATAATCAGTGTGCAGCAGGACTGGCTGGGTGCCAGCTGGATGCTGAGTGGGTTTGTACAGAAGGGTGGGCAGATCCCTATGGGGCAGCACTTGGAAGGCGAGGCAGGAGTGTACCCTCGTGGTGAAGGCAGCTCCTGCAGACCAGGCTGTGACAGCACGAGGGGAGCTGGAATGTCCCGTGACAGTCACCAGCACGATGGAGGCTGGACCACAGGATCTGCAAGGAGATGCCAAGAAAGCTGGGCTCGTTCAGTTTTAAGAGGAGGCTAAAAGAGAAGCTTGTTGTTGTCATCTGTGACCTAATGGGAGGGCAGAAAGAAAACAGAGCTGGGATCTTCTGGGAGGTGACCCAGAAGTGGGAGGAGATGCAACAGTCACTAATTGCAACACCGGGAAGTCAGATGAGGCTTTGGAAACACTTTTTCACCTCGTCAGCAAACACTGAAACAGGTGCACAGAGAGGCTGTGCAATCTGCACCCTTGGAGATGCTCAGACCCAGACCACACAGGACCTGTTTGCAGCAAGGGGTTGGACTTGATGCCTCCAGAGGTCCCTTCCAGCCTCAGCCATTCTGTAGCTCTGTGACTGTTTCGTTTCTCACTCTCCTCAGTGCCTACATTTCAACAGCAGATCAAAAGCATTCAACCAAGGCAAGGTGGGTACTTCCAGCTGTGAGAAGTTTGGTGAATACAGATAGAACCTACAAGCTCAGCCTGCTGCATTTGGCCAAACTTAACCCAGTCTTCTGTGGGTCACCACAGCCCTTTGTGGGCACAGCCAAGAACAAGGACCTGCCTTCCCTCCCAGCATTGGGTAACGTCATGCACTGCCAAATGGAATGGCCAGTTGGCTGTTTTGCTCCCTTGGCTAGCAGGGCTGGACCCCTGAATGCCTTTTGCACCCAGCCTTGCTAAGGGAGACTCATCCTCTCCTGTATTCCACAGCTCTGCTGACAGCAAAGCTGCTCCCAGCATCCAGGCTGCTCCTTGCAGCAGAGGCCATTGTATTACCCTTTCACCTATGACTTGTCCTTTTTTTCTGGCAGAATTATCAGCACACTGACCCCACTTGTTGCAACCAACAATTCCCAGTGCTGAAGCCAGGGAGAGGTGGGAAGCACAGCTATGGCTAGGGAAGGTGGGAGGTTACACTCATCTGCACCACCACCACAGTCTCAGATCAGCTAAAATCTGTCACAAAGCCACACTTTCAAGAATTAAAAAGTGTGGTTAATCATATTAGCTCTTTCATGAGCTATAACAACAATTACTCAAACAGAATTAAAAATAATAGCTCAATTTAGATCAGATGAACCTCTAAATTGTCAAAATAAAGCCTAATATTTTGCTTGCATTAAAGAAATCACCCATTAAATTTGAAAACCTCCTGGCAACATGCTGTTATTTTATCACCACAACAAAATATTTCTTGCGATGATATGATTGTATGTAATACCATAAGAACTTCCAGGAAAAGGCACCAATAGAGGGAACCCACAACTCTGGGAGAGGACAACTTCTCTCTTAGTGCACTGGAAATCAGCAGCAAGGAGGGCACTAACCAACACCACCACAGCAAATGCCATCAAGGCACGGTGATTTACAGCACTGTAGGGAGCATCCCAACACACACATCTACCACAGTCTCCCCAAACAAGCCTCAATAAGAAAAGGAAAACATGAATTCAGGGCTCACAATGGCCAAAACTCTCACTATCATTCCGCTTTGCTTCAATTTTACTCTAACTGAAGGTGCGCCTATTTCACCAGCGACAATCCACCTCGCCCTGCTGTGACCACAGGTTTAATAACAACAGCTAACCACGGTGGTTAACAGCTTGCCAGGCTCCACAGGGAATGAGCTTTGCTAGGCCAACTTTCTACTAACAACCCAGCTGCCAGAGGAACCTACACGCTCTTATCTCCCAGTGCTCTATTACACACATCACATGCTTTTCCTCTTTACATGCTTGTCTGGTTTCATTTTAAAAGAAACAGGATCAAATTTTTCACAACAAATCCTCAGGCTCACACTTAAAGCTGATTTCCTTCTCCCCAGAGGGGGCATTCAAGATTCCCCACAGATCTCAAAACAAACTCTTGCAAAAGACAGGAAGAAAATCACTACATGAAAAGTAATCACAGATCATGGTTTTCAAAAATAATACCTGAAAATTAATTGAGATAAATTAATTTTTCATTACTGCTTAGTTATCTTAAGCGATTATAAATCATTTGCTTTGCTGGTAGCTGATGCTATGAGTTTTTGATCACCAGACCTGTCACACACCAATAGTCCTGATCCTGGCACATCTACTAGGTATTGATTTGAAAAACCATTACCCTTTTGGGTAACTGTAACTGCCTTCCCTCACATCCGAACCTTCCCAGAGCCATTTTTCCACTCAGTGCTTCCTTCTAGTAAGACAGCAGAAAGTGTAACTCATAGGCCTTTGCCTGCTCTCAGATGCTCGGAACAAGGGATCTGGAACACTCCTATTAACAGAGTCATATTTAAACACAAGGATTGGGAGATTTTCTAACAACACTCTCTTTGTATGTATTGTTCTGCATCTGAGATAGCAGGCAGTGAACCCCATATGGTTTCAGAATTATAAAGCTTAAAAGAAAAGAGAAAAAAAGTTTGTCGCCTCGATTCTATAGCTCTCCATGGAAGAAAAATAGGAATATTAGTGAATAAACCACAAATCTGCAGTTTGTGCAAGCCTTGTATGAGTGTGGCACTTTGCCAAGTTCCAAACTGTTGTATGCAACACATAAGTAGTTAACAGGAAAACAGTTTCAGATCTTAATTAATCCACTGAGGCTCCAGCCCATGTCCCAGTAATCAGTCAGCTGGCGATGACAAAGAGAAATGAGACTTGAGAGGCTCTCACGAAACAGCTAAAAATAAAACTGGATCTGTTTTTTATGTTCTCCTGCACATAAGGATCTTGCTCTCAAATTTTTACTTATTTATAGTTTTTACTTCATGCAACTGACTTTGTTCTTCATTCAAAACACAACAAGAAGCAACCACTTCTAAAACTATCAAATATTTTATACATTATGTTGCATAATACTTGTACACCTAAGAAGACCAGCCTAAATATTTCTGGAATGTAATTTCTATCCAGATCAACCAATATGACAGTATCAGCAGCCAGTGAATGTAATTACCATTAGATTTTCTACCTCAGAACAGATAAGCCTAGGGAAAATAACAGAATAAAAAAGTGATCTGTACTAATAAATAATTTGATGGGAAGATTATCTTGAAAGAGGTTCATTGCTACGTCAGATATGATATTTGATATTGTTGGGTTTGAACACTTTATGATTTTCCATTTCTAGTAAGCTAGCTAAGCTAACAAAAAAACCCACAGAACAGCAAGAGAAGTGCAGCAATTTGCCTTAAAATTTTCTTACATCATTGTAATTCAGAAAATGTAGAAATTTTTTTTTAAAAAATTCTCAGATTCTTATTACTATTTTACCAGTAATTTATTACTCTTCATTAGAGGGGAGATCTAAATGAAAATTTTACCACAAAAAAGAAAAACAAGAAATGAAACTGCAAAAAAGGGGAGGTCAGCGATACTAAGGCCAAGGAAGCAGAAAAGGATTTTGCAACATACTGTGATTTTGAGAGACTTTGATTGATATCAATCTACCAAAACATTTAAAAAATAATTTTGGCTTGCCTGCCTGTATAAGCAGAAGCAGAGCCTTGTTCCTCCAGGGAACCACCCAAGTAAAACCACATATATTGTGAGCAGCAAAGTCTACTATTGTCTCCTAAAACAGCAAAGACCAAAGCACAGTTTTAAATATTCTCAGATGTCAAACATCTATTAGAAAAATGTTTTTTAAAAAAATGAGAAAGAAACTCAATCAACAAAGAAAAGCATTTTAAAGTAACATTTCTCCTGGTGCTGTAACTGAACTACTGCTCCCTCAGTAACCCACAGTCACACTGTGCTGAGCAGTTAGGTCTGGCTGGTTGAAAACTGATCAGATTCTGGTAACTTCACACCCATCGTTTTTAAAGTTCAACAGTAACAAAAGCAGTTGTGTTCTGTGTTGGACAGCATTTCCAATACACATAGAACTAGCTGCTCTTGCGGGAAGAGGGGGAGGGCAGGGAGGAGGTAAGAATTGTTTTGTCTCAATTATAATGATCTGAAGATTGAAACAAGACCAAGCTTGTAGGAACTTTTCTTAATTTTTCTTACAGTTAACTGGAGCATTCAGAAGGGGAAAAAATACATTCTTGAGTCAAAAAAGCCCTTATTCAGATTTTTCCAATACACAAAAGTTGATCAAAATGGACCTTTGTCTAGAGTGCTTCATTTTAGATGTATCACCCACTAAGATATTCTAACCAAGCCAAAGTACTAAAAATCTCTTAAAAGTACTCCCCTAATTCTGCATCTATGAGTACTGAGGCTCAGATACACATCTCCATGAATAAGAATTTTTAACAAAACACTTTTTCTGGAAGTGACACCATAAAAGATTTAGCTAAAGCAGATGATGCTTTTTTCTTTTTAATAGAAATAGAACTTAAAGGATTAAATAATTAAACCAACAAGAATAAACATTCGGGACTTGTTCAAGCAACAGCATGAATTCAGGAATCAAGCATATTTTTCACTAACCACTAGAGGTCACACAGGAACCATGGCAGATATCCAAAGGATGAGAGGACTCAAGAACCTTATGGTCTGGTAAAATCAAAATACCAGGGTACTCTGATTAGCACCCACAAACAAAATTCTGAAATTAATTTGAGTAGCCTAGTTCCCCAAAAGATCCAATGAACATGAATATTCACAGATGTCAGTTGGTATTTTACATCTTCATAAAATTGAGATTTATTATTTTTACTTCTAAAAAGCACATCAAATAATGGGTGGGGGTGCAGTGGGATTGTCAGAGCTTGCAGTGCTTTTGAAAGTTTTCCTGATTTTTTCAAATATTTCCTCATTTAAACTCCTAGAACTTCAATTCAATCAAAACAGCTTCAGCTATGCCTATAATTAACACTAAAGAATCAAAATAAGCTGGAATATTCTAATATTTTACTAGTAAATGTCTTGCTATGTAAACAGACATTTTAATATTCCATGAACAACAGAAATAGCAATAAAAACCAAATATGATCCCACACATATAAAATACATTGTGATTTTAATCTCATACCAAAGTTTACACTGGACACAATAATTTACATTCTCTTAAATCTGAATGGAAATATGCCCTCAAAATTTAGACAAAGTTGCAATGGTCAGGCTCTGAAAACTACCTGCTTGCGAGAAATTCACTTTAGTACTATGGAAAATCTATTTTATTTTAAAGTATTTGCAGAAACACTATTTGCAAAGTGTTAAAATGCTTTATGTTGTGCACAGCTAATTTAAAAATCCCTGTAAAGTTCCTTTAAACCCTTCAAGAAGGTATCCTCTGCACACAAGTGCAGAGCAAGAGATGGATCAGAGTCAGTGATCCCATACTCCTTCCATATTAGATGAAACTGAGGATCAGTATACAAAGATATTTCATGAACTGACTCACTTTTTATTCCATTTACTGCAGTACACACTGCATCTTCTCTTTGGAGAAATTTCATTTCATTAGATCCCAGCAACAAAACACAAAGAAAGACCTGTGTATGAAAGTCTTTTACTATGACAGAGCCGCACTGCCAAGGCATTAAACTGCCCTCTAACCCAAGAACTGGTCCCACTAGAACAGGTGCTTCTGTTGACTTGCATTACCTGTTCTGGAATAAGTAAAATATTTCACTCCCTAAAGCTCTCAGTCTGGTACATTTCAACATTAAAAAAAAAAAATAGTAACAATGAAGAGCAGTGGAACAGCTGTAATCTGAATAACAATTTCAAAAGTTTCAGCACCCATCATGTTTTTCAGTAGAACAGACAATACTACCAAAAAAGCTCACAGGACACATATTGCACTACAGGAGCAATTCCTTGAGACAAAACAGAAATCGTAAATCACATCTTAACAGCAGAAAAGATGCAGACTTTTCTCAGCATAAAATTAACACCACAAGTCTATCAGCATTTAAGAAATATTACAGGGAAAAAAATCCAGCTTTACCTGCACACAAGCTTGTATGTATACACATACCTACACACACACAGATTGCAAATCAGCGGAGATTGCTTTCCGCTTCATACTAACACAGCAAGATTTACAAACTCCATAAAAATTTAGAAGGCAAGGATTTTTTTTTGAGGAATATCTAAATACAAACCTGTTTTTTCTGTGCCTGCCTTTTCTGAGCACCCAATGTAGCAGACTTAAAGCTGAGAGACTTGGACTGTCTCCTGACTTTCACTGAATCTCTCCGGCGATCATATGAAAAAGACGACGACTTCTTTGTAATTTTCCTCTTAGGTGTGTCTGCCATTTCATCCAAAGTATGGTTACCTTCAAGCAAACAGCATCCCAAGAAAATAAAAACTCAGTATCATCAAGCTCCCACCAAGCTTGTATGAAACAGTCCTCAATGCTACAGGAAATCTAGCAGCCTGCAAGGAATGGAGCCCACCGAAGAATAGTTTCACTTCTTCCAACAGGTTGTAGAAATGAAAAAAGCAGGTAGTCCTGCAATGCTGTATGTCACTGAAGAGCAGGCAGAACTCCTTGCTGTATAAACTCAAACAGGCTTCAGCAGTGATGCTAATCTGAAAACGTAGTGACTATCCTGCTGAGCACGCTAAAGGTGAACGGGAGGTAGTTCCCTGCACACCAACAGGGTGTGGAAGTACACCAACAGGGTGTGGGGATGAAGACGACTTTGGGTTCAAAGCATCTTCTTAACTCCTTCCTTTCTGGGCTACTGCTAGGAAGTCAACTGAGAAGTCAGACTGGTGAAAGTTCCCCAAAAAAGACAGCATTAATTTCTTCTCTTTGGATCCAAGGCACTTTCTGAAGAAACCTTTAGCATGAGGTGACTACCCCGTTAAATGCATTTGGGGCCCTGTATTAATCTAATTTAAATATTCCCTTCTCTCTCTTTGTCAGTAAGACTATTCATGCTACAAACCTAGCAGATACTTCAACTTGTAAGTCAACTAGAAAGTAAAGTACCTGACTCTGAACCTTACCATTCCTCCTGGGAAATAACTACGGAGTTACGGCAGTCTCTTAGGGACCTGTTGGTATCAACAGATGAGAGGGTAATGCTAATGAATTCTCATCCTAGTGACAGTGTGGGAATCTTATCAGACAGCTGAGATTGCAACTTTTGTACCAAGACTGTTGTTTAGGTAGGAATGTTTCTCTTGCATAAGGTATTAGTCAAGGAACTCTACAAGGGTGTAGAGTCCCAAGAGTTGCTGCTATTGATTTTCATTAAGCAAAACATATCCGAAGGGCCAAGCTACAAATCTAACACTGAGATTTAATCCATGTTGAAAGACAAGGAGGAAAACTACCTTTTGTCAAAACTTAGGCATTGTCCTGGATCTTTTCCAGAAACTTTTCCTTATTTTATTCATGACGCTACTTCGCATACAAAACAACTGTGAATAATTTATAGTTGCAGGATTATCCATTACTATAATTAAGCTCTAATACGGGTCAGTCCTCTAGTGTATGAGTCTCACCACCTCTGTTAGGAAATATCTGTGAAGTTGGAACAGCATTTCTTTTAAGACCTGCTGATATCAAGGAGTAAGAGAGTAGTGTTAATGAATTCCCATAACCAACCTTTCCTGTAACTTCTTCCTTTGTTGTAGGATGAATAATATATCTCTAGGACACAGTGATATTGCTAAAATTAACCAAAAGCTATCAGAATGTTAAGTATTTATTAGCCATATTGGCCTAGTTCTAGATTCACTGCACATTTTTGTGGGGCTTTACACTGTGAAGAATTATAAAGCACAGCGTTATATTATCTACAACTGTATCTAACCAGTGAATCTGTAATTATTACAAGATATAGAAAAATCCATTATTAAATATTTCTAGTACAAAGTCTCTCTTAATTGTGATGTGTTTATAATACTGTAGCAGTCATTATCTATAGCCTCATAGTGACCTTCAGTGTTACTAATATTAGACACTCTGAGACCATCATCATTTCAATACTCTCTGTGGTTTTCATCAAAGTTTAGATTAAAGAAACTTTTTCTCACAAACTGAAATCCTACTTAAATTACCTGTTTCCACGATTTACAAGCATCACTTTTTTAAAGAGTTAAAATAAGCAGAGAATCCAGTATTATGTGCTTGCAAACCACAACATCTCAAGAAAAAACATATCCTCCAAAACGTCACGAATTATCTACAGCATTTGATAAACATTGCAGATATTCTGATTTAGCACGAAAATTAAGGTCAGGTAAAGTTGGAAAACCTGCAGACAGCTACTCTTATGACAGGTTCATTTGATGCTCCAGATCTTGCACTGAAAAGAACAAAGAACCACTTCTCAATATCACCTCTGATTCTACAGCCATCTATGGTTTGCTTCTTACAACGTCTTTTCAAGGCTGAGATCCTGGTCCATTTAGACACTGTTGGTGGAGGACTTTAATCTGTACCTGGAGTCAGTGCTGGCATTTGCTCTGTGCTTTTTGCTATTTCTACAAAATCTTTTTCAGTTGCTTGGTTTGCGGCTGGAAGAAGCAGAGGGCTCACCACCAGCACACACAGCAGAGAGATCCCACCACCCACTCCCTTCTCCATCCCTTGCTGCACCACGGGGACCACTCCGGCAGCTCCACAGCCACTGGCAGCCTTGCTGCGCTGAAAAGGAAGGTCTCAGCCCACTCCTGTTCCCATTCTTCCTCTTCTTCCTTCATACCTCAACCACTCCCAGCAGCAAAGTCTTCTGCCTTTCCTCCTCAGCTTGCCAGGTTCTTTGGTTAACTTACAATATTCAAGAAATAGCAGAAAAATACTCTGTTAGTTTTGCAAGGAAGAGCCTTCTGTCATTTGAGTTAACAAATCTGCTATGAGATGGGGTCCAAAGAGTGCCAGAGCCCTCACGAGCCAAGCAGCAGGAGATGGATGAAAATACTGGGGAGAGGCAGAGACAGGACAAACTGCTGGAAGCCTTCTTAGACCTGGTTATGTACCTTGCACGTAAGCCACTGTGTCCAGAGGTCTATTGCAAAATCAGAAATATTGTTCCAAATGTAAGAGCTAGCTCAGAACTCATTAATTTGTGCATTCGGTTAAAGCAATCTCTCTCCAAAAGCACATCGCCTTTGCCAAAATGATATTACATCCACCATGTTATTGTCTACTCCCTGACTGCTTCTGCAACCCTTCATGACCAGCATTCACCATCAATGTTCGGTTTCTCACACAATAATGGAATTTGGCACTTCAGGATTCAAATCTTCCTTCTCTTCTTTCAGAACAATTGCAAATATATTGAACAATACATGCTCTATTTTCCATCTTCCAACCAGTTACACATCCATAAAACCCTTCCTCTTATTCCATGCCAAGTCTGTGGGGTTTTTTGACTGCACTAACCCAGTCACTGTTGCTCAGGTCTGTCTTTCTGCTGAGAATACAGGCTTATTTGTGAGATATGACTGTCTTGACAACACTGTCATGATCTTCCCCAGTATATCATATTCATGTATGTGCCTACTATTCCTCAGAGAACAGTTTTTACCAAAATATTCAATTTTCAGAAGTCAGATTTACCTGCAGCTTTTCAGATCCCATGGAAACTGATTTACGAATTCACAAATGTCAGTCCTCTCCTACCTGGGAGTTCTTAGTGCATCAATACAAGTGTTTCAGCATTACAGGAAAGGAATTGAGATACTGCAATTTATCCCAAAAATAAACAGCAAATCATGAATGGAAATGCTGTCGCCAAATAGCTAGAAAAACTAAGTGATTATGAGATTAACAGTTTGAAAAACAATGCTGAAAGAGGTGAAAAACTAAGAACTATACTTAAGAGACGACATTTAGTTACATCTAATATCTCTTAGGGATTGAAAAATGCATGTTCCAATATTCATATATTATGACCTGTATTTCCTCATTTCCACGGATATATGATCATATATTAGTCTCATCCATAAACATTGTGAAATCAAATTTTAGTTTATTATTAGATATATTACAAGCATTTAAAGTCCATTCACTGACAGAAGATAATAGTTATATTTTGAGTTTGTTATGTTCAAATATGTCTTCATTAAATAGCAGCTGGGAATAAAGGTTGTGTAAATACTTTCATTTTCTACTTTAGAACCATCAGCAAGACAGACTTAAAAATCATCATGCGGCCGTCCCCGTAATGAGTCAATAGTGTTAATGCAAAACCACCTGGTTTACATGGACACATTCTGTTTTTACAATTTTTTCAGAATTTCAGTAATCTAAAATTGTCAGTCTCTAAAACCATAATTAAAATAAAAACCATTGCCAAACAGTAGACGACATCAAGAGCTCATTGTTCAAAACCTGAAGTTTTTAGATTTTTTAACAGAAATTAATAATGGGGTTGTTATATGATGGGTTTCTTTCCCAGTATCAATACTTTCCCAAGCTTGGCAGCTCATGTAGTTATTTTAAGCTGTTACAAGAAGGAATGCCTTATGCTCAAAATGTGTTTTGCCAAGTCACTTGTGAGTAACAACAAATTGTTTCAAGGTCACTCTGTTTTCTTGGGATACTGGGAATGAAGACACGGAACAAGAAGAGAGAAGCTGCACACTGTGGCAGAGATAATCATGGCAATAGCTGAAAAAAATTTGATAGAAAGGTTTTGAGGAGGAAAAGGGCGTACGAATCATAGTATTGTAAATACTAAGAAATGTATTTCTGAGTAATTTTTTGGACATTTTTAGGTTTTGCTGTCAGATTTGCTACATGGAACCTGGAGAAGATGTTTCTTCATTCATTCCAGGGTGTTAATCTGTTAATGGCAGAAACAAGAAGTACAGAAAGTTGTTATTCTTTACTCATGATTTTAGGGTTAAATTCTTAACTTGCAGAATCAAACAGAAATCACATGTAAATTCAGCTGCAAGTTTGCTTAAATGAGGCAGAGACACCCAAAATTTAGAATAAACAACACTACTTTGAGTATTCTGATTACGTACTGATGAAAATCTAACGATAACACAACTTTATCTGTGCAGCTTTCATTGACTTCCAAAGCTCTTTAACATTTCTGAGTGAATGAACAGGCACAGGGTTACCAGAATCTCATTCTTTCTAACAGCATCCTGCTGTCACTGGCCTACCCTGAATTTACTACAGAAATGGGGTCTTGCATAACTGGCCTGAAAAATAAGAGTGATAGAGTAAGAATCAATAGCAGCAGGATGCTGTAATCACAGCTCCCCAGTCCCTAGCTAGCCTTTAACCTTAACATTATAGTGCATTTGCTCAAAATAGCCTTATTTCTGTGTAGGCTTCCAATCAACATTTGTTACAAACAAAATATAGTCAGCCTTTCCAAACCCACATTTTGTGTATCACATGTCTCTCTAACTCAACAGAGCTTTCCAGGAGGAAGTAAACAAAACAACAGCATTATTTAGAATTGACCATCTGTTTTAACACAAAACCCAAAAGTTCATTTCCTTTCCACTACACTGGGAAAAGGTCCTAATATGCCTTCATATCATGTGAAGAAGCTCAAAGACTTTTTCCCACTACAAGTCTTCACAGTTCTTCGCACTTGAAGCAAGCAGGCACTAACTTCATAATAATATTAATAGAATCTCTGTAGGTCTCTTAAAAGCAGATGCAAATGAAGCACAAATGATTTCACTGAATTTCAGCTGCAGTTTGCTTACTTAACACAGTTAACTCTAGCTCATGAATGTTTACAAACTCCATTTCAGCACAGATCTATGAAATTAATCTCCATCCCATGCTCACCAGAAGTATTCCACACAAACCAGCAACTTCTTATGTGTCTTTCTGAGAGGTTTTTCAAAGTTTGTCTAAGCAGCACTAAGCACCAACATCACCTTGAACTTCCAGTGACCTGGGCCAGATAGGGCACCACACACACAAACACTGTGGGAAGCATGAGACTTCACTCCAGACAAGACCAAACCATATTCCTCTGGTTTTTATCTCTGCACTCAGTGGGCGTAAGCATGAATTACGCAGGGTAAAGAGCTGACGGAATATTTGAAAATATTAAGTCAAGCAAAGAAAGCCCATGCCTGCCTTAGTTTAGAGAAATAAAGCCAGGCTGTAAATTCAAGCACATACCAAATTACTGTGGTTACTTTTGAGAACCAGTGTTGAATTTATCAGGACAGCGATAAAGGAATTTATACGATGCCAAGGCTTTTAACATTTATATGTTGTTAATCCCAAACTCATTTGGCAAAGAACTGATATATTGGAGCAAATGAATTTATGAATAATTGACATTAGGTTCATACCTACATTGTTTCAAAGTAGTTCTATTTGCCCAGTTGATCACCACTACCAGTGGCTGTTAATGGCAGATCCTTGTTGTTCTCTTGGGAATAAAAAACTCTGTGTTTTCAGGAAGATAGCTACACCAAACACAGACATTTTCATCTCTAAAGCTTCCCACTGAGAACAATCTGAGCATTTCTATGCATGAAAAAACTACATATAATGGCACACAATTTTTTTTTTTTAAGCTGTTCAAAATACAAATTACTATTTCAGTGAGAATTCAAATGAGAGCAAGCTATATTCATACACATACTTTGGGTTTGTTGGTTGCTTTTTTTTTTTTAATGAGATTATACCACAATTTCCTCAATATTTTTTTCATAGATAAACAACGGTCTATGAGATCTCAAAATAAGCACTTCCATGCTATGACCAAAGCGTGAGAATTACTGAAGTGTCTACGTGCCTCTGTCTACCAGAAGAAAACACAGTTAAGGATGGTTGGGTTCTGGTTTTTTTCTGCAGTTGGGTTTTTTTTTTGCTGCTGAGAACGTCTGCCTACTAAAAACTGAACTGAGGTCATCAAGTATGCTATCATCAAGTTGGAAACTTATCAAGACGACATATGGTTTTTGAGCAGCTTCATAGAGAGGGCTACTTTTGCAAGTTACAAAAATCCAAACATAGCAGGTTATTAACCTATCTTTAAAATACTGGTCTAATCACTAAACATACAATAAACCTGTATTTTTAAAATACTGGAAGCAGGTTATGCAGCTGACTAAGTACTAGCTGAAAATAGAATCTTGTTTCTTGTAGCCAAATATTTTTCAAAAGCAATAAGAACAAGTCAGCCCATTTATATTGATGTATACATAGAGATATATAAATGTAAAGAATACTGATATGTTTCAGCTGAAAACTGTCCATATTTCCATAGTAAAATCTGTAAAAAAAATTAATTTCAATAAATTTTAAAAAGTTTTCTAAGAAAAAAATTATTTAAATGAGCATTTATTATTTTTTTTTTGTTTATACAGTTATTACCATTAACTGCATTAACCAAGCAATTTCACATGCAGTGATATTGTGTAATATAAATGTCCAGATCTCACGCTGGCTAAGTTAGAATGCTTTATGGACTTTCTCAATGGACTGTGTTAAAGGGCTTAAGAAAAGCTGTTTCAGAAAGGAACAAAGGAACAAGCAGCTTAGCAAAATCAGTTTTTCCATGTAGTTTGTTTCATGGTTTGCTCCCTTTTTTAAGGAGGAACAACACTGAGCATCAAAAATTAGTCCAGAAAGCAACTGGCTAACCCGTACTCATCCACTCTGTTTTAGTAAGTGACAAGAGAATAACAAAATATAGGGTCAGAAGAAGCTAAATAAAGTCACTCTAGCAAGCTGCATTTTAATGTGAAGGACACCATCAAAGATACTCCTCTCATTCCATTCAGAACAGCTGCTCTAAGGGTTTTGGTATTTGTTATAGGACAGAACATTTTCTCCATGGAGACAGTGGAATAGGAGTAAATATATTCTTCACATCACTTAAGTGTTTTATTTTACTATGGCAGTTGACTATACAGAGCAATAAATCCATCAAGAGGACAAATGGTCCTTAGCTGCTCTGCATTCTGTATTGTGCTGATATGACACTGCACAATTATAGCATAAAAGCAACACCAAAAAGAAAAAAAATTACATTTATCACTGATCCTTAAGATTAAAGAACCATGGTAAGAGTAAACTGATTTTCAAAAATACAGATGTCAGGTAGTAAATAACACAAGAAACATCTCCTCAAGAATGTAAGGAAGCTCCTTGTGAAAATGAACACTAAAACATTAAGTGTTCAGTTTTCCAATATCCTAGACATTTTTGTCCCAATTTTAAAAAAGAGAGATACAGGCAAATATTTAATTTTAAGCACAGCTAATCCTACAGACCTCAGTAATCATTTAATTATGTGTTTAGACACCATCTGTTTAAATGCTTTTTTACAAGGTATGCTTAAGTATACAGATACAAAATATCCCTAACTGGAGATATATTCCAAACCTCGCACTAATGAGGCCTGTATTAGGTTCTAGCAACACATAACCAGTTGATACACTTGCTATGGAGGCAAAGCTAACAAGCCAAAACGAAGGGGAGCCTGGAAGGTCAGCTGTAAAACACACTACAGGAAACTAAAACAATGACTAATGACCAAAATACTTGAAAAGACCCAAACGTGAAGGTCAAGTGAGGATGACTAATTCAAGGATATAAACCAGCATAGCACAGTGCATGTTTATACTGCACCTTCCTAATCAATGCTGCAAGGTCCTTTAAAAAAAGGAAATTTAACTGAGAGGTGCCATCAGTAGAGATGAGCTAGGCGAATGCAGAGATAAATACTACTAATTGCTAGGTATCTTGTCCATCTGTACACAAAAACAATCTTGTAATAATGACTTTGCCTGCTTCAGTTGCAGAGTTTTTCATCTATTAGTCACGCACATAAAAACACCCACAGAGTTTCACTGTGAGGAATTACCCCACTTGAAGGCAGCAAGGCAAGGTAGCATCCAAAGAATAAGGTCTTGAAGTCACCAGAATTCAAACTTCTGAAGGGAAGAGCATGTGAGGAGCTAAGAAGTGCATTATTCAAAGAAGTCTGTGTGTGCATATATTTATTTATTTATTTTTATTTAGTGACAACTTGGACCAGCATCCCTGAGGCCTGTACGCAAAAGCTAAACTAATCACACAGCTGAGCACTTCAATATGAGATAACCAACTAGAGGTTTTAATTAGCTTTTCATGAAATCTTATCTGGGCACTATTTTTATGGAAGAAATTCCTGAAAACTCAGCACTGTTACTCTATACAGCTTGAGTAATCCCAACATTTCAGACAGTGAGGAGTCTTCATGTCCCAAGACTCCTCGCATAATTTTTCTTTATAAAGTCCTGGTTGAAATAGCCATGTCAATTAAGTTTTGTCACAAGAAATAACTACAGGCAATGTATCTATTTCTGAAAAATAGCCTAAGAGTCATCATTTGGCCAGTTTTCAAGGAGCCTTGACAGTGCCTGTTCCAACAGAGGCAATTAAGGATACTGTCTGTGAAGCAGTGTGGTCCTGAAACACGTTTCCAGACTGAAGCCTGCATCACGCTCAGATGCTTTCAAGAGCTTCAGCAAACACGTGGCTTTCCAGAGAAAAGTGGTATATTTACATGACTTTATAGTTTGCCACAGTATTTCTTACCTACATGTTTTTGAACAAGCAATTCAAAGATACTTGTATCTATAACCTCAAACAAATAGCCAATAAACAAAAAGCCTCTGAGCTGACTGCAATCCAAATCTCTACTTAAAAAAGAATAAAAGCACTCAAGACGCAGCAGCGTATAATTATTGTCTCAAGTTCTGTGTAACCAGCAGTTCCTCCAAAAACGATTTTTGAAAAAAAATCCCAACACTCAACAGTTTAAAACCAGTACAGCTCTTTGCACATATTTAACTGGTAACACAAAGCTACAACATCAATTTACAGATTTTTTTTTTTTTTTTTTTGCATTATTGTTCCACTGTATGAGGTTATTTTGTTCTTGCAGCCTCCTTTTCCTATTTGAACTGTTAAAGAACCAGAAAGGATGGAAATCCCATGATTTCAGTTTAAGAAAAACTCCATGTCAGTAACCGATTTCTCACATCTGTCAGGCAAGTGACACAAAAAATGTCTAAAATCCCTGTATTGAATCTCACTTTGGGACACGTGCAGGAAACACAACGCTGATGCACCAACGTGCAGTTTGTGCCACGCTGCCTTCGTAGCCATTTGTACTTACACGGTCTTTGTCATCAGCTACATCACACAGAATGTCATCAAGATCCAAGATCCCACCATCCCCGTGCTCCAGTCGATGGACTTGTATCCAGTAGTTTGGATCCTGCATAAAAGAAGAAGAAAATAGTATCAGACGCCAACAGGAAAATGTTATTCCACCACATAGTTACCATCACAGTCCTACAAATGCTTAACATCAAAAATCTATTTAGGTAATATTTTTGTAAATGTAAATTGAGATGTAAAGCCGAAGTTCTTTTTTTAAATTGCCTCAGACTAGATACGTAGTCTTCCCTCTTCTATCAGATAAAAGGAAAATACATTATCCTCAAAATAAAGTATCTCAGACAGTGGTCAATAGGCACAAAAGATTACATGCAGCTGTAAAAGGTGTGAGATTTTTACGGAACAGCTATAAAAGGCACAAACCAATATTTAAACACCATCAAAACGCTTTCTACCTGTCCTTTGCTAGAGGTGGTAAATGGAATATCTAAATGTTATACTAAGAACACTTTCCACATTTAAAATAAAAAATTATACATACGCACACACATATATGCATACAAATGTGTGGGTGTGGCTTTGTGTTTATACATGTGTCTACCAGTAACTGGGAAGACTGGCTTTATAGTCTTTACTCTTACTTTTGATAGCAAAGGAAGCCATGGGAATAAGGTTGTGTCCACAAAGTGTCTCCAGCGTATGACTCCATGACCCAAGTGCTGGTTAGGACTCGACGTGCTATTCTTAAAGGATTTGTTTCCTAATGGGGAAAAGTTGCCCTGCAAACACACGACCTGACCGTGATACATAATCCTGCTTCTCAGCTACACCCCCCAGCGCCCCGGGCTGCGGTTCAGTGTCTCACAGTGAAAGAGCTTCCCTGCTTTTCACTGGGAAGGCATGGCTGCACGAAGTTTCTACTGGGAGGACCATCAAACTTGCATCAACTTGCCAAGTTCCTGACTTCCTAAAAATAGCAAGTAGCATCAACTTTTTCAAGTATGATGTCTAGAAGTGACAAAACAAACAAACAAAAATAATAAAAACATCACACCAAAGCCAAACCTGAACCGAACAAAAACCCACCCACACTAGAAATAGAAGTTATAAATAAAAAAATAACCTCCACCCTAAAAGGCTTGAAAATATTTTGATTTCTTAAAGACAGAACACGACAAATGAGACTACCAGAATTCCTCTAAATCCATATAAGTATTTAAATCCGGACAGAACATGCTGCACAAAAGAACATCAAGAGATACTAATCTTGGTTTTAATATCCTAGAACTCTATGTATTTGCACGTGATATATATGCATCAGACAAATATTTTGGAGAAATTTGATAACTATGAAACTTACTTCATTGTTTGTATAAGTACATCCTCCTTATATACTGCTGCAAGTCATCAGCATCAGATGATCAGATTTCAGAATTACATTTTACAGACATTAGGCTAGTCATTTCAAAAATTAAATTTGACTTTTTTCTCTAGTTTCTCTAAGCATTAAATATCATTACCTTCCATTTCTTCTAAGCAAGCACTTATTATACAATTAACTGGATTTCTAGCATGTGTGTTTTCCCTAAACAGACTTACTGTTGTAGCATATTAGAAGAGATAACTCAGCATCCATTTTTTAGAAGTAAAGATTCAGGAATAATTAAAAATGGTATTACATTATCCAGATTGTCATGCATACAGAGGTGGCTACATAGCTATCTAATACACAAACCTGCTCTGTAAAAAAGGTTCATAATGCAAAGGAAAACTAGGATAAATTTATAAGTTTGAATACTCCACTAACACAGGGTTCGACAAAGTCACCTGTGTACACCAGAAATCTTTCAACATTCCTTAACAAACATGTTCAAAGGGAAGTCCACTGAAGAGATGCCTTTGTAAACTCTGCTCTCAAGTTAAAGGAAAGATGATTCTTCCTCATCCTCCAGCCCATTAAAAAATATCTCCTCTGCCTCTCATATTGACACCAAAGACTGAAACACATTTGTGAAGATCAAGACTTAAAAGACACAACCCAACAGACAAGCTGTGAAGCACCTTGCACTCCTAAAGGCCTTGATTCAGGTTCCTCTGCTGAGATTCTACATCTCAAAGCCAAGCTAGAACTGAAACATAAGCCAGTCTTCCCTGCAAAATCATAGATGGAAAACCTAGTTGGGGCTTTAAGAGAGCCTGACCCCTCATACGTCACCCAATCCACCATTTTTGTTTGCAACACTTAATCTTCTTACTGAAGAATGGAAACATTAAAAACACGTAACTGCAATACTGGCTCAGTGACCTGACTATATCCATCAAAACAAACAGCACCCAAGCTGAAACTACCACTTCCATATCCAAGTATCCTTGTTTTTTGCTTCCTACCGCAACTATTTCCTACCTCCAAGGCAAATGTAAAAAAACATTCATGATTACAGAATCAATAGCAGAAACACCCATTTCTAAATCACTATTGTGCTATTTCAGCATGCACAATCTACTTTAAAATAGCTTTGATATATAAGCTGCATCACTTCTGCTAATTACTTCCTTTAAAAGTTTCTCAATATTGCATAAGAAGTTTTAGATAGACTTCATTTTTACTGCATCACCTATTAGTACTGCCATAGCCTGAACTGCTCTGGTTGCTTTTCCTGTCAGACAAGGTCTTGATACAAAACAATACGTGAGCAAGACCAGACAAGAAATATATAAAACTAGTTTGGCAAGAATTTACTCTGGCGGGATTTGGTAAGTAAATATGAAATAACAATGCAACTTTTCATTAAAGCCCTCTCCAAACATCAGTGCAGTCTTCTCTTGAGGCCCTTTTACTCTATTAAAGGTTTTGCATAAATCAAGGATTTGGTGGGGGGAGGACTGGAAGAGAAGAGAGGTCTAGGAGGGAAGGGAGTACTCATATTGTACAGAGATTAGTTACACCATACTGGTAGGGGAAAAAAGAGAGAAACTAAATAAAAGAAAACAACATTGAAACTAGTGATTTTACTAAGTTATGAAAATCCACAGCTATTTATGGTTCCAAATTTTAGCAATTATTCTAGATATTATTCAACCAAACAACATGAAAAAACCAAACTGCATAAATGTTCACGTTTAAATGTCTATTCAGTGATCTGTCTAAAATGAACATAATGTTGTATTAGAGTCAGCTCATATGCACGGTTTGCTAAATACGAAAGAAACGGAACCAGACTTGACGTGGATTGGAATTCAAGTACTCCTACATGGATGTTAGTATTCATGGCTTGGTCAAGTTACATTTCTCAATCTCAGCCACTAAACAGATACTCACAATTCCCTACGCAATAGCAGTAATATAGTCCTCAAACATTTTCTGAAGCAATCAAATACTCTGTTTTGGCTTAGACCAGTTCCTAAAGTGGAAATTCGCTATTTCCAGAGTTTACTGGAGTTGACATAACTTTGTCTGTGGGGCAAAGTGGGCCAGTCACTCCTTCGGGACACCTGAACACCTTCGGGATCCCCCTCTCTGGGTGGCAGTGCAGGGCTCTCAAGTGAGATGTCAAAAACGAGGGACTGCCACCAACACTTACCCACAGAGATCTGCTCAGGGCACGTGCAAAAGGGTGCTTACACAAGCTAAAAGAAAAATGTTATTCTAGTTATTAAACAGAAAAAAAATGCTATGTCTATTGAGTCTATAAAAGTCAGTTTCTGTAAAAAAATACCAAAAAAAAGAAACAAAATTTTTAAAATCTCTCACAAGTTTTTCAAGAAACCTGCTTCAGAGTTACGATTTAGTCAGACATTATGCTGTTGTTTTGAAATCTGAATTTGTGTATTAGAATCAGATTTTCATATTTTGTCAATAAAACAAAGCTACTTTTATATTCTTTCACTGCTATCATTGTGTAAAAGGGTACTGCACTCTCCAAATCTGCAATGCATTCAGACAGAAAAACAAGTGGTGATGGAGAGCTCATTAGCTACACTGCTCCACCAATGCCTAAGTTAGCAAAGTACAATTATTTTGAAAAAGCTGTATAGATGCCTTTGTCACAAGTTCATGCAGAAGAACCAGCAAGTTCACTTCATTGAATACAAGGATAGAAGTAACACTAAACCTGATTTATAATGTCTTCATTTAAATGTTGCATCACTCAGCTCAAGTCTAAGCAAGTCAGATCTCCTGTTTCCTGTCTACACCCACTTAACTATTCAACTTGACAGTGATTATAAAGGTACTCATAATTTAAGCTCATGAGCACCATATTTTCTGCTCCGAAGCCCTCAGCAATGGGATATAAATGTTTGCGAAGTGAACACCAGCACTGAGACTGGAAGCAAAAGCACATTACAAGGGCAGCAAGAATGCAGCCATTCACATTCTGTTTATTACATAAAATGACTTCTAAAAAGCACAAAGGAAAAACTGAAAAAACTATTGGTTTAAGTAGTATCATTCAGCGTTCTGTAGCTAAAAATTTCATGTTCCCACATAATGGAAACAAGGACCATATGTGGAGAACAATACCTAGAAATCAGAATGGAAACAGCAATGTGTTCTTACTAATGGTATAGGAAGATTTCTTATTCCTTTACATCTAAATTGGTGTCTTGGTTTGGTTTTCAAAAATGTACTCTTTCCAAAAATATACTGAAATATTTAACATTAAAAGTAACAGTAAATAAGATTATTCTTTGAAATACTTTGTCCCTATCTTACAAGAAGACAGCACCACAAACCTTTGAGAAGTAGCAATCTATTTAACAGAAAGCAGAAAATCAGGCTCCTTAAAGGCTGATGAACAATGCTTAGTGTTTACTAATTGTGCCCACTGCTGCGATTTAATCTCACCTGTCACCAGCAGGATGTCCTGAAGCATCAGAAAAACAACATTAATCTGCCTGGCTACAATTACGTACTTGGAGCTGGGATGGCAGAGGAGTGTGTGTAATTTCTTGTGTGCTGTTTGAAGCCCATGCAGAGAACACTACTGTGGGAGGACACCAAGCTCTCCCCAAGAGGTCTTTGTACTTCTTAACTTTGCCCACATTTCCCAGCTGTGTTTCCCTTCAGCTGGGTGCAGACCAGTTGCCACTACAATTTGTTACACAACTGGAAATCAAGTAAAACAGGTATTTTTCCCCCCATACTCCTGTATTTTCTAATCTGTTCTTGCCCACATAGGCAGTGTATCTTTTACCACACAGCATTCTTAGGAAATGGACTGGCTTTGCCAAGCTGAGCTCCCAGAGGCTCTCTGTGCCTATCAAGATCATGTTTCTAGAACTGAAATTATTTAAATTTAGATATAATTTACAGCTTTATGCTTTAAAATAGGTCTTATATGATTTTTAAAAACCACTATCAGCTGGACAGTCATGCACAGGTATTTCAGTGTAACTCCCAAAGGAAACCAGACTTGCCAGCAGGACAAAGGACAGAGCAGAAGCCTATTCAAGCATGTCAATATAACTTCTCATTTATAGATGAGGAAATAAAGGGAAAGTATGTATTATTAGTTTCTGCTTAAAACCATCTGGAATTCAAGCGTACAAGGCCATGTGTGTGGCTGTCTTCACTGGATTGAGTTTTTTGAGAACAGATAAAGCCTTTGTGGCAAGAATACACACAGATAAAAACCAACTAAATCACCAGGCTAGGGTGTGTACTGGACTTGTCTGTTCAGCAGCATATGGCACTTGGGCGTGTTAACGCAGTCTGAAAGGAAAATATGGTTAATAAAAAACTAATATATCTGAAAATTTGCCAGTGAGTTCATTCATTTCCCTGTCTAGCTCTGTGCTGCAGGCGGGAACCATCCAAACAAGCAGTCGGGTGCCAAAAGACAGCCATGAACACTTGCAACGTCAGCTGGATTCCAGTTACGTTTCACAGGCTGAGAAGCCAGCAAGAACAAGTCCCTGGGTTTAAATTGCATCTCCATCCCATCATCTGTCTCCTCGAATTTCAGGCACAAAGATCTGCTGCATAAGACACAAGAGCAGCAACGGGAAATCAGCTTCAAAGCCGACTGTGCTCTCTAAAGTACACTGATGCTGCAGCAAGGACAGTCGGCACTACTGGTACAACAGAAGTATATTCACTGGCTCGGCAAGGGGACAAGCCAGAAAAACATTTAACATTAATGAAAGCAGCCCAGTAAGGCTCAGAAAGCAACCAATACCTGCAGCAACTTCTAAGTTACCAGGTGATGAGTCGAAGGGACAGCTATCTTTTCCATTTCTGACCTCACTCCACCTGCAATCACTCCCCTCCCACAAATTTTAGAGCACATTCACATACACTTGCCCTGTATCCCATGAAGTCAAGAAAAACAGGGCTACAGACTACAACAGAAAATAGCTGAATGCTGTACAGCAGAAAATAAGCCTTATCCCTTTCATCTTTTTGATCCTTAACCTGTAAAAATGCTCTTTGTTCTGAAGATGCACCACACTAAAGCTAATTTCTTGCTATTCTGTGTTACTGAGAAAGAGGAATACACACTCAGGAAGGTTACACATCATACCATAATGAGAGGGTTTGGTCTAGGATTTGATTTTTTTCAAACATACAAGATTATACATGATGTCTTCAACCAAGGGATGCACACTGATCTGACATGAACCAGTTATGAAAAAGAGAGAAACATACAAGCCTGATCACTGAAGCATCTTGTTCCACTTTTGCACCTCCCAATGCTTTCCCAGCCTTGCTAAAAGGGCTTCAGCTTACCAGAAATCCATCCAAGACAAAATCTGAACATATGGCAAATATCACTCTTCCTGACACACTGAAATGTTGGAAAGGGTGCTTATGAAGCAAAAATAAAGTAATGTTGGGCTTTGCATGCATCCTGTATGCCCAGTTTCAACAAAGATTTACTTAAAAATTAATCACATTATACTATCAATGTCAGTCCTCAGCATAGAAGTCTGATAGTCAAAAAAATAAGCCAAATAGTCATCCACTTCAACAATTAAATGCCTCCTAAAACCCACTAAATCAAACTAATATGGTCAGTAAACTGCTGGAACACTACTACATATTGAGTTGTGCTGCATAACGACTGGAGTACAAAAAAAGCATCAAGGAAATACTTAATCTTCCTTTAAGTGGCAAAAGGTTGCTATTAAAAATGCTAAATTTGGCTGTTAGCCACTTCACAGTTTACATTAACTTTTGGATATATATGTGAAATCCTTGCTTTTCTGAAAAGGAATGGTAATTTCCTAATCTGTAAGGAAAGTACTTTGAGATCTACAGTAGAGCTAAATTTCCTGTCTTCCTACCCTACAAGGATATGCAAGTTCTTTCTATTAATGCTTTACCTCCATGCATCATGAAAGCTTGGAATTTTTATTTATTTTTTTGACTCATCCTCTTTACCTAGAAGCAATCTATACCAATCAATGAGAAAATCATATCACTAACTGCTTTAAATTCACTTTCCTATATACTGCATAATTTCATTATTTATTAAATAGAATAGAATCTCTATATGCCCCAATAACTTAATGTCAAGGAATAATTCAGATTGGAAGAGACCTCAGGACATCCCAGAATTGGACATGGAGCATGCTGAGCAGAAGGGGATGATCCCTTCCTTTGTCTCCTGGATGTGCCCTGCTGACAGTGCCCGCTGCCAGTGCGCAGGGCTGGCTCCTGCCCACTCACTGTCCCCAGCCCCAGCCTGTGGCACTGCATGGGACCCCCCTTCTCTACTGCAGGACTAGGCATGGAATCATACCATTACTCAGGCTGGAAAAAACCTCTGAGATCATCAGGTCCAAGTGTTAACCCAGTACTGCCAAGTTCACCACAAAACCATGTCCCTAAGTGATACATCTACACATCTTTTAAATACCTCCAGGTATGGTGACTCAGTCACTCCTCCGGGCAGCCTGTTTTCATGCTTGATAACCCCTTCTGTGAAGAAACCTTTCCTAAGATCCAATTCAAAGCTCCCCTGGTGCAATTTGAGGACATTTCTTCTCATCCCATCGCTTGTTACCTGGGAGAAAAGACAGGCCCACACTTTGCTACAACCTCCTTTAGGTAATTGTAGAGAGCAATAAGGTCTCTGCTGAGCCTCCTCTTCTGCAGGCTAAACAATCCCAGCTCCCTCAGCCACTCCTCCTAAGCTCTGTGCTCCAGACCCTTCACCAGCTCTGCTCCCCTTCTCTGGACACGCTCCAGCACCTCAGTGTCCTTCCTGTAGTGAGGAGCCCAAAGCCAGACACAGCACTCGAGGTGTGGCCTCACCACAGGGGGCAATCCCTGCCCTGGTCCTGCTGGCCACACTATGGCTGACACCGGCCACGATGTCACTGGCCTTCTTGGCCACCTGGGCACACACACACTGGCTCATGGTCAGCCCGGCTGCCGATCAACACCCCCAGGTCCTGGGGTTCTGGCTACATTTCACACGTCTCCTGGCAGCCTATTCCAAAAATACTGCACGAAAACATTGCTCGTTGTCAAAACTCAAGACCTGACGACATTTCTTCACAGCACACAGCCCTCTAACCACTAGGAGGTGCCACCACCAAAGGGCACGTCCGGGCCAGCGCCTGGGCTCTGACACCAGCACCACCTCAGGCACCCGCAAAAAGGAAAAGTTACTTTGTGCTGCCACTAGAATGCATGTGGCAACCAAATTTGAGAATCATTACACGAAGAATAAAGCTTTACATTTGGCTGTGAAAGATTAACACACTTTTCACCACAACTACTGATAGTTTATGCTGTGAAAAACTATATTCTCTTTGCTAAGGAGAAGAAGTATTTGAGAAGAACATATTGAGTGGAATGACATTGCATCTCTAAACTCCATTATGCTCATGCTGTGAGCACCAAATAACACTGTACTGCCCAAACTACAAAATAAAGCTTTTACATGGGATTTATTTCAATCCCAATAAAAGAAAATCGAAGACATCTATTAAAGCACTGCCACAAACTCCAACTGTGGTAAATCCACAAGTAAGGCAAGATAAATGTGCCCTTTTCAGATTATTTTGCTGTAACACAGAGCTTACTTCATAATCTGCATCTAAATACAACAAATAATGCAACAAAATTGCTTCTTGATTACAATTTGCAATTATTAGTATTAACTCCAGATGACAGCTATGAATTACAGTAATCAAATCCATAGCTCATGAATATGCAGTGAAATGTACTGGTGATAACGGTGCACAATCTTGCATGAGGGGATTTAGAATTTGGGCAACAATGCTGAAGAAATGCAGAACATCTTAGGATTGCAGCTTGCAACTGAACCATAAGTGAATCTGATGAAAGAAGTGCTTTCTGTTTCTTCCAAGAGTTTATTTACCTCCACCCATCATTGCAGCATTGCTTGGATTTAAGCAGGCCATTGTTTTTTCAGCCACCACAACAGCTCTTCAAATACACTACTAGATTTAGACCAGAATCATGGGTTTCACTGGAGTAGCCAACCACATACATATGTCTGTACATACAGACCTATACGTTGTAGACCAACATGTGTACCCCGATAGATGCTGATTAAACAAAACAACAAAAAAAGTGAGTCTGGTAAAATGTTTCAAGGGAAGATTTAAGAGGGTAGAGTTGTCTACCCACGTGACATCCAGCTTAAGAGGAATAGCCTAATTTATTTCAGAAATGTACTTGAAATGAGATTTTCATTTGGGGGCCGTTAATCTCAAGTACCATGAAAGACAGAAACAACCAGTTCTGATGTATGTTCCCAAATGGGCACAGTCAATTAATTGGTGTAGCATGTGAACTCTAAACAATGATTAATATACAGAGAGTTGCAAAATCATTATTAAATACACTGCCTCACATTTTCAGCACACTGTAGCCATAAAGTTAAGACAAAATATGAAATACCACTCTGTCCTCATGGCTGTATTATTCCTCAGGGAACTTCAAATTCAAGGGCTGGTGGGTAGGACTTTGCAATATAAACAGCTTTGCTGAACCATGTGGAAGGAATGCAAAAGTTATGTGAATCACAGAAAAATTTATCTCAATTTTAGGTCAGCTATGATATGGTATGTTTTTGATAGGATTTAGAGTTTTACCATCCCTGGTGCTTTACACCCTGTCAGCCATGCACAGGGGTACCCACGAGATCTCTCCAGCAGGGTGCTTGGGCACTGCCTGCTGCCTGCACAGCAATTCCCTGTCTGCTTTAGAGAAGCAGCAACGTGTCACCTACGGCTGTTGGATCAAGCTGGTAAGTGGAACAAACAAAGTGGTAAACTAACATATGCTGAAAAACCCCAACAAATCAACACCAGAATAGATAGACAGAGCATTTCTACTGACTTGCATTGTAGGAAAACCCTGCTAATAGTGAAAGGCTCAGGAGTTTCCACTGTGCTCTATAAAACTGTTCCCAAAACCATAACTATATTCCCCTTCTTTGTCCTCCTCTCCTATGTGCACATTGTAGCTCATGGACAAAGCTTTCTACACTCTCTAAGTAGGCTGACACTGCGCCAGGACCTCCACACACCACCACTCCACCATCTCGCCTCTAAGGGACGCCCGTGGAACAGTATCTGTGTTTAACACACTCCTGGACACACAAGCAGGTACCTCCAGGTCAAACCCACCAAGGAAAGCTGGTTTCCAGTAAGCATCTGCAAAAGCAATGTGGAAATAATCATGTTAATTTATCTCTTAAATACTTTACAAGATACTCTAACCAAAGCAGACCTTATTTTCATCTCCAGGGAACAATTTGTAGCAATAATATTTAGCTATTACTTTTCCAAATTGCTCAATCTTTTTTGAAGGAGTGTAATTTCAATTCCTTCTAGTGGGCACTGATCTACGTATGTAGTCACTCTTTTCTAAACATGCCTAATGCTTTTCTGAAACTTCAAGAACAATCACTATATAAATTCAACTACTATAATCATGCTTATTTTATAAGGTTAAATAAAACAGATCTGCCATTCTTTTTGAATTCAAGGTTCTGATTGCTGCTAACCCAGGGCAGAAACTGCATTTCATGTTAGTGTGAAGCCTTTAAACTTCTATAAACAATAGTCTCAAGGATTATTTGTTTTGTTTTCAAATGTATTCATTACTTCTAAAGATAAATATGTTTGTTTTTTTAAATTGACCCTAAGGTTTACTATGGCTGTAGTCCTACTGACTGACCATGCTGTAGGGTATTGCATGTTTAAGATGAAAAGCAACTAGCATGATATCTCACTGGAGACCTCACCAGGAAAACAAAGGCAGAACTAATGCTAACTGCTACCAACTCCACATTTTACCTTTCATGCCATTTTAATTCACATCCATGATTTGTTGAGAGATCACCAGTAACAGTTCCTCCTCACAAATCAGGTCTAAGTTTGAGGCTAGCCCCAGTATAATCAGAATCCCCCTGCCACTCTTGAGTAGTCAAGAGAGCCTCTAATAGGAAAATGAAGGAAAACTTCCTGCCCTGAACCCTCACCTTACTCATGATTTAATGAGGACTCTTCATTTTCAAACTCCTCCCTCAATCTCATTTCCAGTTCCAGAATTTGGTATAAATACAAAAAGATCACCTGTCAGCTGCAGCTGCCAGGTGCACCACAACCTCCCCTCTTTCTCTGGCTTCTCAAAATGCACCCTTCTCCAGCATCACCTACATTTCCTTATGACTCACCATCACTTCCATACCTGGCCAGCAGCAGAAAAGAGAGAGCAATCCAAGAGGTTAAAGCAAACACGGATGACAGCTATCGGAAAAAACTTATTTAAGAGTGTGCCCCTTCCATTTACCACAGCAGTAATCCTTCCAAGCAGATAGTGCAACCCCCTCACAGACCCAAATGCATTAGCACCCATCAACATAAGCAAAGCTTGCCAGTTAAGCCCTGAGAATGAATCCTCTAATGCAGGAAGATGGTGATCCGTACTAAAAACCTTCTTTTACTTCCTTAGTTATCTTCTCCCTTGTCACCTCCAGTGACAGGGAGCAGCTAACAGCAGTACATTGAACTCTAACCCATTACACATCTTTCAAAATCACTTAAATCTCTAACAGCATGTCTGCACTCGCCAAAATTCAAGCAGAAGATTTTATTAAGAGAGAAGCAAAACCAGCTAGTCTTCTTGACCAGAAAAGAAAGCAATAAAAAATAACTATTAAAAAGCAGTGAAGCAATGCCAAGCCCTATTTTGAACAAGAGGTAAACCTTCAAGTCTTTTCATCTGAGTTGTGAGTATGTCACATATAAAATTGTAAAAACTATTTAGTTTTTTAGTTCGGAGCACTTCAATTTGCATCTCCAGAAGTTTTGATTAATATAAGAATGATATGACAGTGGTGTTTTCAGTCATAAGTTATACCATGGTGCAAATTAGAAATTCCCATCTTTGTAACAAAGTCAATTTTGGCAGGAGGCACAGGGAAATTACTACAACTGCGTGCATAGGGACAATGTTAGAAATATACTCAAGCACGCCATAATATTTCACCTAGAATTATACCTTCAAGCCTGGTAAAACCCAAGTAATTATCTTTCTTCTCTTCTGCTAGACAAATTAGAGAGTATCCTTTACTTAGTCAAACTTGACTTTGAAACCTCCAGTTTCTAGTCCTTTATGTGCTTTTAGAGCCTTATTGAAAATGTTTTCAATGTAACAACTTAATTATATTGTATACATACAAAGAATCTAAGAATTATTCATAACTAATGGCAAAAATAAGTTTCACACAGGATTGGTTAAAAACTTTAAAAAAATAGAAAAAACTTATGATTCATTTAGGTGCAGCTCATCTGTTCACAGAAAACTAGTATTTTTAAAAATACTGCAACTTCTATTTTCTGTAATTAACTCCTGCGAAACACATACAGTATGCTTGAGAATAAGAAGAACAAGCAACAAACTCTGTCTAATAAGGTGTAGAGACAAAAAAAACCCCAAAAACAAACAGGTTCTTAGAAACTGCACAACCTTTCTTTCAGAAAACTTGTTTGTATTATGCACCTGGGATCTCTCCAGTGGGTTTCCCACCAAAGTGCAGATAGAAGAAGGTGGCACTAGTATCTCTTGCTAGCTTTGAATGATCAGTGCATAACCAAGGCTGTGGGTAGGTACATGGAAATAGTGTCTTAAAACCCCACTACAGAGAAAAATCTGTGTGTTGTTCTGTAACGTAGTAGAGCAAAAAGAAAATACCTTGATGAATAGAAAGAGATTAAAATATGGCATCTTTTTTTGACTGGTTTAGTATATGGTTTAGCTAGCATACACTAACAGCTCCCCAGCCAGGACTGCATCAAGCCAACCAAAGTTTTAAACCATTTCATCTAAACACAAGGCTCCATCCATGTATTTTTGTGAAACACTTCAAATAAATTAATTTAACTTTGCAAGTTTTCCCCTAACAACCAATAGGCCTCTGTTTTGTCTCTTCCCTTCTATATTAATAGCAACTGCACTGTTAAAAATACAATGAACATTTCCGTAACAGAAAGAAAAGGGTTTTTTTTATAAACTCCTCATACTTTTTTAAATATCAAGATGTCTGGACTGATAGAAGTTTGCAAGCATCAAAACAACAACCTTGTGTGTATACATATATATATATATATACACAGACACATCCACACTCTTGCATATGAGACCCGCTCTCCAGTTCTTAAGGCCAAGAATCCTGTTCTTGAAGAAGTCTACCTCAAAGTCTTTGTATTTGTGTTCTCAGATTGCTCCTGTGCTCTGTGTACTCTGTTTTAATTCAGAAGAATAATTATGTACACTTACACAATTGAAAATATTCCATTAAAGAAAATAATTTTTATTTTCCAGGAATGGGGGGCTTTGCTTTCTAAAGGAGAATTCCTCAGCTTGGCATAGAGTCTTACAGTTGCTTTTACAGGCTTTTTCCTAGAGAAACGTAACTCACAGCCAGGTACAGATTAAAGCCCCAGCACACATCAGTGGGACAAACAACTGCGCAGACAAATTGGTTACACACAGCACCTACACCTGGGCACTGAGCTACGCTACGGCTGCACCACGCAGGCTGCTAGGAGAATTCCCAGGAGATCCTGGTCTATATATAGTGACTGTTCAGATACAGAGAGGTCATGAACTTTCATCGGTTAAGACACAGAGCAAGATCTACCAGCTGCAACAGAGTGATAAAGCCGGCCAGGGCCCTTGCTGTCCTCCAAACAGGCAGCATTTCCAATATACAGACCCCAACTCCTTCAAAACTAAAGGGGAGGAATCAAAGTTTTGCTGTATTTTCATGCATTAATGATGAAGAAAAGAGAGAGGCAAGAAACCTATTCATGTAGGCCTCAATTTAAAAACCAGACTGTTTATACGAGTAGATGTAATAAATCCCATGACTATAAGGTAGGTGATGGGACACAAACACAGCGCACGCCGGGAGGGACAGGACTCTCCCAGCTGTTAGAAATCAGACACTGACTCTCAGCAACACCCTCAGCTAGGTCAAACTTCTGTTCCAAGTCCACATGCATGGACTTCATCAGGAGGTTTGCATCAGACAGTAAAATTTAGCCCTAATGACATTTTATTTCACTGGATGACTCACACACCTTCTACTCTTCTGATTTTGCAAAAGGCTGATGTCATTTCACTCTGTTCTTCTACACATGTTGCAGGTTGTTACACTAGGAATGCAGATCTCTTTCATCGAGAAAGGCAAAGTAAAATCCAAAAATTAGCAATAAAGTAAATTTTTGCCATTTGAACAAAGAGAAATATTTTAGCCAGCTTAGAGGTACTGGGAATCATCCTCCCTCTGGGGAGAAAGCTTTTTTAAATGCCAGCTTTGTGCAAACCAAACTTGAAGTAAAAATGTCAGCTTACTCAAAGCTTTTCTTTGATCCAAAGCTTTTCTAGAAGAGACTTCAGTGTCAGTGATTAAGACATCCAACGTCTGTGTTGAAAAAGCTGCAGGTTTATGGAAAGCTCTGCAGAGTATGACCTTGCTGCCAGTCCTCCCTCCTCCCCCTCCTCCCAGCTGAGCATCCCTGTCCCATGGAGACTTCCTCTCTCTGAAACAGCCCCCATAGGCATTTTAGGAATTGTTTTTCACAAAAGCTATCCCTTTCATTAAAATGTTGGGGGGAAAAACCTTACTTATTTTCACACAACAAAAAATGTGTTCCCTAGCTAGTTCTGTTACTTGGAACCATGGTTGTTTCAAAATTCATTTAACTTTAGGAAAAAAAAAAAGATAATTTAAACTGCCTTGGACTCAAAAACTTTTAGAACTCTGAAGCTTGTATAAAACATTCTTTTTGGACTATCTACATCAGAAGAGATCAAACATAATACTGTAGTAGCCAAACAATCTCCTAAAATATAAAGACAAGGAAAAAAAAATGCACATTCTCTGTAACTCTGGAATTTTTCATGCTTCCTATGAGAAGTACAATCTTGTTGCACAATACAATAGAATATATTCAATCTGTTCTCTGCACTGATCTGTAAAGTAAGAGTAAAAGCAGACACATTTATGCTGATAATTCAGAACAAGCCATATCTCCTAAATTAAATCAATTTGAATTCAGCACAGTGATGTTTTAAAGTGATAATTTATAACCTCATATCATAAATCTAACAAAATTTCTTACATTTTGAATTTTATATCAGCCTTTTCTGGACATCTGATTTAAAAAAAAATTAGACTCCCTTGAAATTTTTAGTGGTTTAGCATTTGTCCTTTCATAAATTACAAGCCACCCTTCAAGAGTCACAGGAAAAGGTCATGTTTTCAAAACAGCTATTCTTACAAACACTCCAAAAAAATGTGGTTAAGCTTTCATTCTCACGCATTCAGAAGAAAAATGTTACACTGAAACAATTAAGCCAATATACAAATGACAGATACCAGAAATAGCTCCATAAATAATTACAACTGCATATATCACTCTGCAGAGAGATATCCAGGATGAAAAATTTGGACCTTGACCACAACTAAAAAGGTGTCTGTATTTTTATTCACACCACCATGACAATTCAATAGGGTAAAAAAAAAAAAGTTGGATTTCCTTTAGGATTTTCAGATGTCAAATATTAGACATGTAGATGGAAAGCTTTCTTTTGAGCTCAGCTTTTCTATGAGCATCAGAGCCAGGTGAGGCTATAGGTACTTACTGAAAAACGTGAAGAGAAGCAGAGCTGGGTGGGGTGTGCAGAGCACGCCCAGCTCAGCCCCGGCGCTGCTGGCAGCAGAACCGCAGGTGAGCGGTGCGCGGATGATGCGGTGACACAGACGGGATCTCCCTGAGATCTCCACCTCACCTTATTACTGACATTACCACAGAAGCCAGAGATTTCAGCAGGAAGCAGAGTCCTGCTTCGCCAGAGAAGGACCATCTGCTTCAGAGAACTTACAGCTTATAGTTGATCCAGTTGAAATTTTACTGATGTACCTCAGTGGATTTCCTAAAACTCACTTCATTGTTTCCAGAGAAAAGGGTGGGCAGGGGTGTTCCACAAGTAGGAGGTAACCATAAGTTGTCAGTGCTAATTTAGATGCTTTTAATTCTGGAACACTCAGCCTATTTTGGTGCAAGTTCAATTAAATGAGAAGCACTTTCCACTTCTCTGATAGGCATGAAGTACAGCCCTCATGCCTGCTGCACTGCTTGCACTGCACGGCAGAAGGGCTCTTCTCCTTTGCCTCTCCCTGCCTAGTTGCTTCTGAAGCCAAAAAAAGAATATAAAAGAGAGCTTCAGACCAGAAACAAACTTCAGTACACTCTAACCAGCAGCAAAACAATTTTTGGGAAAATTACACAAATCCCTTAGAGACTCTGGGGCTTTGTCCCACACCAAGAAGGCTTAAGAGTCTAAATTATATGGATGACACATGGGTTAGCTAAGGCAAGCAGGAGGGAGGGCACAGGATCAGTTCAGTGGGTGATGTTCATCCATCTTTTGAAGATGTGCAGAAGCAGCTGTAAGCACAGCACAGAAATGCTACAGGAAAAAGATTAAAAAAGGAGGGCACGGGGAGAACTCAAAATTTGTTGTTTCTAACAGATCTCCATCCTCTAAAAGAAAAGCTCATTATCATTTCAGCCAAACTCTGGAAAATACAGTTTGTCTTTGGTCTACAACTTGCAGTTCAAACTTTCAGAGGGCAGCCTGGAAACAGTGGAATAATAAGCATTTTGTGCAATTACCTTGTATTTAGCTTTAGATTATTTCTGCCTATACAAGTCTCTCTTGTTTCAGTCTTATAGGCAAAAGGAAAAGGTTACTTGAGACTTCTGTTTCTGACATTCTCTTTTGATTACAGACTAAATCCAAAAGAGACTACCCTGAAAGGCCAAGACAAACGTGCAACCGCATAATTGGTCTGGCTGAAATGGCACTGAAGTCAGGAGAAAGCGTCCCCAACTCCAGAGAGATTCAGTCTGCTGAAAGCCACATTAAACTCTGTTTACTGATTGCCTGAAAAGCCATATACATATGCTACAGGAATGTTTTGCCAAGCTTGAGCTGTGATGGTAGATATACTATAAAAAGCCCTAGTCTTCTCCCAAGACATGTGTATAGCACATCTGCATTGTTTTTCTTGCTCACCCTCAGAAAACATTTTAACTTGGCATTGAGCATCATGCTTTTTTCTAGCGAAATTCTTGCAAGAAGCACTTGGGAAGCAAAGCAAATAAATGAAGTTCAGTAATACACTTGATTCCTAACCCATCAAATGTGCAAAGAGGAAAATTGTCATTTTGCTATAAAGCAGGCACTGTGCTGTGATACAAGGCCGTTGGCACACGCATAAATAGCGAAAGTGTGTCATAATATGAAAGATGTCTATATAACAGCCAGCTCATTAGTTCATATGACCCCATCCTTCAGCAGATGAGAGCAAATTTGGTTTATATCAGAGAACAACTAAAAGAAAATTCTCAACCATACTGCACATGACTTCAAGGAAAGAAGGGTAAATGAAGGCATTTCAGTATAATATTATTACTAGAAGTTTTGCTCAGCTACAGCACGCAGGACAGAAACAACTGGAGGTCATATATTTTATTCTCCAGCACAACAGTACTTCCTGCCCCTGAAAAAACACCACTACCAAGATCTGAGCCACTCATCCATTAAGGTTTTTTTATACACATTTTTGTTGCTTATTCTGTTCCTGTTTACATTGATAAAAGTGTTTTATTTACTGTACTTAAATTAATACTGGAAAATGTTTCATTTTCAAAAAGATAAAATCTAGAATAAAATTATTTTGTAATTCATGATACAGATTATTTTTTTTTTCGGCTGCCTTTGGAAAGGAGAAGTGCACACTTAAGAATACAGTATTTACCTATTCAGTCTTCAAAACGCTGTGACCAGTGGCCCCTGGCAATAGAAGCACATTAAGCAAGCTCATGTGCCCAGGCCTCCCCAAGCTCTCTCCTACATCCCGAGTCTTTTTGCTATTTCTTCTCTCCTTAGTTGGCTTTCGCATGCTCTGCAAGTAAGCAGCTCCCAAATGCTGCCTCTGCAGCACTGCAAAGCACAGCAGGGAAAACAGGGTGGGGGAAAAGCAGTGCCAGCAGGAGCACTGGCTCACGTTCACTTCAGCAGATATAAAGTAGTCTCAAATTGAACCCACGGCCACTTTGGCCAAGAGTACCGACAGCCCTCGGGCTGCTGGACAGCAGCTGCTGCTCCTCTTGCCAGAGCCAGCACCTGGCACCTCAGGTAAACAAAACCAAGGAGGCACGGAGGCCTCCTCCATTTCACCAAGGACTACCACCGAACACAGGGGAGGACAGGAGGCTCAGTAGGAAAATTCACTGTAGGTTAGCAAAGGATAGCAAGATTCTTCTCAGCTTCCCCACCTTTCCTACTGGGTGGAAAAAAAAAAGAAAAAAGTCTAAGTTATGTAGGTTTTCCAAGCCCTCTGCCAAGCAAGGTTTACAACCACACAGACCAAGGAAAAGATACCATACCAGAAATCACGGATGCATACTCTCTATCTCTGCGGGAGGAAAAAGCCCATATGCCACAGCCACCATAAACCAGGAAACCACAGATAACCAGGCCACAAAGAGTCTTCAATACCCTCACAAATATACTGCCCAAATACTAAGCTGCTGCTGAGCAGCCATTTCTGTACAGTAAATCCCCACTGTTTATGTTAGAGAACAAGAAGAGTTATTCTCAGCATAATGCACTGTTGAGGCTTGTAGCATGGAGCAGCTCCTTCCATATCATTACTGGAAGGCAAGAAATGCAGAGGGGAAGGCAGTCCTCCTGTGGCTCAAGGGAGTTCACCCTGCAGTCATGTGCACCCAGTTATTTCAATGATCCTTAAGACAAAGTGTCCCCCAACCACCCGAGCTCCAAAATTCTCTCTCCTGCCAACACCATTTTCCAAACTGCTCACGTCTGCAGCAGCCTCTTGGCATTCACCACATCCATACCAAAGGGCTCCAGCATCAGTGTCACTTCACACCAAGCCCTTCAAACACTCTGACCAGCTCCTGTGAAGCCCCGACTATCTAGCAAACAGGCACTACACCAAAAAAAAAATTACACATTTTGCAAGACTTCTTGTAGGAGAACACTGTTTCTCTGATAACTTACTTGTTGTGTTGATATTGAACCTTCTCAAATAGTGAGGAAAATTAAAATGCACAAAATCATAAATAGCAGACACTTCTACAAAATGATGCATCTGTCCTCCAAGAAACACAGGAAGTTTTTCTTAGTTTTGTTTTGGGGTTTTGTTGTTGTTGTTGTTGTTTTTGGTTGGTTGGTTGGGGTTTTTTGGTAAAGTTATTAGAAAGTAAGAAAATCAAGAGTCAAATGACATCAATGGGAAATGAATCTGTGGACAAAGCAAGTAAAATATTTTGTCTGCTTTGCTTCAACTCTTAGGAGTATTATTAACATAGCTTTCTCTGTATACACAAGTTATAAAGCTAATTACATACACAAAATGCTTAGCAAAAAATATCTGATTTACTGGAGTCTTTAAAATAGAAAATGTTAGCTGGAGAAATAGCTATTGGTGTATTAAAATGTAGGTACTGCTGCACAGTGTAGATAGCTGCTCCACATGCAATTTAGCTGCTATATCATATTGTAGAGAAACCATAATGAAAATTACAAAAACCAAAATGAATGTAAACCACCTTCCTTGATTATCTGAGTTCCCTGCCAAAAAAATCATATTCTATTGAAAATGATTTTGCATTCAGCTGTATTTCAGATTGCACCCCAGTCCAGTCACTCAAAACAAACAAGAAACCCAGCAGGGCCAAGGCACTGTTCCCTTCCTCATGAAGCATTCGTGAGCACCCAAACTGCACTTTGGCTCTTGGCACTACGCATGTCTGGTCTTCTGGTCTCAAAACCTTCTGCAGACTACTTTCTTTTTAAAATAGCCATCCTGTGAATCTCATTTTGTTTGTAACACCCAGAGCTGCTGGACTGTGAACACAAACACACTTCACTGCAAATGCAGTTTGAAGTATGGCAGCAAGGATGGGTAAAGGAAATTTAAACATGGGTGACAGTAACATGTTCTGTTCTTCCAATTCCCTTCTGTTCCCCCGGGTGCTTTCTTCAGGATAAAATTACTCCTTTGATTAAAAATCTGATGCATCCATATATCATAGTTACATTTATAAGCCTTCCACTATATCCTGACTCAGGTTTGCTTTCTCTAGCTTCCCTTTTAAACAAGCTCAGCTGTTTTGTTTTTTTAAAGCTTATGATTAAGCAATTCTTCTTGCAGGAATCAATGCTGCGCATTGCACTTAAGTGGGCTCAGGCTTCCCTTCCTGGTGTCCCTCAGTGTACATTTATACTTTCCAGAGTATTATTTCCAGTGCAGAGCTTTAGTAAAGGAAGCTCACTCTGAAACACAGACAGACTGCGTTCAGAACTGGTGCCAGAAACCTTCCACGATGCACAGCAAAAAGGACTCTGCAACAGCCACGTACATTCTGCACTCTCTCCCATTTTCTGCATATTCCTGCCTCCATTAAAAAATACACCATTCACTTCCTAATACACTAAACTACATGCAAACAATTTGCTTTCTCGGGTTTTTTGGGGTTTTTTTGGTTTTTTTTCATTTACTTAGACTGAAAGAAGTTCATACTTCTAAAAGAAAAATTATGGGCAAGCCTCGCCCATCTTGTCTGGAAAGCATATGGTCCTTTACTTGAGAGGGAAAATAAAATATGAATACAGTGAGAACAGAGGAAGAGTATATGGGCAATAAATGTGTGGGGGGGTGGGGTTTCTTTTGGGTGTTATTTTTGGTTTGTGCTTTTCTTTAACCTCCTGTTGTCATTCTATTGGAAAGATTTTTTAACTTCACAGCTATCCTGAAGTATCAGAAGATTTAGGAGCAAAACACATTTTCTCTCCAAGAACAGTACTTGAACAGTAGACTTGGGAATACCTGTTTTTCATTTCAAAGTACATTTAGCATAATGCTGTATATATATAGTAAGAATTGCCTCTCTAGAACTCTGGAGAGCTCTGTTCTAACAAAATGGGCAGGATGCTTAGTGCCTTCTGTCGTTACAGGGTGTGTTGGGAATACTGCTACTGGAAAATTTGGAACAATACTCTCACTTTTATGACCTCGAGTGAGAAGTTTGCAATATAAGCAAAATATCACAAAGCAATTTTTCACGAAATCCTGTGCCTTCAATAAGCTTACAAAAGCTTCCATTCTTATAAATACTGTTTATCTGCTCTGTTAATGACATGGACATGGTTACCAAACAGATACAGTACCAGTGCAGAAGCACAAGTGACGCTCACAACACACTACAGACTTTAAAAGGACACCAATGCCGCCTGCCACGAATACCAATACTCCTCAGTGTTGTGATGACTGCCAGCAGTGCAGCACAGCCAGCAGCTGCTCTGGGCACCAAACATCAAACACATCTGCAAATGCAGGTCAGGTGGCAACACCTTGAACAGTCCCAACACTCAGCTCAGGATGCTGGAGCAGGGAGATGGGGTGCAGTCCAGTACAGGATGAAAGATAAGGGAGCACCGCTGGGGCTGTGACTGCCCAGCATGCTGTGCCCAGGGAAGCTGGAGGGGCCACAGCCACAATTACACCTCCTGCAGATGCACAGGACCCCAGAGAAGACAAGGCACCACTCACCAAGCCTTCCCAGTGAACCTGAGCCTCTGAAAGCATCTATGTTGCAACACAGTTCTTTGTCAGTCACTGGGTAGTGAAGAGAAATCCGTGGTGCAGTGGGATCACTGGCACAGGACCCTCCCATCAAAGTGTCCATAACAAAGCAGTGAAGCACACACAAGGGTAACCTTCGCACTGTCATTATCTGCCCCCACGGGGTTCAAGTGAGCTTCTGTAATTACCTGTAAAATCTTGACATACAGTAAAACTTTTGGTTAAACAAACCATACTGCTCCATGGAAAGGATTTACCAATTTTTGCTTTTTCCTGAATTAACCAAAAAAATAAATAAATAAATAAATAAATAAATAAATAAAAATTTTTAAACTAGAGAATCATCTCAAAGTTTTTCAGTGGTTGAAATAGCAATCTCCTCCCAGCCTAAGGTAACTACAGATGCCACTGGAAAAGAAAGTCACATCAGAAAAGGCTTTTTACAACAGTTGGTTTTATACTAAAATATATTAGTAGCAAGATCTTGAAATTGTTTATCAACAGCAGAAATCCCTGCAGGTAACTATGCAAATAGTGAGACTGCCTCCAAGAAATTAACAGTGAAATGGAATGTAATTGTTTAGACTTAAATGCCTTTGTCTATAAATAAACAAAAGAATAAATAAAGTTAATAAACACCTGAACATTTATTAATTGAGAGGAAGGCAAAGCATGATAGTTCAGGCAGGATGGGGAGAGGCCCCACCTTTCAGATGCCGTGTACGCATTTCAGTGGGACCATGCAATGAAACCCCATCCCTCCCCTTTGAGAGGGGCAGTCACACTACCATGCACTGCCGAGAGATGGGCAACACCCACCTGGACAACAGCAGATTTTTACACCATAGCAGACCTATTTACAGATCCAGCAATGACACATTTTGGTGTCATTTGTTGAGTTTGACAGGCAGCAGCATAAATAGTGGAAGAGAGGTTTCTGCAGCTGCATATCCTCTGCACTGTCCCTTCAGTACTTCTTCTGTTTTCAGGTATATCACTTAGATAACATAATACCTGTAGCAAAATAAAACACTTTCTCTCTGTCCTTCATGATTTTATTTTTAAATCAATTTAAAAAGCAAGAAGAAGGGAACATGGAAGCTAAAACAATGCAGCAATGCAAAAGCAATGAGATATTCACCTCAGGGAAATTGCTTTCTACTGAAACAAGACACAAGCTTCTTTTTGTTGTCGTCAAAGAATTAACTAGAGAACACGCCAATAATTTATAAGGAAGTAGACATAAGCATAAATGATGGGAGGAGGGGAAGATCTACTAGCTTCTGTGCTGCAGAAAGGCAGAAGACAGTGATGGACAAAAAGCAGGAATTTTTACTACAAGTCCAACGTTTCTTAAAAGAATTACAGATGGGTAATACACAGCTTGGACTTGGAAAAAACTCTGCATATTCCTCCTGTTGATTTCACTGGAGTCTGTAGGTGCACAGTATTTGAAGTAAGAGTCCCAGCATTCTGCTGCCCTAGTTTTTCCTTTGTGCAGAAAGAGGAATGTGAATATCAAGCATTCTTATTAACCAGGGGAGGGGAAATAAGTGTGCAAGTGTTTAAATATAGAAAGATGTTGCCAGCATGCATTAGGTGTTATTAATGCCCTCACTACTAAAATGTGAATCAAATGAAACAAAGAGGTGCCTGCAGGGAAGGACAGTCTTTCTTAATGGGAGCTGGTTTCTGGGTCAGGAGTTTTTTTGAGCTACCCTCAGCAGCACCAGCATGGTGCTGGTGCCCCTTTGAAAGCTCAAGGAGGACTTACATTTACTCCATGTTGCCTTCAACTACAAGTTTACCCCGGTGTATATACTCAGGAAACTTTTGCTTTCCTCCAGCTCTCCCATGATTACAAACAAGCTTGCAGTTTTCAAACATTTCCCTTCCTGGTTCCTATCTCTTTTTTCATACACAGCCCAAATGCTTCTTCAGTCCCACTCCTTGAAGACACACCGCTCTCCCTTCCCCCAGCCCTCTCCAGTGAACTCTTAAGCAAAAGCGAAAAGAAAACAAATTCTTTCACAACTGTTTTTCTCACTAATTTTGTCCAAAGGCTACAGAAGTTTCTGGTCCACTTCAAAGTCTTGCTGGCAGGGCCATAACTGAACCTTCTTCCCTCTTCAGTACAGGCATTACCAGAAGGATGATTATCCTTGGCCTTATTATTCCTTGCCTCTGGCTACCCTTCTCCATTTGGGAGCTAACCTACTTGCTCATCAGGTTCTTCCCCATTCTTGCCACTGCTGACATTTTCCAAAGCTTCTCCTAGAGCGACCACTCGCTTGCCTCGCCCAAAAAGTTCCATTTTGGCTCCGAACCATTCTCAGCAGAAGGCTCTGCCCCCCTTGCAAGCAATGTCCCCACAGCCCTGGGGGATGGCCAGGCACAAGCTCCCTCCCCATGTCCACTGTACCAAGGAGGGAAGCGCTGCCACTTCTACGAGAGTCAACATCTCGACTTGCTGTGGGCTCCAAGCACAGGTGAAAAGTCAACATGTGCCTTGTTTCAGGATCAAAAAACATGTTTGAGACGACAAAAGCATACAACCAAAAACTGCTATTGATTTCAATGTCAGTAATGGTATCCACCAAAAAAA